>CM049798.1:22133406-22503406 GCA_027422405.1 Ptychobarbus kaznakovi | reverse complement strand
TCAAAAATATGAAAACAAAATCTTATCAAAAACCTTTGACTGTTTGTGTAATTTAAGATAAAGTTTAGTATGTATTTTGTTTGATTGTCATGTTCCATTTGTTTGTCATTCTCAGTGAAATATTTAACTGAGCTGGAATCGCTTGTACAATAGTCAAATGCCTTGCATGTTATAGTATTTTTATATTTGGTTTATCATTGTGTGATGTATTGTGATTTAAAAAAAAATATTGGTACATTCCTTATGTTAATGTTCATGGAACACATTATAATGCATTGACATTTCTTCATACATTTTCCTTGGTTTAAGTGAAGGACAAGGTTATTTTGCCGTTATGAAATTCTAAACATGTTAGAGCCTTGAAATGCAAGACAGTCACATAGTTAATGTAGTTTGTTGATCGTGCATTACCCATAATAACCATCATGGAAGAGTGCTCTTAGTTTTACTTAAAGGGGGCACTAACACACACAGTTTCACCCAATCTCATGTTAATCTTGAGTACCTATAGAGTAGAACTGCATCCTTCATATCTCCAAAAAGTCTTTAGTTTTATCAAAAAAATAAAACTACTTGGGCGGAGCTAAAGAGTGACGAGCACTTGAGCGCGATCACCAGCAAAACACATACATTTGATACCGTTTCACTTACCATCTGCAGTTCTGAATCATGACTGGGATCTTTTATAGCTGGGACTGCTCCATCTTTCAGTATCAAACGATGCGCAAATCCAGCGTCGAACTGGGCCTTGTTTATAAAACGTTCGTCAGCAGTGCAGCCGGATAAAGCGCGTTGATGGCGGCGCTCTTGCTTTGGTCGATGTGTGCACGGGCGCGTTCTTCCAGGAGAAATGCCAATATAAGGAGTTCCACCGTCGTTTACGTCAGCAAGAGCCACGGTCAAAAAAAACTCTCAGAAACTTGTACGAATCCGGAAGTGAGATTTGTGGCACAGAAATACTCTGTTAAACATCCAAATTGTTTTTTTTTTAAACTTTGTCCGTGCTTGGCATGAGAATCCAACTCTTTAACAGTGTAAACTACTCGGAATGCATGAAACCGCATTGTACCTCCCCTTTAAGATATTTTTGCAGTTTTCTGCAGACAGGATGTAAACAGATGGATCTTTAAACTGGATGTCTAGTTAAACTGTAAAGTAGAGATGTGATACGATACAACAGTGTTAAATAGTGCTGTGTTCGATACATCGATACGACGATGTATCGTCACAGAGATTTGACGATACGAGTATCGATACAGCTGGCCCTGTATCGATATTGTGGCACGTGTGCAGCAGTGGACCGCACTTAATTTGAATACAAGAACACCATTTAAAATGTTTAACAGCAATGTTTAATCTGGCCGCAGAGGAACATTACTGGTTTGCCTGATATAAAGAGACGTAATCCCCGAAACAGAGATTCATACTTGCACAATACGGAAATATCTGTTAAGTGTGATACTTATCTTTGTCAACCTGGCAACCATGTGTACGTGCGTTCTCTTTCCAATGTGGATAAATGCGCTTGCTTTCTGAAAACACCGGCTAGCTTGCAGTTTAGTGATCTCCACTTCAATATATTCTCAGAAAAGTGTAATTCATCAAGTGTTCACTTATGAGAGAGAGAGAGAGAGAGAGATGCTGTGTATGTATGAATTACCACCGCAACAAGCTGTGGCTTAAATTTCTTTAGAAACAATGATGTTACCAGCTTCTTGTTGAGAAAGCTAATGTAGCGCTTGAGAGATTAAGCTATTTTATTGATAAAATTGTGGGGCAGCGCTAAAAAGTTTGTTGCTGAATGTCTGTGTGCGGTCGCAACGTGATCCGTGTGAGTGACTGAGGCCCCGTTTACACTAGTGCTTTTTCATTTTTAAAACGCATAACTTTTGCTATGGATACGCCTATTGTTTACACTACTCCGGCGTTTTCAATGTCGAAAACATTGACTTTTAAAAATGCTCCGCAGACCCCGTTTTAGTTTGAAAACTCCTGGGGTAGCGTTTCAGTGTAAACGGACCAAAACGGAGACTTTTGAAAACGATGGCGTGGCTGCCCACATTCGCTCTGCGTATCCTTGATGACCGTGTAAACAATAACATCATGCTCGTTATTGTACCCATAGATATGTATAGGCAGACGCGTCAATCTCCAACTGACGCATTAACGTAGTGATCTAAATAATAGTGAATCTACCTAGACATATCTATGGTTGTACCTGCATGAATGGTCATGTGACATGTGCTTTCGGTTGTGTAGTGTAAACAGATAATGGTTCTATAGTAATGTTAATATAATTCAGCGTGTTTCAATGCACAAGGAATCTTGTTAAAAGTTACATGCGGTGGCGTGCTGGAGCATTTCCTGAGTGAACAGTGACCACTGCTCCAATGTGTGTGCACTTGGATGGGTCAATAAAGTTACAGAGAACACATTCACTGCTGGTTATACTCTGTATAATTGTGTATGTGACAAAAAAAGAAAATATATATTTTAAAAAAAAAAGATATCCCGATTATGGTAAAATGCTTAAATATCGGGAAAAATATTGGTCGATCTATAATCTTTCTGTTTTGAAACATTCTATCGTTTTCATTCTAAAACGCCATTTTAAAACGAAAACGCACTAGTGTAAACGGGGCCTGAGCGTGTGTGCGTTATTAGATTCAGTGAAGACAGCGCATTACTTTAGAACTCTTCTCATTTTTTTTATGTAGAGAGTGTGTTAATTTGTGCAATGATAACCTACTAGCAATGATAACCTACTGTTAAGATTATTTTTTTAAATATACAATATGAGTACATTATATTATAAATGTATTAGAATGAGTACATTATTATTTATGGGCTTAAGAACAAGATGCAAGCAATCAGAATATTTTACCTGGTGGGGAGTGTCCAATGTAAACATGAAACATATGCCATTACCTACAGTATATTGCAGAGGTCAACTGCCTGATCTGCCTATAGTTAGCAATGGCCCTATAAGTATGCAGAGTTTAATAAACAGCTGTTTTACTACATTCTTCTGAGGTGAAATTTAGTGCAGCCCTGCATCGTGATGCGTATCATAACGTGGCTTTGCTGGTGATACACAGCACTAAAAGACGTGAGGTCTTTTTACCAAGCAGAGTTTTTCTGAATAAGACTCCATTCATTCACATGTCCAGCGTGTGTTTGCAGACATTGCTCCGGGTGTGTTATGAGATGGAGGCATTTGGCCATAGAGCAGCATTGATGATAATTTTCCCCATCTCTGTCCTCACCTAGCAGTACACGCTCGAAGCGTTTAGTCCCAACCAGTGTTTTTTCCTCCGCTCATGTGGAGTAATGTATTGCAAATGTGCTTAAAAATAACTGGGAAAATGGTTCCCTTGCCTCTAACTGTGTGCCGCCCCCTCCCAACTGTACTCTCTGTTAGCCACTTGCCTTTCACTCTTCCCTTTCTATTTTTAACTGCCCCCAGGATCAGTCCTCATTCGCTCCTCCCTTGCGCTGTATTATTGTTCGTCATCCACCCCTCCCTCGCAACACTCTCTTGTGTTACTCCAGCCGGTGTATACGGGCTGCCCATGTAAATCTTTAATCAGTGCTGGCATTTCTGACACCAAAGATGCCAGGCTAAAGGGTGGGGATGTGTGTCCCGTGTCCTTGATGCCCGGTGAACTGGGAACCAACATGAATTCATGCTTTTATGCTCTTTCTATAAATGTGAAGCAATTAGTTTCCCTCTTTGATTGCCTCCAAGCTCCAAGAACTTGTCTAGGTGAAGCCAGAACAGTTAATCAAAAACACTGTCATTTCCATGGTTTCATTGGCAGACACCCAGGTTTAACATGTCTGAGAGTCTCTGGACTCTTCTGTTTTTTTTTAATTGGGAAAAATAGTTAGTTTTTATAGCCGAATTTAATGACATCTTTCTTCTCTCATGAAAGTAATAGCTTGCACTCTTTATTAAAATGCATATTACACCACCTATCAGTGTTTCTTTACATATGCATTGAGGTGATGTGTATTTAGTGTGTTTGATAATTTGCATTCTCCCCTCAGTAATATCTGGCTGACTCTGTCTTTTTCCCTGTAGTTGTGACTGGGGCCACCGATGGAATCGGAAAAGCCTATGCGGAGGAGGTAAGATTCCAGAGGTTTTGTTTTTTCCACCTCTCTTCACGGAAATCACAATGAGTCATCAAACTAGAGGTCTCCGTAAGAGTTCAGGGAAAACTCCGCTTTCAAAGGTTTGCCTCGTACAGTCGACAAACCGGCAAGCATTTGCCACCCTGCTGCTTCTCATTTCTTCCATTTGATGGCCTTTATGAATTGTGCTTTTTATTATATACTATTTTGAATGATTATACTAAACGAGATCTGATTCTATAATCGTGTACTAGGATGAGTAGGAGCATTTTGATGATGCGAATAGAAATGGGTGATTTGATTGTGAAGGCTAGATTACTTATGATCTGATCTTGAGTGATTTGATGTATAATCAAAGTAAAGTAATAACATTAGAATAATAATGTATAATGTGAAATGTTTCTGATTCTGTGCAGCTTGCTCGACAAGGTTTTGCTATCGTTCTCATCAGCCGTACTCAAGAGAAGCTGGATGAAGTGTCCAAAGCTATCGGTAGGTATCTGCTTAGACTTTTAAAATAAATCCGTGTGGACCTCTTTTAATAAATGCAAGCTGAATTCATATTTTCGTAAATCATTCATACAGTTGTTCTGACAGATTTTCATGAAAGTGCTTGTATTATCAAAATGTTAGTTAATACGAAAAAATACACTTGCTCCCCAACATGCATTAATCATGCGTGAAACATCAGAACATTTTGTGCTCTTTTAGGAAAATAAAGACACTACATTTATTATTTATTTATTATGAAAAATAATTGTAAAGAACAATTGTTTCTTTTACAAGAAGAAAAAATATTTACAATTTTACACATATAATCCATTGTTGGTTGTTCTTTATACCACTGGCACTGCAAGAACAAAGCAAAAGCAGGATCTCCTAGTATGGCATCGTTGAATGAAGAGAGCAGCAGTGGCTGAATCACAGATGTCCCCCCCATTCATTTTTTTCTTGTTATTTGGTTGGCTGAATCCTGATCTGAGGAGGATGGCATGATTTAGAGCATGCATGCACGTGTGTACGCCCATGTGCTGGCAAATGTGCATTCGTGTTTGCTTGTGTGCAGAGGACCTGTCGGGTACCTATTTGTGTGTGTGTGTGTGAGAGAGAGAGAGAGAGAGAGAGTCGTGAGCAGCGAGTGCTGCTCCTTTTTGTGAGGCAGAGAGTGTCTCCCTCTGCTAAATGAATGTGGATGTTAATGAGCGGAGTTATTTTTAGCTCTGTGTTGAAAGGCAGGCTCTCTGCCAATTGAGCTGCCTGGCTGCTGCAGCAGAGCGCGACTTCACAGATGGAGGTGGATCCTGGAGATGTCATTGCGGGGATGAGAGAGCATCGAATGGAGGAAATCAGCCCAGTGACCTGCACTGAACACTGGCAAATATAGTGCATCTTTCATCGGATGCAGTTGGAATTATTTGACAAAAGTGATGATGTAATGACTCTTACCTCTCTTACATGTGTCATTGTCCTCCAGATGGGCGGGACTTCTGTATGGTGTATCTTATATTATACTTGTGTTTTATACAGTATTAGGGCTGCATGATTAGTCAAATTAAACTAAAATCACAATATGGCTTAGTGGGGTTTTAAGAAATGAATATGAAGTAAAATATGAAGCTGGGCACTGTAGAGATGTAACGGTAAATACAATGGAAAATGTCTTATTATGATTACTGTGACCAAAATTATCACTGTTTTAGTATTATCATGGTATTGTTAAAATGTGCTGGAAAGGTTCAAAAAGTACTGACACAAATCGTTTCACAAAGTTTAATATTTAAAATCGAATTATCTAAGAACATGTATGAAATGTTCAAATAAAACTTTGAAAAGGTGTCATGAAATTCTAAACCTCACATTTCAGCCTTTAATAAAGAAAAGGGTTGTCACAATTATAACTGATTCATAAGTGATTTTATGTATTTTATCTGATCCATAAATAATTATAGATACCTATTTTTTAAATGTGTAGAATTCCAAGCTTGTTTTTCAGTAACCTGTTAAAATTTACAGCAGGGCATGCAAATTTGGTCCGTTATTTTGACCAGACAAAAATTGCACACAGGCTGAATGTAAATGTAACTCTGTACCTCCACTCTTTGAAAATAGGTGGCGCTTATGGAACAGCAGAATTACAGCTGTTTTCCATAACCTTCATGGACAAAGCAGCATTGAGATTAATGACAAACATGGCAGAAAGCTGGAAGGTTTTAAAAGAGTACTAGGGGAATTATACAAATGAAAATCTGAAAGTCAGAAAAATGTAATGCATTTTGTTTTCATCTTCGCTCCATGTAATACCTAATAATGTTCTTAAGGCGCCTTCACGTGCTATTGGAATTATTGTAACAATGAGTTTCATAGTCGGAATTTGGTCATGAATGGCTTTAGATAGGCCTTATGTCCAATTTCCGACTAGGAAACTTGTATTTACGATAATTCTGATGGCACGTGAAGGCGCCTTAAGAACATTATTAGGTATTACATGGAGCGAAGATGAAAACAAAATGCCATTCAATTTTTCTGACTTTCAGAGCCTTCAGAGGTATATTCATATAATTAATTAATTCATATATTCATTTGTATAATTCCCCTAGTACTCTTTTAAAACCTTCCAGCTTTCTGCCATGTTTGTTAAATACATTTATGATAGTATTGTGTGTTTCATGTTTATTGTTAAGTGTTCAAATGTTAATGAGATGGATTGCCTGAGGGAAGAAACTGTTCCTGTGTCTGGTCGTTCTGGTGCTCAGAGCTCTCTAGCGTCGACCAGGCGGCAGCAGTTCAAAGAGGGAGTGTGCTGGATGTGAGGGGTCCAGAGTGATTTTGCCAGTCCTTTTTCTCACTCTGGATAAGTACAGTTCTTGGAGACTGGGGAGGGTTGTACCAACGATTCGCTTTGCAGCCCGGACTACTACCCTCTGTAGTCTTCTGAGGTCAGATTTGGTTGCTGAGCTGAACCATACAGTTATTGAAGTGCAGAGGACGGATTCAATGATGGCGGAGTAGAACTGTAGATTGTTAAGACAGCACCAGACAGACCGCTCTTTAACCTCCTGTCTGTAAGCAGACTCGTCACCGATGACTGTGGTGTCATCTGCAAACTTCAGGAGCTTGACAGAGTGGTCCTTAGATGTGCAGTCGTTGGTGTAGAGGGAGAAGAGTAGTGGGGAGAGAACAAAGCCCTGAGGAGCTCCAGTGCTGATGGTGCAGAGGCTGGATGTGTATTTTCCCAGACTCACTAGCTGCTGCCTGTCTGTCAGGAAGCTGATGATCCACTGACAGACAGGTGGTGGAGGTGTTAATGGTGTTTTTTCAAACCTGCAGTAGAACTCATTCAGATCGTCTGCCAGTTGTTTTTTCTCCACAGTGCTGGGGGATGGTGTCTTGTAGTTGATATCTTTCAGACCTTTCCACACTGAAGCCGTGTCACTGGAAGAGAATTGGATCCTTAGCTTATCAGAATAATTCCTCTTTGACACTCTCATCTCCTTTTACAGTTTGTATTTGGCCTGCTTATACAAGACTCTGTTCCCATTCATGTAAGCATCTTTTTTGGCCTGACGGAGCAGAGTTTTGCAGTGAACCATGGTTTGTCGTTGTTGTAAGTTAATGAGTCCTGGTAGGAATGCACATATCTTCACAGAAACTGATATAGGATGTTACAGTCTCTGTGAGCTCATCCAGATCGTTTGCAGCAGCGTCAAAAACGATCCAATCAGTGAAGTCGAAACAGGCTTTTTAATCTTGCTCTGTTTCATTAGTCCATCTCTTTACAGTCCTTAATCCAGGTTTAGCTGATTTCAGTTTCTGCCTGTAGGTTGGTATAAGATGAATCAAACAGTGATCAGAGAGTCCTAAAGCTGCTCTGGGGACGGAGTGGTATGCATCTTTTATTGCTGTGCAACAGTGATCTAAAATATTACAGTCTCTGGTGGGACATGTAACATGCTGTCTGTATTTTGGCAGTTCACGGGAAAGATTTGCTTTATTAAAGCCCCCGAGAATGATTAAAACAGAGTCCGGTTGTTGTTGTTCTCTTTCTGTGATTTGATCAGTGAGTTTTTGCAAAGCCAAGCTCAAGTGCGCTTGCGATAGAATGTAAACACTTGCGAGAATGAACGAGCAAAACTCCCGCTGCGAGTAGAAAGATTTACAGTTAATGAAAAGCACTTCTAGATCTGGACAGTGCATCTTCTTTAACACCGTTACATCTGTACACCAGCCTTTCATTGATGTAAAAGCACACCCCGCCGCCGAGTGATTTCCCCATTGATTCCGCAACAGGGTCTGCTCTAAACAGCTGAAAGCTCGGCAGATGAAGTGCTGTCCGGAATGGTAACATTCAGCCAGGTTTCCGTGAAACACAGAGCAGCAGAGTCTGAAAAGTCCTTGTTTAACCGGGAAAGCAGGAGGAGTTTGTCCGTTTTGTTGGGTAGAGAGTGGAGATTCGCCCGATGGATACTGGGTAGCGGCATTCGAAATCTGCACTGTCTGAGCTTCATGAGCGCGCCGGCTCGCTTCCCCCATCTGCGCGTCCTAAAGCATCTGAACAGCGCTGTGGCTCTGCCAACTACTATGTTCAGCAAAACATCAGAATAATCGAAAACCGGTATTAGATTTTGTGGTGTGTTCTGCTGAATGTTCAGCAGTTCATCCCTGGTGAAACTGATCATGTTTGACAAACAAAAAACAGGAAAACCTATCAAAAACACTAAAACAACTGGAGAGCCAAGCACCGTGGCTGCCATGTGCGTTGCCATCTTGAGCCATCTTCTGAAGATTTACAATTAGATTTATCCAAATCATGCAGCCTTACAGCCATACAGTATTTATTTTGTATTTACATGTCAAACTGAAATGTGCAGACATCTGTTAATCAGTCAAGTGGGCAACTTCTGACTAATGCTAATGACATCACCGTGATGGTGCATTGGCCAAAATGTCAGTGAACTTGTATTTTATACTGATGATTTTGCCCCCAAATGTGTCCAATTGATATCACTTTCAGAGCTATTTATTGAAAATCGTACTGACCTGACACACACACACACACACACACATTAAATAAAAAAAAGACCTGAGTAACCAGTGCAACAAATTCTCATCAGGTTATGTGTAGTTTTATTAGGATATGGTATTTTGTTTACCCCATTTTCCTAGTGAGACATTCTGAGTGCAAATATACATGTCACATTTCTTTCAATGTTCAATGAAGCATAGCAGTGTCTACTAGAGCGAGTATTGAATGGACTTCTCTTGTTTCTTTTATTTCATTCACTCTCCTCTCTCCTCTCTCTCATATTCTCAGACATATTCCATAATTAAAGTAGCCTATTTTTACAATAGAACATTTTAGTGCATTTTACAGAAAATAATCATGCTCTTGTGAAAAGAAACTGCAGTTGTAGTTTAAGTGACATACTTTGTTGCCGCTATTTGATGATAGTTATGTTGATTTATTGGAATTTTTACACTGAAAACAGTGTCTTGCTTTCAACATTCCTAATGTTTTGCAATTGTCTGCTTTTCCTTTCCCCCCCTCCAGAGAACAAGTATAATGTAGAGACCAAAACCATTTCTGTTGACTTTGGATCTGTGGACATCTACCCTAAGATTGAGTCTGGACTGGCCGGACTGGAAATAGGAGTTTTAGGTATGTTACATATCTGTAATTTAGATGATAGTGGGAGACTATACAGAGTAATTTGGTTTTGTCCAGAACATGATGAACAAGATTTTTTATTATATATTTTTTTATAATGAATTGTCTGATGAATTGTGTGATATTTTAGTATTTGCTGCCAGCTATAGGAAGGTGGAGGGAACTACCTGTGTTTCCAGATGTTTTAAAATATCCAGTTTTTTTATTATTGCTCAAGTGCTTTGCAAGTCTTTTTTTAATATCCTGCCCTGTAAATTATTGGATGTCTCTTCCTCCTGCAGTTAACAATGTTGGAGTGTCTTATTCCTACCCAGAGTTCTTCCTCAACATTCCTGATATTGACAGTGTGAGTTTGTGTAGCCATTTGTGCATTACGCAAAATTACCATTTGATTAATAGAAGTGTAATTGTCTGTTGTGATCTGTTTAGTTGTCGTTTGTTTTGATTGGTAACGTATTGACAGTTGTGATTGCAGTTCATCAACAGTATGATCAACATCAACATTACATCAGTTTGTCAGGTAAGAGAAATTTGCTTCTCGCTCAAGTCTTAGAAACAGCTTTTACTCATCCACTGTGAGTCTGAAAACCAAGTCTATGTATGATGTACTGGTCTACCGATAGCAGATCATTCAGAATGACATCTGCCGATACTGATAAAAATATCTTCCAACTAATGCTATAATGGGACAATCGCATGGTACATTGCTATAATATCAGAAATGCTTATTTTAATGTCCTATAATGTAAGTGCCTCAGCCTGTCACATTTAAGTGCATCAAAACAGCATTTTTTTTTTTTTTTGTGATGAAATGGACCGAGTTTGTGAGCAGATTTAAAAAAAAAATCAGAAATAACAAAGCACAAAGCTGCGATTACTGAATGGGATGTGAATTGCAAATCATGTTTTATAAAGGGTAGTGGACCTGGCAACCCTGCTTTGAACTACTGGTGATTCATAGATTAAAATTGATTCCATTAATGGCACAATTTTTTTAAAGTGAGATTGTTAATGTGGTAACGACAGCCCTAAATTCTACACAAGACAATTTCTTCACACAAGTTGAATTCTGACATGTTTTTCTGCCCCCTTTTGATTGAGAGAATATTATCGGCCTTTATCATTTACTGGTATCATTATTGATCGGATTTTGCGGCTGTTATCAATTATTGGCCGATACATATTTTCATCCCTAGTATAAATGACATAACAGTCATTACATAGTTTTTATAATTTGTTATGAAATCATAATTTAGTTTGTTAATTTTTTTCTGGCATGGTTTTAAGATGCCTGTTTTGCCTACAATTTACTAACAGTAGTATTGTCTTTCCTGCTTCTATATTACCTGTGTCTTGGCAGGCCAAGTTTCTGAACACAAAATAAGTGCTGTTGGCATAAAATGTTGGCGGTCTTATGTGTACGTGTTGATGCATTCATTGATCTGGTATTATACATTTATAGAACATTTTGCACTAGAAAAGGCAGTTTTACATTCTGATTGTAACAGTGTTTTCATATTAGTGAACTTTATCAAGGAAATAATGATTCCTCATAATAATGTGATTTTAACAAATTTGACTCATTCATGAAAAATATATACAACACTTCCTATATGATGCTCAGGAAAGTTGAGTGTAGCTCACTGCTTCTGCAGTTCTTTATTATACAGCCGGTCTATGCTGCCACCTTCAGGATCCAAAATGTATTATTCAGTTAGTGCAATACAATGTGTGTGGTTTGCAAAAATACATGTCCATTCATAGACATGGGACAGTTTATAGTTTATAATTTGCATTTATGCATATGTGAAATATTACTGAAAAGATTGCTGGAGTTGGTCAGATTTAAATTTATTGGTATATAGCTTTTAAACCTTGTATTGATCTGATTCAAATGCTCTATCCCTGTACTATTGCAGATGACACGACTGGTACTGCCCCTGATGGTAGAGAGGTAAGCTCAGAAATCACCAAACTATGATTTTTGTTGATGTTCAAAGTAGTGTTTTGTAAAGCAGATGGAATGATTGTTATACTTGTAGCATTATTAGCATTATGACTAACTAGTAGACTCTATCCCACAGGAGTGTGTGTCATGCAAATGTTTGTTTATTTTTGTACAGTTTGGTCATCCCATGCTGACGCAGTGCTTTTGGCCTTTACTATTTTCACACTTCAGTAATCATGAACAAATGTTCTGCTTTCACATATTTTGATTTGTCAGACTGGCAATTAAACATGTTGCATGTTGATGATAAGCTGTTAAAGGTATAGTCCCCCCCCCAAAAAAAAATATTCTGCTGAATACAAAAGTAGAAATTTTGAAGAGTGTGGGTGACCAGACGTTTCTGATCCCCATTGACTTTCATAGCATTTTTTTGTTCCATACTATGGGTCATTGGGGACCCACAACAATTTGGTTATCCAGATTCTTCAAAATATCTCCTTTTTTGTTCAACAGAAATTCCTACATGTTTGGAACAACATGAGGGTCAGTAAGTGATGATAAAATTTCATTTTAGGTGAACTATCCCTTTAATTACTTCTTATGGCAGAGGCTGTGTCGAGCTGAAATGAAACACAGATTTAATGGGAATTTTCCCAAACAATCTATTTAGTTAGTGTCTTCCTCATTTTGGAGAATAAAAGACATGCTAAAAGTATTTGTAGCTCCTCCCATCTAGAGTCCTAGAGTTTGGTAGCACTAGTACACAATGCAACAGTATGTACACTGGCATGGCACTGGTTGCCATAGCAACAGGGATGCAAGAATCCATTAGCAGGTACCAGTGTATTAGAAGGGATCATTCTGTGCTGTCAAAAGAGTCAAGTGAAAGTGGAACCAATACATGATACATTTTAAGCACTGTTGTCTGTGTTAAACATGCTCATGTGCTGTGCTACAGTTTGAACATTAATGGATGAAACAACACGACTTTTTCCAGGTCTAAAGGAGTGATCTTGAATGTTGCTTCAGCGAGTGGCATGTACCCAGTTCCTCTTCTCACCCTCTATTCCTCCTCAAAGGCAAGTCATCGTTCTCTTATTCTCTCTACCATTGATCAATGTTTCGATATCTTTGGGAGAAAGGTCTGCCTTGTCTTTTGTTGCTAAGGTTCTCAGAGGACGTTGCTGTATAGAAAGTGTTAAGCTGCACTATTTTGAGCAAATTAGTTGATATTAGAATGCGACTGCAGCTTGATGCTCTTGGTTATTGATTTATTTGTTAAACTTTCATAATGTTAAAATAACACACATTACATGATTATTCTCACACCTCCAGGCCTTTGTGGACTTCTTCTCCCGTGGACTTGAGGCTGAATACAAAAGTAAAGGGATTATTATACAGGTGAGTGACAATTTATTAACAGTAGTTTAAAGTCAACCATGAATTCAGACATCAGCATGTTGTTGTCTGAAAAGCATTATCATTTTAATATGCAAAGATGATTTTTAGTGTAATGCCACTTGAGAGATATAGTGTTAGATATTCTGTATTCGATTTCAACTGCTTATACTGAAAGTGTCTTGTATTGCCTTGAAGAGTGTGCTGCCGTTTTATGTGACGACAAAACTGAGCAAGATCAGGAGGGCCACTCTTGACATTCCCACTCCGGAGCGCTACGTTAAAGCCCAGCTGAGCACTGTAGGCCTGCAGACTCAGTCGAATGGTTACTTCCCTCATGCCGTCATGGTGAGACCCGCTTAAAATGCATTCATCTTTAATTCAGTGTTCAGGTTTACAGTGAATTCATTATACAGTACCGTTCAAAAGTTTGCTCAGCAAGGCTGCATTTATTTGATCAAAAATACAGTTGAAAGCTGGGAAATAATATTATGATTTTAAATAAATGTTTTGTTATTTATATTATACCTTAAATTTAAATGTAGTTTATACTTCAGTGTCACATGATCCTACAGAAATCATTCTAATATGCTGATTTGCTGCTCAAGAAAAACATATTTTTGTAGAAACGTTTTTTTCAGGATTTTTTGATAAATAGACATTTATTTATTTTTCATTTATTTGTTGTTTATTTAAAATATTAACCTTTTGTAACATTATAAATGTCTTTACTGTCACTTTTGATCAATTTAATGATTGACTGCTATTAATAAAAAAAAGAAAAACTTTTGAACAGTAGTGTAATCCTACAAACTATATTTAAACGTACCATTTTGAATGATGGAAGCTTGTAAATGATATAACCTATAGTACTAAAGTGGATTATTTTAATATCCTGCCGCAGGGTTGGGTGACTACTGCTCTGCTTCCTGCGAAACTGCTCAACAAATATGTAATGAGCGTGGGGTTGTCCCAGCGTGTACGCTATCTGAAGAAACAGAAGCAAGGTTAGAATCAGAAAAAGGACAGACAGAGGGATGAAGGGATGGTGTGATTAAATGAAGAGGGACCAACCAAAAAAAAAAAAAAAATCCCCAATCTCTCTGCCCTTTTGCTGTCAGGGGCCAAGAGCAATCACAACCAACTGCTCCTGAGATGGTACACAACAAGCAATGTATTTTCCAGACATTAGAGTGGTTTATTGAGTCGTCGCTAACCAAAACATGATTTGCTTGAACGGCCTTTGCTGACCAACACAGTTCTTATTATCTGGGTAAGACAACCACAGAATAGCTGAAGTTCTTTGTATCCTAACAGTCACTAACAGCATTGATCAGTACAGTTTGTTTAGTTTTCTTTAATGTTTAATGAGAGTTAATTAGTAGTTATCTGGGAATAGTGATTTGATAAACATGAATAATGAAAAAAAAATTCTCAACCTGAATGCAATGTCTATTTGTGTAACAACACATCCATTAACATAATCAAAAGATTTACAAGTGATATGACTGAAATTAGGCAGGTTGCCTGCAATCGTTTAAAAAATGAATCTGCAGCGTCTACAAAATGGTGCACTTATAAATCTTGGTCCATATTTGCTTTTTTCATCTGACTCAAACAGCAGTTGTTTACAAACTAAATGCACTACATGAACTATTTGTGCACATCACAGATGGCACTATGCTTTCTATCTTTAGAGTATCTTTTTGAAAGCAGATGTAATTTGTATTGCACTAACATTGTGGAACGTTTGTGTACGTCCTGTATGGTTAACTTTGTAATGCTGGTGCTGTTGGTGACAGGAAGTAAATTTCAATTCTGACAACTGTTTATTCGAAAGCTAAGGCTGTTGTTTCGTTATTGTATGGCCTATAACAATGCAGTATTTCCTCCAAAACAGTTCTTAGAATTCCTGAATTCATTATAAATGAAACTGTCATGAATAACTTTTACAAGACAAATAGCATATTAATGCATTCAGTACGCCTGCTTGTGAATTGATCCTGCAAATAAAATCATCTTTCTAATAATGCTTCTAACTCTTATGTTTGATACATTTTTGATCCACAAAAAGGGAACTGTTTGTTGACCTTAATATATATTATATATTATTTTATTGCGTATGTGTTTGTGGTAAAATGATAAAGATGGATGGTGAAGGTTTAGACATTATTCAGTAAGACTGTTGTCAGAGCTTAATTCCCTAATAGGTGAATACCATTAATAGAAGAATAATCATGTTCTGAAGTAGCATCATTTCTAAATCATAAAAAGATAATTGTGTGCTTCAGTGGAAGCAAGGATATCTTAATTTATGTACAAAACTTTGCACAATCATTGTCACACATTTGCAATACAGTTCAAAAGTTTGTTTGGGGTCAGTAATTATATATATATACATATATTGGCTGAGATTTAAAGGAGTCTATTATGCTCCGCTAGGCTGAATTTGTTTAATCAAAATACAGTGTATTGTGTATATTGCTATTTAAAAGTACTGTTTTCTATATATTTTCAAATGTATTTTATTCTTGTGATGGCCAATCTGTTTTTTCAGCAGCCTTTACTCCAATATTCAGTGTCACATGAACCTTCAGAAACCATTGTAATATGCTGATTTTGGGGATCAATAAACCTTCCCTAATATTATCTAGTTATCCTAGTATAGACAGCTAAGCCGCTTAATATTTTTGTGAAAATGTAAAAAAAAATTAGGATTCTATGAAGAATAGAAATTCATAATTTATTGGAAATAGATTTTTCTTTAAACAATGTAAATGCTATTACTGTCACTTTTGATCAATGTATCCTTGTTGAGTAAAAGTATTTATTTCTTACCTAATCCTTACTGACCCCAACAGTGTATAGTTATTTGATTAGTGACCTATAGTTTAGACTCTTTCTCTATTTCATCTCGCTTTTTTTCCAGTTTTAAATTGAAATTCAAAATCTAAGATGTCCAATCTGATAAGCAGTCTGTTTTCATCCCATCAGGGGTTGTCTACTTGGGCTGTCTTAGTTACTATCAATCAGGACGCCAGTCCTGAGCTCACTAGACTTCACACTAGAGTTTCCACCATGCCTCTTTCTCCCCTGCAGGCAATAACCATCTGTGTCCAATCCATGCACATGCCCTTTGCATTTAAATGCTATCGAAATCGTATTCTTTGAGCCTTGATACAAGTGAATTTTGTAGCTTTGTAGCAGCATTTAAAAGGCCATCTGCCGGGTGTTACGTCCATCTCCTCTGATATATGTGCATGATCTCTCTCGTGTTGTGTCTGAGTGCCAAATCCTCGAGTGCCGTCCCTCAGCTCCCTCCCTGTTCCAGGCAGTAGTGGGGGGTGATTCCGGAGGACAGGAATGGAAGTCGGAAGCGTGACAGTCCTGTGATGGAGGAGGAGCCGTGAGGAGTGTGTGGGAAGAGAAGGCCTATATAAAGCCTCACAGCAGCTCTGGGTTACAAACACTCGAGACGGATACAGAACAGGCACAGCAAACCAACTCAAGACTGAACAGTTTCTTCGACTACTTCTACCAACACTCTGGCTTGCTGCTTTAAAAGCGAGGCATTGGAAGACTGACTCAACTTCATCTACAAGAGGAATTTGAATTCATCCAAACTTCCAGAATGTCTGCACATGCAATGGAGATGAGCCACTTGAATGCTTTGGCCGTTCACCGAATGTCCTTGGCTATGGAGGAATTCCCCCTGATGGTGGGCTTGTCCAGGACCCAAGACTGCGACAGGGCCCGCTCCGTCCTGCAATGGAAGAAGCAGTTCAGCTGTGACGATATTGCGGAGGAGGTGGATGAGGAAGGACCGCTCACAGTGGAGGAAGACAAAGCACGGCGCAGCTTCTTGCAGTCGCTTGAGAGTCTGCGCAGATGCACGCAAGTACGTCAGTAAATCTGCCGGCCGGTTTGGACCTCCCCTGAACCTGAATGGACTGAGAGACTGAGATTCAGTGTTGAGTGGATATTATTTAAAGGGAACAGTCAGGGTAGATGCTTCACAATGACGCCAGACTGACTGATCCAACCTGTTTATATCTACCAAAGATGGGTAATTTGCTAGTTGAGCTGTATTATACACAGTACTTTTCTGTTCTGATTTTTCTCTGCACTAGTAAACGGATAATGTGTAGCATGTTGCTTTTAATGTTAACTGGAAATGTGTTGCATGCCTGTCCATCTGGCTTAGAAAAGCTGTGGAGTTACTGGGCAGCACATTAGCACTGTTATGGTTTTGTCAAAGGCAAAATCTCTCTTGAGACTGTTTTCTCACAGATGCATATGAAAATAATTGCTTTCTATTTTGACTTTATATGATCTGCGCAATAAAGTTTTGAATATGAAATGTAGATATAGTGACTGAGTCCTTGATTCTTTAGAGTAATAAAGATTTATGCAAACGGATAATATTTGTGTGTTTAAGGAGTTCACCCAAAGCAAAAATTTGGTCATTTACTCACCCTCATGTTATTTCAAACCTACAGGACTTCTGTGGAACATAGCATTTTTCAAAAAATTATTTTCTCTGCTTTTTGTCCATACAGTGGAAGTCAAATTGTTTGGTTACCAACATTCTTCAAAATGTATATATATATATATTTATGTTCCACAGAAGTTGGAAAAGTAAACTTGTTTGGAAATAAAAGGTGATGGCAATTTTCATTTTCGGTTCACTTTCAATGTTACCTGGTGATATACAGTGATCTTAAATCCTACAAATTTCATTCTGTGATATTCTTAAAAACAGAAATGAATTTATGTAATGTGACGATCAGTTTTTTCGGTATGTCAGCTTCTCACACTGTTCATGTATGATTCTTGTTTTTTTTTTTAAGTTAGTTGGATGATGTTTGTGTAATGCATTTTTTACAGATTCCCAACTGGTTGTAAATAAGAACTTCTTGGCAGGCTTTACCAAGCATGTAGTTTAATTAAATCTCTTCTTGGGATCAGAGCTTTGAGCTTATACTTCCTGAAATCATCAGTTTTTAGCAGTCAGAAGAATTTTGTTGTTCTGCCCCCGTTTACAGGCTTTAAAGGACTAGCTTGCCTCCAAATGTTGCAAAAACTTCTGTGGAACAAAAAATAAGAAATTTAGCAGAATATCCAAGCTGCTCTTTTTTCAAACAAAATCCTGTTCCATGAAACGCTGTCAGTTTCAAAAAATAGTCTCAAACAACTTTGATTTTCCACTATGGTATCTGATGGTTACGTGGTGGTCTAGCATCCCCCCCCAAAAAAAACATAATACTAATTATTTTACCAAATGTACTCACTTGTTCCCCTTCTGAAACATTGTTTTTAGATGAAGTCATAAATGTGTCTTGCTTTTTAACTCCTTCGCTCCACTCAGCCTGGATCTATTCTGGTAATGCTAATTACTGTTTCACAAAAAAAGTGCAAATAAAATTTGTGCAAGCTTTTTTTTGTACTCATTTATTGATTATTCTGGGCTTGTATAATGATTTAACTAGATGGTAAGTCTTTAAGTAAATAATGATTTTAATCTTGTACAATGTTTCTTTAATCTGTAGCATGTAGTATAATTATTGATGTGTTAATGTTTGTTTATTTAAAGGCCCATAAGATTATATTGACAATTATAAATCATTGTGTTTTCTTTCCTAAGTTTCACTCGAATTAATTCTGGAATTGGCATGAATTCAAGTTCTAATATAGACTTCATCAGGGCCAGGAGGCTCTCTTCATGATGCCTTTGATTAGGGGTGTCCACACTGGAGAGCCCTTGTCCGGCTGAGTTTAGCTCCGAAACCAGCTTTGAACCAGCTACTCTAACTAACGTCTAACCAGGCATACTAGAAGCTTCCAGGCAGGTGTTTTGAAGATGGCTGGACTCTTCAGGACAGTGGCGTCCGAGGACCAGAGGCTACCGGAGGTTCAGTTTAATGAACAGAGTTTGGCTTATGGTCTCTTAAAATCACTTCAGCATGGGGGAAGGATAGAGCGCTGTTTTGGCAAGATGCTCATTTCCCTGCTCGTGAAAAAGCTGAAGGACATAATTCAAGCCTCTCTTTTGGTAACCCAAAGCTTGTAGATGCAGGGGCGTGTCTAGAGGGGTGGCACCGGCCCCCCTCAAAAAAATGCTGTGCCCCCCCAACAGTGCAGACTGATCATAGTATAACATCTGCGGTGCGGGAGCAGTCTGGGTGCATTTAAAATCTCACGCGCTGCCGCTGATGTCATACATTAATCGGCAGCGTAACGTCGCTTGAAGTAGAACCAATGAGAAGAACACACCTACTACTCACTGTCTGGTTCGCTGCCAATCAGTTCCCGAATACGATGCCATTGGATCAGAGTGCTGTCAATTACACAGCTCAAAAAGGAGAAGCGCGATTTCGCAGGCTGCAGAGTGCAGACCACGTCTCTGTTCATTGTAAGTATTAAATTATAGTTATAGGTCTGTTGAAAACTGAAAATGTAAAAATAAAACAAAAGCTCCTTCGAGTTAGTGCTTATTTGTGTTGCCGCGTTGCAACAGCACTGCATAAATAGAAATCGTTATGTTACATTTCTTCCTGTTGTTTCAAAGATTAAAGGCACAATCACTTTCCTAACTAACGTGGTAAACGCTAAAATAATGGTTTTAATAATGTTAGCGTTCTGACACTTGGGATTTTAAGATGTAGAATAATAAACACCTGTTTGTATTGAATAAACATGCATAGTCTTATATTCCAGGCGCCAGTCAAACGAGCGCGTAAAAGATACTGCGCTCGTAGCGCGCGCTCTTCAAATACACGCACAAAGGTGCCGGCGCGCGCTGTAGCCTGTGTATCATTTCATATCAAACAGCGAAAGAAACTACGTACATGCAATGTCCTAGTTCTGCCGTCAGTTAAGGCATGTTACCAAAAAGGCGATTCAAGCTGCCTTAAAACTGTGTGCATGCATGCAATATGTTATGTATGCGTCACATTTAAGAACATGTCTTAAATGATGTTCCTGTGGCTCATTGGTTAGAGCAGCGCAAAGGTAATGGGTTCGATTCCCAGGGAACACACATACTGACAATACAAATGTATAACCTGAATGCACTGTAAGTTGCTTTGGATAAAAGCGTCTGCTAAATGCATAAATGTAAATGTCTCTGAAATGGTTTTAAAAACTGTCCCGGGGCACCCCAGCACTGTGTGTCTGTCTCCCTCATCTAACACACCCGATTCAACTCGTCCGCTCATTAGAAGAGACTTTAAGACCTGAAGAGAGTCAGAAAAGAGAGTTGTGAGAAAATAAGATGCATATCAGATCCGCGTCACTTTCAGCAGCTTTTAAAGCAATAGCATGCAAATAATCTAATAACCAGCTGCCGTGATGTCTATTAATCAATAGTAAATCAATAACTTTTCATCTATATTTAATTTAGAATTTATTGTTTGCTTACTATTCATTTTCTGTGTATTTCTGCTGAAGGGCACAGGCAGCTAAATATGTCATTTATTATGGGTTCATGTGAAGATTGTTTTAAGTTCACTTAAATTAGAAGTTAAGTCTACTAAATATTAATATTGATAGCTCTCAACAGGGGCGGACTGGGACAAAATTTCAGGCCGGGAAATCTCACACTCATCCAGGCCATCCCTACACCCACAACAAATTCTGAAACATGCACATCCCTATTAGCCTATTTGTATGACCATCACATAAAAAGGTATAAGTCTTTAGTCGGGGCCATGGAACATAATTAAATGTTCTCTTTTGAACTGCACCTTCACTTCCCATCCTTCTCTTCATTTTCTCCAATATCTCTGTCACTCCCTTCTTTCTTGTACCTGTCACTTCTTCACCAGCAGGTCTACTGTTATTAACAGAACTGTGTTCACCTTGTTGCAAAACAACCACCTCCTTGCACCTTGCACATAATGTTGTTATTTCTCTTAAAATGACTTAAATACCCAAGATTCAACAAACCTATAATTCATACAAATATATTAAGACAAATTTTCTAAAGCACCTAAATGCCAAACTTACTACGTTGAAAATCCTAATACTGAACACTATTGTATTTCTGGGCTGACTGATATTACTGTGTTGCTGTTTGTTTTAGCTCCATCCCTTTCTATGCAATAAAGCCATGTTGATGTCTGCTTACTAAATTTATTAATGTAACTTTCCAATCGATAATGATGTCCTTTAGCACAGTATTCTGACTGATGATAATAATGGGGTGCTACTGACAGCTTAACATGTGCTTGCAGTTTAATATTCAACTATGGTTAATAAAGACAAAACTACAGTAGCGTATTACAGATGAAACTGACCTGCACTAGAAACTGAACAGGTTAGTAATTTCATATATATATATTGGTCAAGACCTGCAAATGTGCTTTCGTATATCTCATACTATATCTTTGTTTTTCAGGACAAGTAAATCATGGCAATAGTTAATCAAGACAGCTAATTATTATTTTTATTTGTTTATTTAATTTTTTTTATAACTCATTGCTTCTGAGGGATGAAGGATTTTTTTCCTCCATTAGGGGTCTCTGTTGTCACATCATAATTGCTGTCTCACACCTCTTCAAGTCCTCCAACAAACAAAGATATTTTTGTAGACATTCAGCATCAGCAGAGCTTGACTGTCTACCTAAAAATATATGACAGCAGCTTGCAGACCTTGTCTGCGCACAGGGTCCATCCGTGTACCTCTCTGGCTGCTCCAAACACTTCAAAATGGAAATACAGTCACTGAAATATGGTGAACCCCGAACATCAACCGCTGAAATCAGCAGCCCCTGTCTGTCTGTCTGTAAAAGGGTGCTATGATAGACTTTAATGACGGTGACATCAGTGCCAGCTCTTTGACCTAAGTGTAAAGTCCCATATGGCCTCCTGGTGCCTAATTTGCATGTCATTTTGATAGATGGCTTAAATTCAAGACCTGCGTCTTTTGGGGGTGGGTGGAGAGGTTAATTCTTTCATCATAATGAGTCAGTTTTTCCTCCTCGAATGCCAGTCTCATCATTCATTTGCCCGCCCACTGGAATTAATGCTAAAACATTTGCACGCTGATAAACAGTATTGATAAACGGTGCAATTAATGTTCTCTAATCACAGCAGGGTTATTGACTGGACACGTATATTCAAAAACACCTAATATCTCAGTATGTGGAATAAAGAGCTAAAGCAAATGAACAGTTTATCAGCACCATTCAAGGCATATGGCTGGTGAGAAAAGATAAACTTGCAATAAATTGGACAGTTCTGTACTTCTGCAAGTTCTTCATGAATTCCACCCTTCTTTTTGTAGAGGATGCTGGCATAGAAAATAGCCTTTAACAAAATACCCAAAGCGTAACTAAAAGACCTAATTATTTGAGCTCTTTGCTATTTATTGGTTCATTCCATTCCTCCATTGACCGCTTATATCCTCAGGGAAGAAGGAACATATTTCATAATACAAGACTCCCCACACGAAGCTATGGTGTATGATTAAGTTTTTTCTTTCTTCCATTCTTTCTTTACCGTATAATTCACCGCCACTAATTTAGAGGACCAAGCATATCGGCAGGGACATTTGAGAATAAATTGAGTGTGAAGATTGAAAGGAATTAATGTCTACTTGACTGTGAGAAGAATGCTCCTGCCACATGAAAAAGAAGCCAAATAGTGGCGAGGATGGTATTTCTACGCTGATTTGTACATTAAAGGTTGACTTAGCAAAGTCAAATTAATGTTCCTTACTCTAGATACTCTTCTTTCTCCAAGCCATAATTCCCTTTGTGCTATACAAAGACCCCTGGACAATTTCCAATATAAAAAGCTCTTTCTTTATCCTTTTTTAAAATCACGTTTCAGACTCTCGAACCAGCAAAGGTAATATATACTTACCCCTTACTGGTGTATTCAGGGTTCTCTTCATAGCAGACAAACAAGTGGAGGGCAATTTCTAAATAGAATATGTACAGATTTAGTGATTGTTAGTCTACATGTTACACTGCAGATTAGTGCTAACATTAGTGCTGAATGTGAATTAACGGTAAAACAGTTTAATCGTTTACACAAGGAAAGTCAGGCCAAAAAATTAAAGATTCTGTGGACTGTTAGTCATGTTGCTAAATCAATATCATGGTTATACATTTAATTTTTTAGATAATAAGGAAAATGCATTTTGAGCCAGAATAATTTGTGTTCTTTTCATTTTACAGCTGTAGACAAAGGGATCTATGATAATGCCGGTACAGGGAAAGACTGATAAGAGACGTTTTGATAAGAGGCATCAGAACCAACCAGGAAATTGGGAATGAGGCTATTCAGATATTTGTTTCTATTGCTTCAAATTATAGACCATCACAATGGATTCATATTAACAACAACCTCAAAAATGTAATGCAAAATAGTTTAAAATAAATGTTCCCCTTCACAAACATTAGTATTAATGTTTTCAGCTCATTGACTCTGATGGCATGGTAGTGGAGAGAATGAGGTAAGTCCATACTGGCTTCTCAAATGCATTTCGGTTGGTGAGAAACATTACACTGAATCTATAATTATAACTAGGCTATCTGCACGCTATATATTAGTGTAGCATAGCTCATATACACAACCAGCCATTTATTGTAGAAACACTGGTGATCTTTTATTTCTAAACATACTGTTTAAAGGTTTGAAGTCAGACTTTTTTTTTCTTTTTTGAAAGAAATGAATACATATATTCAACAAGGACACTGAAGAATCTAAGATTCCTCAAATGCAGCTTGTGTTTTGCTTCAAGAGAGCAACCATTCATTCATTCATTCATTCATTCATTCATTCATTCATTCATTCATTCATTCATTCATTCATCATTCATCACTCACTCACTCACTCACTCACTCACTCACTCACTCACTCACTCACTCATTCTCACTCATTCATTCATTCATTCACTTCATTCATTCACTCACTCATTCTCACTTCACTCACTCATTCATACAAATTCATGCATACTCATTCATATCATTCATATTCACTCATTCATCAATACTCATGTATTTTAGATTTTAGCCATGTATATGCTTATTTCATTGATTTATTCATTGATTGGTCATTTATATTATGTTATTGTTTTTTTAAATATTATTTTTCCATTGCTGTTTAGACTTAAGATGGTGGTAAGGGATGTTTGTGGAATGTTTATGGAAATTCAAGCTTTATGGGATGATGTTGTGAAGCAATAACTTTCCATTTCTTTGGCATACTTGTATTTTTATGAAATGTTATTGCTATGAAAATAGCCTAAGATGCTGACATGGCATTAAATAAAAATATACTACTACTAAATTTCAGCTTTGCCATTACAGGAATAAATAAATTTTTTTATAAATGTATTCAAATAGAAAAGCCTTCATTGAAATTGTACTAATATTTCACACTACTGTTTTACTGTATTTTGATCTTAGTGAGCATTGGAGACTAATTTCAAAAACATTTACAAATCATACAACCCCAAATATTTAAACGGTGGTAAATCTACCTTCTATGAAGTTTTAAAGCCACCCACTTCCACCGAAACTAGGCTGGTGCCCTGCTCTTACTTGTCTCTGTAGTTTACCCCTGAGCTTCAAGCCTTGAAACAAATTCTCTCATCCTCTGTCAGCGAGTTAATTATAAAATCTAACTCATCATCCTGCCACCAAGACCCTTCCCTCACCCCGTTTTAAAAAACTGCTCTCATTTCACATTTGATAAAATGCTCTCTCTTCTGCTTCTGTGCCAATACACCTGAAAACATATGCTGTCACCCCTATAATTAAGAAACGTGGCTTGGATCCATCTGCATGGAACTATTTCAGATCTATCTCAAATCTTCTTTCTTATCTAAACCTCTTGTTGCTTTACAATTATAATCTCATCTGTTTACTCACAGTCTCTATGACCCTTTTCAATCTGTTTTCCACACATTTCCACGGCTCTAAAGTAATATCAATGACCTTCTTTTAGCTGCTGACTCTTGGTATCCTCATCCTACTCGATCTTTACATTTGAGTTCAGTACATACTACTCTCTTGACTTTCTTTTAAAGGAAACATTGAGCTCCCTAGTGGTTTATATAGTATTCCACTGACAGACTTTGCTTTTTAATATTGCCATGCTTTCTCTTGGGCATGTTGTCAGCCATCATAGTCTCAGCTTCCATTACTCCGCTCATGACTTTCAGATCTGTCCTCCCACTCTGTTCTTTTAATGCCTGCATTGGTGATTTGAAAGCATGGTTGCTTTAATTTTCTCCCATCCAACATGGATTGATGTTATGCTGTTTTAGCACTTCTCTCTTGGTTGGCCTGCAGTACCTGCTGAAATCACTGCAATATGTTCAAACTTGTGCAGCAAAGTCACCCACACCAAACAATGTGCCCACATCCTTTGCAAATTAAATTGGCTGGCTGTCTCTTCTTTGTATCCATTTCAAGATGCTTCTCCTAACCTTTAAATGTCTCAACGGCCTCTTGCTACATCTGTGAGTTACTTCATCCCAAGATTTCGACTTTCTTTTTGTGATGGCAGTTCATTTTGTATCGTAGCACCAAAACTCTGAATCTCACTCCCATCGAGTCTCCACGGCATCTCCTCAAATTCTGAATAAAAACCTTTCACAGTACTGTTTCTCTGACTCTGAATGTTTTTGTGTACAAACCCGATTCCAAAAAAGTTGGGACACTGTACAAATTGTGAATAAAAACAGAATGCAATGATGTGGAAGTTTCAAATTTCAATATTTTATTCAGAATACAACATAGATGACATATCAAATGTTTAAACTGAGAAAATGTATAATTTTAAGGGAAAAATAAGTTGATTTTAAATTTCATGGCATCAACACATCTCAAAAAAGTTGGGACAAGGCCATGTTTACCACTGTGTGGCATCCCCTCTTCTTTTTATAACAGTCTGCAAACGTCTGGGGACTGAGGAGACAAGTTGCTCAAGTTTAGGAATAGGAATGTTGTCCCATTCTTGTCTAATACAGGCTTCTAGTTGTTCAACTGTCTTAGGTCTTCTTTGTCGCATCTTCCTCTTTATGATGCGCCAAATGTTTTCTATGGGTGGAAGATCTAGACTGCAGGCTGGCCATTTCAGTACCCGGATCCTCCTTCTACGCAGCCATGATGTTGTAATTGATGCAGTATGTGGTCTGGCATTGTCATGTTGGAAAATGCAAGGTCTTCCCTGAAAGAGACGACGTCTGGATGGGAGCATATGTTGTTCTAGAACTTGGATATACCTTTCAGCATTGATGATGCCTTTCCAGATGTGTAAGCTGCCCATGCCACACGCACTCATGCAACCCCTTACCATCAGAGATGCAGGCTTCTGAACTGAGTGCTGATAACAACTTGGGTTGTCCTTGTCCTCTTTAGTCCGGATGACATGGCGTCCCAGCTTTCCAAAAAGAACTTCAAATTTTGATTCGTCTGACCACAGAACAGTTTTCCACTTTGCCACAGTCCATTTTAAATGAGCCTTGGCCCAGAGAAAACGCCTGCGCTTCTGGATCATGTTTAGATATGGCTTCTTTTTTGACCTATAGAGTTTTTAGCCGGCAACGGCGAATGGCACGGTGGATTGTGTTCACCGACAATGTTTTCTGGAAGTATTCCTGAGCCCATGTTGTGATTTCCATTACAGTAGCATTCCTGTATGTGATGGAGTGCCGTCTAAGGGCCCGAAGATCACGGCATCCAGTATGGTTTTCCGGCCTTGACCCTTACGCACAGAGATTGTTCCAGATTCTCTGAATCTTTGGATGATATTAATGCACTGTAGATGATGATAACTTCAAACTCTTTGCAATTTTTCTCTGAGAAACTCCTTTCTGATATTGCTCCACTATTTTTCGCCGCAGCATTGGGGGAATTGGTGATCCTCTTCCCATCTTGACTTCTGAGAGACACTGCCACTCTGAGAGGCTCTTTTTATACCCAATCATGTTGCCAATTGACCTAATAAGTTGCAAATTGGTCCTCCAGCTGTTCCTTATATGTACATTTAACTTTTCCGGCCTCTTATTGCTACCTGTCCCAACTTTTTTGGAATGTGTAGCTCTCATGAAATCCAAAATGAGCCAATATTTGGCATGACATTTCAAAATGTCTCACTTTCAACATTTGATATGTTATCTATATTCTATTGTGAATAAAATATAAGTTTGTGAGATTTGTAAATTATTGCATTCCTTTTTTATTCTCAATTTGTACAGTGTCCCAACTTTTTTGGAATCGGGTTTGTATTTCTCTCTCTCTTTATGTGTAGTTACATGTCTGTCAGTTGCATCTGTCTCTTAAAAGTTCAAGTTTTTTTTGTGACGCGACCTTGAGCTGTGGGAAAGGAGTTTAATAATTAAACGTATTATTGTTTATTATTATTATATGAGACTGAGACTGTGTGAGTGAGGCTAATCCATTGTCTTTCTATGCTGGTTTTCATAATCTTTGGGCCTAAACAACTGGAGAAAAACATAGCAGCAACCTCTTTACTAATGTGAAATGTAAATGTGACATTCTCTATAATGTCAACACCTTACAGACCCATTTTCCTTTTTCTGTCTTTGTTTTCCCCAAAGACCCTCCTTTCCACGACAATAGTTCAACACAACTCTTCTTTTTCCATCAGGCTTTTATTGATTATCTTGAGGGTTCCCAGCCGGCACATTATAATGTGCATAATGAAATCACAACACCTCTGTGTGATTAGTTTTTTCCCCACACACCTGAGGAAGGAGCTACACAAGAAAAACATTCATCTACATAAATACACATTGATGATGTGCCTATACAAGTATCAGTCTAAAGTAATATAGACTTTAATCATGGTTGGACCATTTGTTTTCATTGACCTTTCACATGACACTTAGCCTATATGATATGGTATAGCTATAGAGTACATTATCCTTCACTTTCTCACCTTTTAGAGAAACCTGGAAATATGCATTGCTGGAAATAAAAGGGCAGGCTTTAAAGTGACCAATTATATGTAGTTTTTATGCCACATGATCTTTGACTTTTTTCAAGACTCCTTCCCCCTACAAGAGATATAACCAGCTGAAGTGCTTCAAAACTGCTCTATTAAACAAGCAGTTCACCCCAAAATGAAAATGTGCTGAAAATGTACTCCCCCACAGGCCATACAGGATGTAGATGAGTTTGTTTGTTCATCAAAAAAGATTTAGAGAAATTTAGCATTACACCACTTGTTCACCAGTGGATCCTCTCCCGTGAATGCATGGGTGCCGTCATCGTAGATGGCCTGAGGGCAGGGATTGGCAGTATTTCAAATACATGTATTTAAAATACGTATTTGAAAAACAAAATACTATTTTGTATTTAAATACCTTTGAAAAAAAAATCTCAAATGTATTTTGTATTTAAATACATTTAATCTTAGTATTTTTGTATTTTCAAAATACATACAATACTTTTTGCCAATCGACCTCTTTAGTAGACTCCTGATTTCCTGTATCAACTAGTTCAGACATGCCACTTTCATTCATGTGAGCTGCAGCTGAATGACTCCATCTAGACTTGGTTAGCGAGTTTTCAGAATTTCAGAAGTCTGAGTACAAGTCTTGTCGCATTCAAGTGCTGTGCTGTTGGGAAGAAAAGGAATCATGGAAGACGCCAGGTTTCCTGGGAAAATCTTATTAAAACCAAAATTGTAGATATTTAAGGTATTTAATTTTGAATAAAATGTAGCATCCAATTCGTACATGCTGTCCAATACATGCTGTTTTGCTGTGTATAAAACATACAAAATACTTGAAATGGTAATTGCACTACAGTGTGCATGATTTTAACAAGGTTAAAACAAGGTGATCTTGCTTTTGTGGGAGAAAAAAAAAACACCTGTCCCAGCAGCAACTGTTTTCCCCTCCACCATGTTTATGGCCTGCACAACTCAGAAACTTGGGTATAAAAAGTATCTCAGGGCTTTCCCAGTAGAAAATATGACAAAGGCAATCATGTCAAATTTCCAACTAGAAAACTAATATTTACAAAAAAAAGAAATGAATTAAAAATGTATTTCCGGTGAAGGCAGCATAAGATAAGGTGAGGATGTCATGGGCTTGTTGATTAAGGTTAAAATAGAACATCATTCAGATTAGCACTTAGCATGAAGGAAAAAAAGAGCACTAGCAAGGGAAACATTACCATTAGCACTAGTCAGTTTTGATATATATATATATATATATTTTTTTTGGTCAGATTTTGGTTTTATCACCTAGCTAGTCAAATGTGTTCATTAAACTTTAAGCATTACTGCTTGCTATGGCGATATGACAATATAAATGTCGGCGATGATATAAAGTGTAAATCGATTTAACTTTTTCTATATCATTTATATATATTTGTGGTATGCAAAAATATCTGTGGAGCTTTTAGTGGGCAGTTGCTGACATGTCAGAGCGATTAAAGAAACATGGATAAATGAGTAATAAACAGCTTTCTGTGTGGGTGTATCCCAAGACAAAGATAACTATAATGCTAATCATAGAGATATAAAGTTCAAAAACTGTTCTAGGGCATACTCACACTAGTCACAGCTTGTCTTTTACTAAAGCCTGTGCGATTAGCTTTTCGCTAACAGACAGATATCACAGGATTATTACAGAGGCAACTGAGGATAATGGTGGAATTTGCAGCTTACTACAATAAATGCTACCTGGTCTCATGGCATTTACGTACCTGGGTGCACTTTATAGCAAGACACGAAATACATACCAATAACTACATATTACGACCATAATACGACGTGTGAGTACATCCTGAATCTAAGTGAATAGCATATAGATTTGTGCCCATCTCTGCCTGAGGGTGAGTAAACTTTCAGCAAATGTATATTTTGGGTGAAATATTCCAATTTATTACAGAAAATTTTGAAAATATGAATATTGCCAACACTGACAACTATATGTAACAACACTGTACCATAGTGGACAATTGCTGTGTTGCCATTTGACAACTCTGTATAGTGGAATTGCACTCATGCATTTTCTCATTGGGATTGTATATAGGTAGTATCATCATATATATTATTGCAATTTATTAATGTATTAGAATGTATAGAAAGGGCACGAATGCACAGTCAGCTTTTCCAAGAGACAATAGTGAGAAAGTTCAGAATTAGTTTTTAATGCTTCTAGAAACTATGCTTTGAAGAATTTATGTCTGATGCATTTTTTTATTTGTAAGATTTTGAAGTGTTATCATAATTTGTTAATTAATAAATTTGTAGTTAATCAATGAGAAATATCGGGAATTTTGTTGGACTTGTTGATATAAGATAATATATAGTTATTAGCATTAAAAAATTTTTATAATGGGGACTGTTATATTCCACTGTTATAGTGTAAAGTGTCATACCATTCCAATAAAATTCATACAGCATTTGATAAACTAAGTTAATTAAATAAATGTTGATTTAAAGTTGATCGGCATAAGACAATATATCCCGTCGTTTCCACTGTTACACAGCAGCATAGTGAAACAAACCATAACATAAACAGCATAGTTGAAACCATAAACAAAATGTATATTTCCTTGTTTCTTGTACAAGTTGTTCTGTTTTTTTTTGTAAAGTTTGCTACTTTAACAATGCACAGCTAATATGTTACATATATTCTTATTCATGTGTATGTTCGATGACGAACCTATGATGGAAATGATTGACGGGGAGAGGGTCTCAGCACAAGGCAACCCATCTTCAAATTACTGGCATTAAGTTCACATTGTGAGAGATAATGTCATTTTACGGCTAATCAGCTAATGGAGCCCAAATCCATTTTCACCTAAATAGGAGATTGACGCACACACTCATATTAACTTAATGGCAGTGCAGAGACAAGGGATGAAAATAATGAATGCAAATGCAATTTACAGCCACCTCGCACTCAAACCACCTGAAACACAAGACTAAATTGAAGAGTGGTATGAAGTGTGTTCCCAGCTCATACATAACCCAAATATAGTTATGAAAAAAAATCTTAGAAGAAAGAAAGTCTGAATGCCAGCTATTCCATTTTTCTTAGCTTTTAGCGTTCTCTAATTATGAGGTGGCTGACTTCCACCTTTGAGGACCTCAGAAGCAGCATTTTTTCCCCAGAATGAATACACCTCTAATGCACCTGATTCAGTTAATTAATGTAGCTCTTGAGCCAGGTATTATGCTTTTGGTTCTGAATAAGTACGCACTGTAAAGTTGCCCTTCAAGACAAGAGTTTTGGACTGGTATCTTCACAGGAATGGAAAACAAATTTAAGTAATTTTAGTCCTTTGACATTTAATATGGAGAGAAATCTTGAAAGTTACTGGAGGATAAAATGGGTGCATGCCCCGGGTAAGATGACCCTCCAACCCTAATTATTTTCTTTCTGAACCATAGACAGCATCAAATCTCATCTCAACATTTTTGATGAAGGGCTAAATTATTTTAAAATTTGTAATTTCATCTGAAAATCAACATTTGTGAGATTTAGTTTAATAGAAATCGATGACACTGATGTTGGATATTAATGTTCCATTTGTTATCGAAGGGACTTGTGGAGGGACATAGATGTTTTTACTTAAAGTGAAAGATAAAATTTGATGTTTGGGGTAAGTTGGCCCCCTGAATCGGCAGAGATGGCCCCAAGTGGTATGTTATTACAAGTTTGTTATTTTTAAATTGAATACCTATTAATTCAAATGTAATCCAAATGTTCTCAGAATTGTATAAATCATTTTTTTTACATTTTTTATTATTAAAGTCTTAGGGTAATTGAGTGAAATCAATTAATTTGAATTAATAATGTTACTATTATGACATACAGTGGGGAACAAAATTTTGATCCCCTGCTGATTTTGTTCGTTTGCCCACTGACAAAGAAATGATCAGTCTATAATTTTAATGGTAGGTTTATTTGAACAGTGAGAGACAGAATAACACCAAAAAATCCAGTAAAACACATTTAATACAAAAAAATTTATTTGACATTTAATGAGTCAAATAAGTATTTGATCCCTTCACAAAACTTGACTTAGTACTTGGTGGCAAAACCCTTGTCGGCAATCACAGAGGTCAGACGTTTCTTGTAGTTGGCCACCAGGTTTGCACACATCTCAGGAGGGATTTTGTCCCACTCCTCTTTGCAGATTCTCCCCAAGTCACCTTCAGCTCCCTCCACAGATTTTCTATGGGATTAAGGTCTGGAGATTAAAGTCTTCAGAACCTTAATATGCTTCTTCTTAAGCCACTCCTTTGTTGCCTTGGCTGTGTTTTTTAGTAATTTTTTGTAATGAAAATCTTCGATAGTTTTGTATGTTGTAGTGGACTATTTTATTTAAATGCAGGCTTGTAAAAGATTATACAATTTCAGTGCATATCAATATTTAATGTACATATATTTATTAATATGTTGAGTTAACATTCCGCGGCGTGGTCCAGATCACCTTGTTGAGGTTCATAAAATATAGTTCTCCGTCAACGAACCAATTGGAATCAACTGAATTAATATTCATCAACAGTGGTGACAAACGACTCAGTAATTCATCCCTGGAGCAGAATAGGACAGACTGGCTTGAATCTGATTTTAGCATGTGATTACTAATATGATGTTTTAGATTTGATTATTCCAGAAAGAGGTGATTAATCTGTGACTAAACTGCTTGATAACAGAGCTGACTCGGACAGGCAATGAACAGTCACTTTGGATACTAAAACCATAGTACTGATTAAAAATAATCCTGATATTGATGTAATATTGAAAGGACTGGGTTCTACACAAAATTTGGCATGATGTAAAATAGATGCAAAGCATCTGCAGTTATACCATCATGTTTTATCTGATAAGACCCTTTGGGGTATGTTTTCTCCTCAGTAACTCCAGCAGCGAGTGATCAACTAAAAATTGTATGACTGTGGAGCTAATTAAGCCAAGACAGGGCAACATTTGCATGTCTGACATGAGGAGAAATATGACAGTGTGGTAATAAACAACGTAAAAGTCATTTTTGGCGTCAAATTATTCATGATTAGTCTGCTCTATGCAGATAGCTCTAATCTTGCCCTTTAGGTGAGGATAACTCTTGCCAAACATTCACGCAATTTGGTTGATTTGAATTGTAAATTGACAGTCCCAGTTTCTGTGCCCTAAGTCAATCTAAGGAAAGGCATCTCGAGCTTGAATTGCTTTGTGATCTGGACCAGTGATCCTGGAGTCCTTTCTCTGACACACCCTACTGAGGTCTTGGAGTCTCTACTAATGAGCTGATGACCTGAATCAGGTGTGTTTGATTAGTAAATCCTTTTGTGTAGATAGATTATAAAGACGTTTCTGGCAGCGATTGTGTGTTTAGCTAAAGTGTTGTTTTCTGTCTGCTGCCATCTCTTTCCTTAGTCCTCTAAAGAGAAAATTATTTTCATCTGCAAACGCATTTTATATAAACGTGCTTTAATGTCCATTGGAATTTGGCCATGCACATTTCATTATCATCTCATTTCAAAGGCTGGGTGAATGAAAAGAAAACACAAATAAACCCAGAGACAAGCTAATTATTAGTGCAAATTGTCTTGGCTGAATTGAGATATTTTTTGTTTTCTTTTTGTCAATGTTCACTGACATTTTAATGAGTAATGGTGGATGAGATTAAAATAAGGATTATATAAATGTGATATATGTCAATAGAATAGACGAATAAATGAATACACACACTTAAACACACATTTTTTTTTCATATCATTTATCACCTATATGCACCTGTACAGATTAAAGTCTAAACAAGTACAATCTCGCCAACAAACTCCTAAAACTACATTCCGTGACATAAAAACAGTATTTATAAAATTATAGTGGATTTGGGCATCCACCATCCATGACTCTCGCTGTTAGAAATACGGCAAGCGGAGCAATAAAAATAGTTCTGGAGTTCTGTTATCACTAGAATATCACACACACACACACACACACACACACACACACACACACACACACACACACACACACACACACACACACACACACACACACACACACACACACACACACACACACACACACACACACACACACACACACACACACACACACACACACACACACACACACACACACACACACACACACACACACACACACACACACACACACACACTACAAGTCTCAACGAGTTTCTCTCTTTAGAGGACACAGTTGTAGATATAAACAAGATTTTCTTTGAAGTAAAAGTGTGAATTGAAAGTATCCGTTCAAAGCATCGTTGTCAGTACTTCTGAAGCCAAGGTTACTCCAGTTCTACATCCACTATGAAGACTAGGTAATCAAATGCATAGCAGATAATTTAGCAGCAAAATGACCTTTCTCATGCCTTGATAATTAGGAAGGTAGACAAGGAAATCAAGCCCAGAGCTCAGAACCATTACTATGCATGAGAAGAGGGCCCACATCACACAAAGGCCTGTCAGAGGTTTGCTTATGTCTGGAAACAACTTATCAGGGCTCCAAATTTCCTCTCGCTGCATTATCATGTGGTCATTATCATTTACGGGGGGCATCATGACGATATAGCGTGTTACATCTTCTATACTGAGTTATCCAAAAAGCTTCTGCCAGGAGTTTGATATTCATGAACTGCTTTCATCTATAATGGTGCTGTCCAGGTCTCTTACAACCACTTTTGTTGAGCTCACTCTCAAGCTTATTATTTATTTAGAATATAAGTAGATAATGAATGCCGTTGGTCTTAAATGAAAAGAGACTCTCTTGCATATTTATGTATGAAACTATTACATTTCTGGCTTATTGCCACTGAAGGTGCTCATGGAGGTAAACTCCATCTAAACTTGTATGTTAACACACTTTGATTTTTGCTTCATCTTCCAGTGACAGGTCAGATACATTATTCTTTGAGTGTTATATTCATTACACACACACACACACACACACACACACACACACACACACACACACACACACACACACACACACACACACACACACAGACTTTCCATAGGCGTACTGTACAAACCGTATGTGCTACCCTACACCTACCCTACACCTAAACTTAGCCCTCACAGGAGACGGTGCACCCTCAAAAAAACTCACTCTGTACACATGGGGACACTGAAATGTCCTCATAAACCACACACATGCACACACACACACACCACACCACACACACACACACACACACACACACACACACACACACACACACACACACACACACACACACACACACACACACACACACACACACACACACACACACACACACACACACACACACACACACACACACACACACACACACACACACACACACACACACACACACACACAGAGAGGAGACAGTGTCCTTCAAAAGTTTGGAAACCTTATACACCAAGTGGAGTTTTGGACAACATCAGCATAAACCATTATCATGCAGACTTTGCATTGATAAGTAACAACACAAACTATGAAAACATTTGATTAAATCGCAAAAATTCAGAACATAATAAAAATGCTATAGCTATTTACAAGGTAAACTGTATTGTTGTAATAACCTCAATTGTCAATCCATCTGTAAAGGTGTGCTGACCCATGATCTTCATAAAAGAAACCTGGAGCAAGTTTAATTGCAGCTGCCAAAGAGTCATATCCTTATTGCCAATTTTGAGTGGTAATTTTATGTCACTTTAATGCATTTGCGCCAATAAATTATTAGGATTTATGATGGTATTATCCAAACCCATACTTTAAAAAACCTAACCAAACCAAAGATAAGCATTTGTCTAATAAATTCAAGATATTTATATTTCTATGCAGGTCTTAAAGCTATGTTATTGGATTTTTAAGGAGTTTTAAAGGAATTGAAAACATGTCTTTGTTGATGAATTGATTGTGCTAATCAAATTTATTTGTTCAAAATAATTATTATTCCATTCCTCATCACCACCCATTCAAGCATTTTAATTAAAAAAGGTATATCTAATCAATCTCACAAATGTGGCAATATGGCTTGTATATAATGCCCCATTCTGTGCAATTTAGTGGAAGTACAATAGATTGTGTTACAACCCTCCCAGCCTGGTCAACCATGATATTTATTTCTTTGCTTTTTAAAATATGCACATGAAAAGTTTGTGTTGATGTTATATATTAAATTAAACAAGAGAACCGGCTGACACCAGTTTTATTATTTAACATTTGTTAACATGAACACAATTAAGCAATATATTAAAAGTGCTACATTGTGAATGTAGTCATTGCTAAAGGAAATTTGTACTTTTATTGTTTTATTGCTTCTGTAAAATTAAATATTACAAATATTACAGTTTCTCTCAGTTGCTAACACACAATTCAGGAAACAATTCACCCTTTTCTCACAACTATAAACACAATCTCAAAACTACACACCAACTTGTGCAAACTTCAAACGTCCAGGTAAAAATCAAATAGTTTAGTCAAAAACATGTTCTCTTTTGTCAGACTCAAACTTTGGCCTCAGATGATACACAAATACTCAAATACTCAGACTACTTCTCTGTCTAGAGAACACTAGTGAGATCAATTCAAAACACTGTTACAAAAACATCATTTTGGGAAACAGGAGACATCTTGCTAGTCAATGACTGTTACAGTATATATCATGAATAGAAGGGTGTAGATACAGTGAAATTCACCAATACAATTTAAGAAAAGTTTACTTTCAGTACACTACTGTGAAGTTATCTTACAGTAGATGAATAGAATTCTGCATCCTCTGCCAAGTTGCATTACAGTGTTTTTAATATCCTTATTTGTTATACTATAGATGATTCTTAGTCTTCTGATGAAATATGTTTCCTCCCCTAGACAGTCAACTCTCAGTTCTGCACAAATACATGTAAGAAGTACTTTGCTACAAATCAATTCAACAGTTACGAGTTTGAGGGTGTGTGGTACAGTATTTACAGTACAAAGAATAGTGAAAGTCCTCTCATCTGAAATACTGCTCCTATGTACTGCACGTGTAATGTGTATAGTGTAAACCCTGTAGATGAGCCTGCAGGCCAGCTTCCCTCGTGTTCAGTCCATGGTCAACTATAATGCTTTATATTTCATCAGCAACAAATGACCCTTGACCTCATCCCCTTCATTTTTCTTTTCTCCTCCTCTTCCTTTTTGTATCCTACTACCAGGATTAATTTTCCAAAACACATAACCACTTGTGCTCCTGTTCATACCATCCTGAGATCCTGACCTGTGTGTCTTCAGTTTTACTACTGAATGTTCACTCATGGATGACTGTGTGCTATTTGAGTTCATTTTGCGATTCTTGAGGTGGTTATATTGTGTGTTTGTGTTTTCTGAATGAGAACATGGTTAAAACTGTGCAAAATGATGGTGTTTTTGTGTAGAGCTTTGCAGAAAACACTGAGCAAATTGGAAGGTGTGTGCAAGCAGGTGAAATGTGTTAAAAGTTTTGAGAAACGTGTCCTTGTTTCGACAACTGTATGAATGGTTTGGAAAATTGTGTCAAATGAATCAGTTATAGTGTGTTAGCAATCGAGAAAAACTGTAAGTGCTCAATTTATCATTAGTCTTCAAAAATGAATAGGATAAACTAAATTAATTAAGTGACATAACAGAACAAAGCCATTCCTCCCAAGTGATTATATTGGTAAATCACACTGTTCTGCAAATAGATATGCTGATTGTCTGATGAAGTCAATATCACTGCATGCAGCATATTGTGTAACTAATTACAGATTTGACTGAAGTGTCTTCTAGAAACTTCCGTTAACATGCCAAATAAAGAGCCGTATGCAAACAACCTTCCAACACAAACACTTCCTTTATCTGCAGTTCCTGAGTCACCCATCCATCTGCCTTTAGCCTCATCTCCGGCTGTTCTGTTCTACCCTTTTCATGCAATACACTCATCACTTCATTTAGATCTGAACACAGTCTCTCTCTCTCTCTCTCCCTCCAAGCCGAGTAACGGTCAGAAATACAATCATTTTAACAAGACCGTAGTAAATTTTTACATCTACCACTGTTATGTGTGAGTGCCATTATGTAAGAATGGTTATGCGCCTCAGTCTGTACCCTGTGTCATTGTGAGAGTGAATGTGGGTGCAGTTTGTGAAGTTATATTGCATGGCCTGTGAGTGAGATGAAATTATGTTTCTATGGCAACAAGTGCAGTATTGTTAGGAGGTCAGAGACGAACACAAGGAGGATACAGATTAGGGCATTAAAAAGAGAATAACAAAAAGGCAGCTTCGCTTAGGAAGTATTAATGCCTCATAATGAAATGTTTCTATTACTTATTCAAATTAATTCCACTCTACATTCGTCTGGTAAATAAAACAACTGTTTGGCTACCTGTCTTCCACACAAGTTGACACAATTATAAAAAAGATTGGTAGCACTTTAGTATAGGGACCAATTCTCGCTATTAGTTGATTATTAGCATGCCTATTATTAACATATTGGTTGTTTACTAATACTAATAAAGTACATATTTTGCGTGACCATATTCTACATCCCGAATCCTACCCAATACCTAAACTTAACATCTATTAATTAGCAGCAAATTGAGAGTTTATTGAGGCAAAAAAAATTGTTTTAGTTCATTAGGCAAGAATTAGACCTTAAAATAAAGTGTGAGCAAAATATTCATAATAATCACTGGCCCAAATCACACTATAAAACGTTTTTGGTATGTTTTTTGAAAACTCCTCAGAAATTAAATCTGGTCTGCGTCAAATGTAGGTGGAAAAATAATATCTTACTTGCGCTACAGTATGTAGTTTGACTAAAGCCAATGAGCCTGTAAGTGGTAGTTGCACAAAACTGTCACCACCGTGCCCTGGCTGATTGATACGGGGCCACAGAAATCATCACACATCTTGCTATCACACATATGTCTATCTCTGCACTACTGTCCATGCAGAGCTGCAATCATTAAGAGTGCCCACCGGCACCCTTATTCTAGAACCCAATGGAGGCTGTGCAGGGTACATCAATATCAATACTGAGCAATGGCAATAACAAAAGCTCTTTTGACACCAGCATTAGTCTTCCAAATCACCCCTTCTGCCTTTCAGCATAAGGCTGTAATGTTTGTGATTTCTCTCGACAGCACAATTTAACACCCACAGTTCAGGCAAGGCCATCGCCTTGGGCCCTAAATGTGGTTGACCGATCTCACCGAGCTATCAAAACCCAGCGAAAAGGAGTGAATATGAATTTGATTTAAAATAAATGTCTTGGCAACATAGGAAATAAACTAAGGGGGATTTACATGACCACCAATGAGCTGATGTGATGGGAAATATATTCAGAAAGAGGGGCGTAAGAGGAAAGCGTTGCTATTATGTTCTTGTGTATATGTGTATAGCAGGGTTTTGTTAACTTTACCCCAAAATGATTTCAACTTCAGGACTGATCCCAAATGTCAGTCTCTTTTTGCTGAGGTAATTAAAACCCAAACGGTCGAAGTTTTAATTGGGCTGAAACATGTACCTCAGCCAAATTTCAATGGAGACTAATATGCTGAGTTGGGCTTTCAGACTGTAATTCAGTCTGTAATTCCAGTTTATGTTCATTTACTCGACACAACCATCTAAACAACAACAACAAAAGGGTTGTGCTTTAAATTACTTTTTACCAGGGACATGCTCATTGGGACCACTGCTAATTTACTCAAGTATCTTTGTTGCTTTTTAAACAAGGCTATTTCATGATCCTGCTTCTGTATTTATTACGGTTCTCCCAGTTGGCAAAAAAGGTTGGGCCTAATTGATCTCATTGGAGCACGAGGTCCTGCTTCCTGTTTGTTGTTAAAAACAGAGAAAAAAGCATTAAGGCGTACAAGCTTTTATAGGATTAAGCATAATAAGGTTTTACCTCTGCTGCTCATATTAAATAGAATTGAACAGTTGAAAGACAGACATTTTAGAGGATTACACGAAGGAAACAGTTAAAGTCCATGCTATTCTCTATATGGTTGCTTAGCTAGCTGTAGCTAATTGCTTTATATATTTTTTTTGCCCAGGACTCAAGTAAAACATTATCTTCATCTTGGAACCACAATTACAGAATATGGTACATTTACTACAACTATAGCAAGTTAATTTATTTGCCCTAAAGGATCTTTAGGCTTAAATTAATTGCAATATATACAATTCATTTTGCAATAAACAATTACGTTTATGAAGCTAAAATAACTGAAAATGTTCCATACTGACTTGCAATAATGCTTTATATGAAGCTTCGTGAACCACATAAAACAAAGTTTTATCCATTATTTCACACCATTGTTGCTTCAGTTACTGCATTGTGAAGAATTATATCAATGGTTATTACAAAAACAAAAACTGCAGTAATTAATGTAGTTATGTGAAGATAGTATGCTGTCATTGTCAGTATTCCCACATTCCTAAAACATATTGCATGGAAAAAATATGACTCAAACCTTTGCAGTGAACTCTGTAAAAACTTAATGAAATGTCAGTCAGCTTGATTTGCGATCAGCTCCGTTTTCCATCTCAGTTCTTTGCATGGTCAAGATCTGTGTATGTCCTCAGCTCCAGGTTTCATCAGGCTGGTAACAGGCAGCTACAGTAATACCCTTGGGTTTTCTCTGCTCATCTCAGGGCACTATTGCTGTCTCTCCCAGCACTCACCGTGCACAATTCCATTAAACTGTCATATCTTTCCAAATGACTTTCCTCTGTCCAAGGAAAAATACCCACATCTTCACCGTGCGACAGCATACACTGTAAACTGTAGTTGTTCAGTTTTACCATTAGCATAAAATAAAATAAAGGTCACTTGTTTTGAAAGCAAGCTTCAAGTGTGTAGAATATGCGAAATTGCTCAACTTCATTTGCCGTTTTTGCATCATTTGCCATCTTACAAACCTCAGCCTATCAGCTTTGTTACTCCCTGTTATTAGAAACTCAGGGACATGATTATGCAGCTGGTGGAAGAACATCCAGCTCAATAAATAGGACTTTTAGAATATGAAGAGAGAGACTGTTACAGTTTGTGTAGCAGACCATGCTGATCCCATTCATATTGAAAGGTATTCATGTGTAAAGTGTATGCATGTTATGCAATGACAACATTTGAACCCTTTTTACACATGCACAGCTTTAGAAATGTACGAAATTGTTTCTGATCTCCTGAGGATTGAATTGAACTGGAACCACTGTGGATGTAATGGTGATGTGATTCACTCATTTATTGATTTGTGTGTGTGTGCATATGTGTACTGTCACAATAGTTCATCTAGTCTGTATAAATTGTAGAATGAAACTCTAATTATGTCACATTAGGCAGATGGATTAACTGTGTTAAATAAATGCGATGCTGTTAAACATATTTAAATATTTAAAATCACGTTGAGCAGACAGACGCCAAGGTGACAAGCAGCAGCTGGAATCCATTATTTTGTCCCTCAAAGTGAGTATATGACCTATCAGCTGATAAATGCTCTTCACGTGTGGTGTGTTACAGAGGAACAGTCTCTTACGGTCATTCCTGCCAAACAAAATCTTGTAGTAGTGACAGTTGGTTGTTACAGCAAGAGCTGCGATTTACCGTCCTTGAGTCTTGGAAACGTACGAATGTCATGTGGAGCATGAACTAAGTGTCAGTATCAAGTGAAACTGTTTTTCTTGTAATGAAATGAGTTGTCTTTAGTCAGTGGCAAACAGATTGAGTTGATGAAATGCTTAGCTATATTTGGGCATCAGAGCCTGACAATATGTTTGCCTGAGGATTTCTGCTGTTCGAGCTTTTGACATTTGCTGTAGAGGCACTGAAATACTGGTTGTGTCTGTGGAGAGGCAGGGTTTTCATGTTTTTCAAACCATGAAATCTTCCAAGATTTAAAAGTACCAAATACTAATAGGGCCTGCTTTAGTTTTTGTTTGACTATAAAATGCAATTTAGTTTCATAGTCGTGTGTAACAAAATCATTAAAATACATAAGACTCAGAAGGTTACAAATCGACATGATAGTATGCAATTTCAAGTCACAGGAGTTTACTTTGTAAAGTACAACTGACTAATCCCATAAAACACCTGGATATAAAAAAGTCCAATAATTGTCATTGTATGAATCACAACAGCATGATTTATATAAACACTCTAGGCAAGGCTACTAGTATAAATTTCGAAGTGCAAACATTTTCCTAATCGCATCTCCTCCTCACAGCCATGCAGTTATTGGATAAGCACTGAATATCTCGTTTTACTCAGCCTTTCATAATAGCTGTAGGCTGTGACATCCAAAGATATTGGTCTGTGCATTGGAGTGGCACTCAAATATTCCAGTTCTAGAATAAACTACAATCGAATGTCTACAGATACAGATGTGTTGTTTATTCTAATGCAAATTAGCATGAAAAGCATGACAATGAAGTTAATTACAGGCAGGGAAACAGTCCAGTGGTTGTATTCAGTTCCAAACAATTCCAAGATAATTGTTTTATCACACTGATTCCCCTCATAATTTCCAACCCCTTTCATTTCATCCAGTATAGAGGATTTCATCTGCTACATTTTATGGCTATTTCAGAATTCACATTCACATGTTTGCTCATATTATAATGTCTTATAAAAGCCTATTTCCGCCAGGTAATAGCATTCTTTTATCTCACAATTCAGACTTTTTCCGGAGTTCTGAGAAATGAAGTGGGAATGGCAAGTGGAAGACACTCATTTACTTTAAAGCATAACAGATGCGATGGCTGTTACACTAAAACAAAATTATCCAGGTCTAAAAATATTTATGATGCATAGGTGATTTAGCAACATATAAAACCCTGCAAATCGTTTAACTAAATATTAGCCTAAATTGGAAAGCTACGGGGTAAACGGAGCCAGCATTTTAATATACTATACCCCACCAGAAGGGACTCAAGTTAAGTTAAATCTCTGAAGTATAAACTCTATTTTAATGTTATATAAAAAAGACTAATTTAAAGGCTTAATCTAGTTCTGAGTGGACATATCACAACTAAGTTTTTTTTCTGCCATGGAATAATAATTTAAAAAAGAAATTGAGACTTTTTTTATCACAATTCAGACTTTTCTTCTCAGATTGGCGAGTTTATATCTCGCAATTCTGAGTTTCTATCTTTATAAACTCAAAATTGTGAGAAAAAAGTCAGGATTGTGAGATAAAGAGTCACCTTTTAATTTTATTTTTAACCCGTGGCAGAAACCATCTTCCATAGTCTCTAGCCTTTCAAAGCACAAAGAACTTTATTTGTATATGAGAGCAGTTCTGGCAGCTGACAGGTCATAAAAGTGAACCGTTCCTTCCTTCCCAAACTGCATAGTCTTATTGATGACCGAGGACCTAGGTGCTGTTTATCATCTTGTGACCTGGATTCTCTGCTGAGTAAGACTTGTTCCACCCAGCACTCCACTGAACACAGATCATACGTAATAGTACCCTTTCCCTTCTTCTATTACGCTAATATAGAAAAGTGACATCTGTACACATAAACATCGCACAATGAATACAACGTCTGCCCTATTGGATCCATGTCCTGTTTAATTCATTCTTGTTTATTTCACCCCAAAAGAAAATAAGCTCAATGCATATTATGCTGGCATAATATGATGCAGGGTCCTATCAGGCTGGTAAGTGATACATGTCCATTCTCTGTTTTTCATAACTGGATTATGAATCATCACGACACCTACAATGGAGCATCGTCTATGCTTGTTCATTTGGTTTTCTCTGGTCCATATTTCATATAAATGGAGAGTGATGAGAGTGCAGAATTTCACAATTGAGATATCCATTTCAAATGACAACACTGCACGCTCTGAAGGACCCTTTAATTTTTCTCTAGCATCTGCAAACAAACAAAGGGAGAAAATAATAAAGAATTCAGCAGAGGCTCCAGGTCAGTGTGTTGCTGCAGCACAGTTTGCAGGCACATTGTTGACCCACCTTCAAAAGGAGGCTATTGCTGGTGTACACCGTGAGCGACTAGCTGTTACACTCCTCCGTGATAATATTTCATGAGTCAAGGATCATAAACAACTGTAAGCTTCTGTCAAGCAACCAAGGTAAACATAACTTTTCTAAATTCCGAATGGTTTAGAGTTGCTATCAACAGATATACAGCTTGACAGTTTTACATCAGAAGCGATTGGACTTTAAAATTATTCTGAAGCATTACTAATTCAATAACTGTTTTGTTCATGATCTGTGAGAGCAAAGGTGTTTCAAATATTAAATTAGGATTAATAGAGTGATAAATTAATTTGTTAATCGGTTTTTTAAAAACTCTTTCAGACATATTGAGGTTTGAGATTCTTTGGGCCTTTTAAAATAGACGACTGATAACCATGAAAGCCCGTTTCTGCCATGGAATAATACAAAAAAAATTAAAATAGGTAAGTCCGACTATTTCTATTTTAAAAATAGAGTTTATATCCCTCAATTCTGTCAAAAAAGTCTGAATTGTCAAATATAAATTCACTATTTCAAGAAAGAAGTCAGAAATGAGAGATAAAAAGCTGAAGGTAACTTTAAAACGGAATTTAGATGTCTTCAGAGGAACAAAACCCTCAGAATTGCAAAAAAATAACTTGGAATTGTGAGATTTGTGAGATGTTAACTAGAATTCTGAGTTTATATCTTGCAATTCTGACTTTCTTTCTTCTTTTTAATATTTTTTTTTATTCAGTGGCAGAAGCGTGCTTCCATACATAACAGATAAAGTAATTCATTTAGGCTCTCCACAACGCTCTCTTTTCCAGGACTCTGCATTTCTAAAAACTATGAATAGACGTCACTTTAATATTCTTTTTTTGCTGAAGCCATTTTTCAGTCTCACACACATCTCTTTCAAAAGAAATGAAAGCGCCAGTGACACCTCTTGACATGTCCCAGATATCTTTTCCTGACAGGCAGTGTGTGACGCTGCAGGCGACTCACTCCCCAGCATTGACAATACTGTCTAAAACTGCCGCTTCCATATGTCCATTGAGCCCACTGCGAAACGAGGCCTGAGTGGCTTGGCTCGAAATGTGGATGTTCACACATTAATGCCAAAAACTCTTGAGAGGTTGTCGAGGGATAGTGTGATGGGGCAAAGGGTTCAAAGGGAGAAAATGGCCAAATGTATTTAAAGGAATCATTTCCAGAGCTCTTTTGACATGACCTGCTCGAGTGGCTGTCATGTTGAGACTGTTTTTTTGTTTTTGTTTTTGGACAGCCCACCAAGCCACTGGCAGATTTTAGTGTGCATAAAATTGCTGCCAATTCTGTGCTTTTTACACAAACTTGGGCACCATTTAAGCCACATCAGCCAAGTCTGTTGATGTTAGAAAATGCCATATGTTACAGCACCGATGGGCAGCTCTACATACCGAAAATCACCAATCACAGGGTAGTATCCAGATACTATTAAATTTGGCTGTGTACACTACCAATCAAAAGGTTATTATAATAGATAAAAAAGTATCTTATACTTACCAAGGATGCATTTGTTTGACCAAAAAATGCAACCTGGTCTCATACAAATGTGTACCTCTGTGCACTTTTTAGCGAGACCGTTTTTATGTATCTTACTGCACATTTCGCCGCAGTTTCAAAGAGAACAGGTTCAATACATGAACCCTGTAACATTTTTATTATGTTGATATCGGCACGTATTGCTGTGTTTTTATTACGTTGCTACATAAATGTGTTGCGGCGATTCAGAATTCAAATATTCGGGAACCGTTGCTAAAAATTCATGCTCTATCTATCGTGTTGGAAATATGCCCTACACCAAACCCAACCCTAAACCTACCCGATAGTGTTGACAAATGCAAAACTGATATAAAAACGTATTTGTTGATGCAACCCTGCTATTTGAACTTTCTTATGTGCAGATGTGAATTGTTTCGTCAAACCGTAGTTACACGGGCTTCAAACCGGAGCTCTTCGCTTCTCAAGTACATCTCGGTTCTCCGTGAGCTACCGAACAAACTTACCGTCTATGAAAACCCATCGATATGAAGCTGGATGTGTGCGATGCTAACGTTCAAAAGCAACAGTTTTCAAATCTCCCAGAATATTAATATTGTTTTGAAGTCATAACATGATATTCTTCAAGCAATTGTGCGAAAATTACACTTTTTTAATAGAAATTCTGTAATTTTTTTGTGAAAAGGAATAAAAGGCTTTACTGCCTCTAGTGTTAATTTCTTTTGGAAACTGCAGTGATATATACTTATTGGTACAAGTTTGAATATATGAACATATTTTAAAATGTAATTTATTCCTGTGATTGCAAAGCTGAATTTCCAGCATCATTACTCCAATCTTCAGTGTCACATGATCCTTCAGACATCTGATATGCTGATTTGGTGGTCAAGAAACAACCTCTTATCAATGTTAGAAACTGTTGTGTTGGTTACTGCTTTCTGTGATACACTACCATTACTGAAGAATCTTTTATTTTTAAATAAATCTTTTTTTCAGCAAAGGTGCACAAAGACATGTTACAATGTTACACATAATTAATATTTCAAAAAATGCTTTCCATTCATCAGACAATCCTGTTAAAAAAATCATAGTATAAATGAATTGTAAAATATATTTCAATAGAAAATGGTTATCTTACCGGTAAATTGTATTAATATTTCACATTATTACTGTTTTTCAAATATCCACCTCTAGTATCTATACTTAGTAAGAAAAAAATCTGTAGGAAAAAGGAAAAGCTACTGGTAACTTTTATTTTATTTTACCAGGACATTATCTGTTTAGTTACGGATATTTGCTTTAACCCTAAAACACCATGCATAATTAAAAAAACAAACAAACAAACAAACAAACAAACAAACAAACAAACAAACAGGTAAAACACCTGTCCAAGCCTTTACATAAAATTCCTTCATATTAGCACGGTACATTGTGCCCTATTTTTATAGATTTTCCTTTTCTAACTAACAAGCAGTAATGTGACAAATCTCTGCTGGTGTATCTAGCAGCATCTGACACTTTGAAAACATCTAATTATTTTGTAGCATCACTCGCTTATTAATGTTTGATCATCACATGTCCACTACTGAAGTGGATTGCAGCTTTTCAATTGACTGCCATCACCGACTGCTGTGTAGCAAATTAGACGAACCGTTTAAAAGCTGACTTTTCATCTGGCAGGTTACATGCAGAGTTGGTCTGAAAGTTGCATGCTTAGTAAATCAAAAAGAGATGAAAACACTGCAGAGAGTGAATTATGTGAAAGGTAGCCATTTAACAAAGATAAATATGATAGGTGATACTGTTCCTCACTTAAAAAAAATGCTGCTAAAAACTAATGCAGCATAATTTTGCCACAACTTAATTTCATTGTGTGCAGTGCGAAAGTGAATGTGTGAAATAAACGTTTACTTAATCCATTTGTGCTGAGACTACATGAATCATTTAGCTGGCACTAACTGAAACTGAACAGGGTATTTCCAGTTCCCAGCATGCTTTGTCTGAGACTGGATGGGGTAAATGTGTGAAATAATTGAATTTGTTTGTGAGCAAGTTGTAAAAGGGTAAAATTTGTTAGTATGTAAAGTCAGCATGTGCGATCGTCATGAAACAAGAACATGAAAAATGTAGGGAGCTGGACTCAGGAGTTGATTGGATTGTCAGAGTTTTGTTAGCTGTGATTTCGTGTGAGTGACAGGTTGCTGGAGGGGATGGATTATTGAACCGCTTTCGCTCTGAGAAATGATGTCGCTGTGCTGATGTTAATGTTACTGAAGATGATGTTTTGATTAAAGATTATGAAGGTGCATGAATTAAAAAAAAATAATGATGTGCATGGATAGATTTGAGTTACTTTAGCATTTCTAATTTTATTGGACTCAATTCAGTTAGTAAGTTTTTGCTATACAAAATAATTGAATTTACATGGTAATTTCATGTAATGAAAACTCATTTTCAGCATGTGGAACCCGTTTGAATTGAATTCAGTTCATCCAAAGACTTAATTTGCTGTTGCTTCTGTGAAAACAACAGAGAATAAGCCACTGTGCAGGTGTACAAGTGCTCTCTACTAGTACTAATCTCGCTTGGTAAAGCAGAACAATCACCCACTCAGTGAGCTAGTGCCAAATAACTGGAAGGAAATCAAAGATTTATTTAAAAATAAAAAATTGAACTGACTGATTTTATGCTGCATGGGGAATCCAAAAACATACTGTACGCTATATTTTTATGTAGATTAAAGGAATAGTTCACTTAAAAATGAATATTCTGTCATAATTTACTCACCCTACACTTGTTCCAAATCTGTATGAGTTTCTTTCTTCTGCTAAAGACAAAATACATTTATTTTGAAGAATGTTGGCAACCAAACAGTAACGGCAGCTATTGACTTCCATAGTATTAAAAAAATACTATGGACGTTTGCTTACCCACATTCTTCAAAACATCTTCTCATACGATTGAGTAAATGATGACAGAATTTTAATTTTTGGGTGATCTATCCCTTAAAGAAAACGGACATTTCTTCTTCCAAACGTGCATATCAACAATACATTGAGACCGTTGTTGTTTATTCTTGTTTATTAGCATTTGATGAATATGCACTCTTAATTATTTCTCATAGGGTGCAAGCAACCTTGTTTTATATTTGATTCAACAGAAAAGAGTTGGTCAAGGCTGTTGGTCTGATTATCATAATGACTGCCATGCACTGTGGGAGTAAGCAAACTTCTATAAAAGGCTGAAGCCAACAAACGACTGCCTGAGGCTTGAGAATTATCACTCTGTAATACGGCCTTTTTCTCAGATCTCAGAGAGCGTCTGTGTTCTCTTTTTGTAACATGTAGCCTCTGGTGAGTTTAACTGTGAACCCAAGTGTAGATATTTATGATATTTTAGCATGGAATGTAAAATATGACAAGAAAAAAACATATCTAAAAACAAGATTCCACAAAAGACGAGGATTTGCAAAGCGTAATGCAGCTTAGATGTCAGTCATATTGAACATTATTGGTTCTTTGGTGTCATGAGACAGGTGAATGAGATATGACAGCTACTGTGGAGGGGTGGATTTTTTCATTTCCATTTATGTTGTCATTCATTATGAGTCACAACATCAATGTAAATGGCAGTAGCAGATGCCAGAATCTCAGCAGTGTAAAAATACTGTTTGCACAGAGATTAATGACATGCAGGGCGTAATGTCAGCCTCGCCCTGTACTCCACGAACAAGCGCGGGTGACAAATGCTCAGAGCACAAACCTCCATTACTCATTCCAGTATCACGTGTCCATCTCTTCCACAGTAAGAGATGTCTCTGTGACAGCGCCACCATTGTGTCTGTGTCAGACACCGCTCTTTGAACCGCCAAATCTTAGTGCTGAGGTGGATCTGTCCCACTCCTCCATTGTTCAAATTGAATTTCTTCCCCCACTTTGTTCCTATTTAAGCTACAGGGGTTGATGTCAGATCTCAGGCCTGCTGTTGAAATTAATTCCTTGTCAGCGAAGCTTTTACACCCTGCCATTTGTGAGGATTTATGACGGAAGCTGTTTTGTTGCATGATACATACATTTCTGTTCTGTAGCAGGGCACTTAGTGCTTAAGGAGCTCTACAATTCTGGCCTCTTGCATATTTTATGTAGCGCATGTGTTTGGCTCCTCGTTTGCAAATGTCACATGGAGACTGGATTTCTCATAGAATAGAATAGAATAGAATTTATTTTAAGCATTTTTGCTGTTGTTATTTTGCATTCAGAACAACTGCACAATTGGAAGTTTGATATTGTTTTATATAACAGGTCAGCTAACAAGATATTTTTTAAGTATTTAATTTTGCACTGGCAACACTAGCTATGTTTCCATCCAAAGCTGTGAATTTAAATTATGCACAAATTAGTATATTGCATAAAACATTTGTGAATAAAGCATCACTTCCATCCACTGAGTTGAAGAGAGCAAAGTGAACACGGTCATGTTATCTTATGTTCTGATGTCTGTAACGCAATCGTGTGAGGAAATTATGCCAAATCATTTTGATGGCAGACCTTGGCTCTGGCTTTTCTTAATGATTCAAACAACATTTGATATTTAAGATCAACCCATTGGTTAGTTCAGTTATCCAGTCACACGATCACCAGTCGAAGTAAAATTACGAGAGGAATTTATGTCTTAAATGTGTTTCCATTGCAGTGTATGTGCATGTCTTCTTATTGGATAAAAAAGTTATGGGCTTAATTGAGCACATGCGTTTTAATGCACATTTAAAAAATGTATGCACATCTTGCCATTTCTATTCAGCGTTTTATTATGCGATATTGCAAAAAAAAATCCACAAATAGCCACAGTGTTGCCATTTACTTGGTCTATAAAAAAAAAGTTTAGTTTAGTTACTAATTACAATTGTTTTTGATTGAACTTGAAATTAAATCACATGCTTGAAACATTTTCTTTGCTATTAGATTAATAGATAGATTATTAGACAGATTACTTATTAGATATTAAACAAGATTAATATGATAATAGATATACCAACATACTTTTAAGATATCTGCACATCTTAATTTTCATCTACATTTATTTATCTATATAAATGTGCAGATATCCTGAAAGTATTTTAGTGACTGATTGTTAGCATTACAGCCCATGTGTAACGGATCAGCATGTAATACATAAAGTAATAGAGGCCTATAATGGCTTGTGCACATTGGATGCAGCACTTCTAAAACTTTTTTGCATGCTCCTGGCTCCTCCTCTTTTTTCCTTCATGCTAGCATTATTTATTTATAGAAGTTAAGTGCCAAGCCTTTGCACTTAACTAAATATCTGTTCCACATAAATGCGGTTTTATAATAAATTCTTCATTATCACAGAAAAACCCGAACTAAAGCATGTAGTGCACACTTTTATTGAATAAAGAAGTTTTCCCACAACCATCCCAATCTATTCAGCTCTCATAAGTTCACAGTGTGATATTCCCAACAAAGAGGGTGAGGCAATCAGAGGCAGAAATGGAAGCTTAAATTATATTATATTCATACCTGACATTTACAAATGAATGCAATGGAGAAGTTCCTCTGTAATCTGGAGTGCACAGCAGGTGTTTCTATCTACACAGATGGCAAACACACATTGTTGTTTCCGTAGTAAGCCGGGAACAAAAACACTCACAAAGAATGCCAATTCCGGAGTCAACACTTCATCAAGAATGCTTAAAGACACCACAATTTGTGCCAGATAGTCAAAAGAGTGTCCCAGCAGTGCTGGCACTCCTTATGTAGCCACAAGGTTGTAGTTTTTTTCTTCAACTCACTGTCTTAAAACGTGATGTCAAAGATGGCACAGACTCGTTACTTCAAGCCACGTGATCTCTCTTTCAAAGGGGAAAGTCCCATATACACACCGAGCTGGGGCTGTATGCTGATGTTTACCATCTGTGAGAAAGAAAAAGTGATTGCACTTAGACACAATTAGAGAAGTGAAATGAAGAATTAAGCAAGGACGCAGGCCCATGCAGAATACAAAACAGGTAAACAGAAAAAGAAACATATCAGTCAGTGGTGGAGTCTAGACAGTTTCCTGCTCCACGGGTCTGAGGAGTGATTCATAAATGAGAACAAAGGTAGTCTCAAAATATGATTTTTTCAGAAAAAAGGCCAGTTTTAAGCCACAGATATTACACATTTAAAATAGTGTTACATTAAAATGAATCATGTAAGAAGGTGTACCGAAGTTTCACAGCTTGTACAAAGAACCACAAATTATGTTGATTATTGTTTTTTCTGTATTCAAAAGTAAAAGTATACCTTTTTGAAGATGGTTTATTTTCTTCAAACCAAAGCACATATCCTCTTAGGATTCTAGTAAATTAGCAAGCGCTGTCAAGGACTCTGGAAGATGACTAAGCTATGAACAATTTTGAGTGTTGTAGCTTTTGCACCATACATTTTAACCATCCTCTCTGAAGAAAATGGATAAAGACTAGACTAAAGATGCGCAATATCAATGAATGGACCCTGATTTTGTGTAGGAGTGGCATCGGTGTGTAATTCAGTGTGGATGAAAGTGGGTAAACATCAAGCAAATCTCTCCTTAAATTCTTGTTGGTGCAATAGTTTGCATGCATCTTGAGAATGTAACATCATCAAATTGAATAAAATGCTCTCATCTTACTTTTCAGTCCGCTGTATGAGAAATTCTAATTGCTTTGAACGCCCCCTTGGAGTAATGGGACTTGTAATTACAGTTTAGCACCAGACTCTTCGTGCTAGCTGTTAATTACTCTCTGCTAAAGATGAAGAGACTGAAGATAAGCATTATAATCACAGCCGCTGTTTGAAGAAGGATGTTGTGACTTCAGAGGGCAGGGAACATCAGTTGCCCGAAATGTCTGCCCCCCGGGTCGCAGAGCAATCTCTATGGATGTTCCAGGGTGACCCTGGCCTCAAAAACCCCAAGCGCTCAACTAGAAGCTGCTCAGCATGGGACCTATACAAATTACTCACATCAAATAAAACGCAAATTTCCATGTCAGTTCCTTAATCAAAGAGGTGAAAACAGACCTTGGAATTTATGCAGCAGCCACACTGCGAGTTGGGTTGGTTCTCTGGCATCGAGGCAGCTTTTCCTCATTAAATAATAATGTCAAATAAATAAAAACAAAACATTCAGAAAGTTGCCTACAGCATGGAGTTCTGTGGTATTTCAGCCAGTAAACTGATTTATTTATTTACTTTGGAATACTTGATTCTGATTGGTCAGTCGCAGCCTTCTGTGATTTGAAAGTTCCTGATATTTGCTGCCACCATGGCAACAAACACGGCAACTTGGTCGCCAAAGACAACTCCGGTCACTGAACCTGGTGCTATTTTCAGGTCTCTTGGATCATGTTGTGGACTCATTCTTTCCCATTTGTGACCCTCTCTGTGAAACCCAGGCTGAAGTCTCAAAATCGAATTATGAGATAACAAGCATCAAATTTTGATTTCTACCATTAATTTCACTATAGTTTCAATCTTTGACATGACCTTACTCAGTCAATATTAAATATATAAAGGTTACATTTTCACAGAATGTTCTTTACCATATGAAGGAGGATTTTTGTAGAAAACAGCAAATCACAAAACAATGACTTTAGCTGGGTTTTCACAGAGAGGGTCACATTTCATTTAAATGTCATCTTATGACTTTTATTATATGTGTAATATTATTGTGGTGTTTATCTTGTTGCATAAAGGAATAGTTCAGGCAAAAAATAAAATCTAATGAAAATGTACTCACCCTCAGGCCATCCAAGATGCAAATTAGTTTTTTCTTTATCAGAACAGATTTGGAGAGATAGTATTACATCACTTGTTCACCGATGGATCCTCTGCAGTGAATGGGTGCCGATCAAAATGAGCATTAAAAAGCGTATTTTTCAGGCTAGACCAGCCAGTGCGTATGCGCAGTTTTAAGCGTACATCTCAGACCTTTGCTTTCGGCTAAAATACAAGTCCTCTATCCTTGATTCTCCAGTGAAAATTCATTGTGTCTGAATCAGGAGAGAAATTGTCAGATAAATAAAGAAATAGATAATTCACTGTTTACAAGTAAAAACAGTCCATGGGTGCATTTCCCAAAAGCATCGTTAGCTAACTATGGTCGTTAGTTCCGTTGGACTCTATTGGTAATGACAGAACTTGTGGCCATAGTTGCTTTTGGGAAACGCACCCCAAAACAGTTTTGTTGGTGGATTTTGATGTGAAAGGACAACAGCGGATGGACTATTTCACTGCAGAAATCATTATTATGGATAATGGACACAGATCCAAATCTACAGAAGTGATAGTTTAAAGTTTAATCGACTCGATGATGGAGTTGTTTCTTGCAGCTTTTTACTTCAGAAGACATTTCCTGATGGACTGGAGTTGTGTGGATTACTTATGGTTTATTATGTTTTTATCAGGTCTTTCATTCTGATGGCACCCATTCACTGCAGGGGATCCATTTGTGAGCAAGTGATGTAATGGTAAATTTCTCCAAATCTATATGAAGAAACGAACACATCTATGTCATTGATGGCCTGAGGGTGAGTACATTTTCAGCAAATTTGTAATTTTTGGGAGAACGATTTTGGGGAACTATTTCTTTGTGTTAATACACACATAAAACGTCAAACGTAAAAAAAATGTATATATCATATACAGAGTTCTGGCATGAAACTCTAGATGGCGCAGTCTGATAGGTCTAACTCAATCTGACCTAATAACATCATTATCACATGGCACAGCTGATTGGTTCTCTCCTGTATCGGTAGCCAATGAGCTTTCTGCTCAACATTCAAAAATATGACGAGTGCTTGTTGTAGCAGTTTCGCTGCGTGCTTCAGAAACCCTCCACCTTCCCCAGCTCCACCTGTATAGATCTGCTACGAGGTGATTTATGTATGCTATAGGGGGTTATTTCATGTATGTTATCTTTGCAGCAGCAGTATTCCTTACATACTCACAGCAGCATGCTGTTGATGTATTTCAGCAGACGCATAGCAGATCTATTCCGCCAAGACCAAATACATTATCATTGTCATGTACATTACCATGCCAATCCCTCCGAGAGTTTCATGACAGAAATGTATTTATTCATTTGTTTGGTCAGTAAGCGTGCACTATAAGCTAAGTGTGAGTCCTGATCTCCTTGTCAATATTTTGTGTTAATGACTGTATATTACCACTTATAATCCATGAGAAAATATTGAATTTTACATTTGTAATTAGTTTTTGTCAGATTCCTCTATTCATATATCTTCTCCTCCAGCAGCCTAAAAATATGAGATGAAGATAAATTGATGTGATGCCTAAATGTTTCTGCTGAGGGAGGAGTAAGTGGATTTCCTGGCAGAGGCAAAGCTTGCCGTATTTCATCGCCTCTTCGCTGCCAATCCACCAGAATAAATCATAACTGCAGATAAATATATCAGCACTATTTAAAAGATAAAGATGCTAAAGTCTGCACTGTTTCTTTGTAGAGGAACCAGCCATCGCTCAAATTATATGTTGTTGTATTTGATCCCTTCCATATCACAGTAATTGCAGTGATGGGAGATACTGCTACCTGAAAATGTGACGAGGTTCTGCCAACAGCTTGTGTGAATCACTGAAGAGATGAATTATTACAGGCGGCGCTGTGGGCTGGGACAAGCAGACACATCAGACACAGACTGTACCTGTATTCCATTCCAGCGCACACCCGTCCTCTTCCTGTGCGGCTAATGGCGTTGTCCCGGCAAAATTAATTAACTGATGTACTTCCGTCTGTCAGGAGGCCCTGCACAATTAATCACGTGGGGAACAAGACAATGCAGGGCACCTATAAATTCAATTCACAAGTTTAAAGCACCGTGGACCTCAGTCTAAACCCTATGGATTAGATGTCAAGTGGCTCATAACTCAGCAGAAGGTGCTGTAAAATCAAGTTAATCTTAAACCAAAATATGCCCCTGGATGTCTAGGGGTCACTCGTCTCTCAGTTTGATGTCAGTGCTATAAAGTGTTCAGTGTGAACCTGTGGCTTTGCTTCATGCAGGCGTCCACATTTTTGTGGGTTTGTGGATCCACGGGTGTTAAAAAATTAACTTTTTTGTATACTAAAAATATACTAATTTTTTTTTAAATGCATTTTCATTAATGATACGTATACTACAAATACATTTTCATATTTATGTACTTATGTAAAATACCCTGCAATTGTACTTTTGCTATACTGAACTGGTATAATTAAAGTCTGATAAATTGGAACAACTAATTTTGTACTTAATGCACTTTAATTGTGCAGAAGTAGTGCTGAAGTCCAACTAAAGATATACTGAAGTATATTTGATTGTGCTAAAGTGGAACTATTGCAAGTATACTTCAGGTCAGGTACACTTTGAATAACTTTCATTAAAGGGATAGCTCACCCAAAAATGAAAATTCTGTCATTAATTACTCACCGTCATGTCGTTTCAAACCTGTGAGCCCTCCGTTTATCTTCGGAACACAATGCGGATATTCCCAGTGGATATTCTCCAAAATGGTGCTACGCTGACGTAGAGAAGAGGAACTGTTGAATAAAGTCGTTATTTTGTTTTCTTTGCATACAAATAGTATTCTTGTAGCTTTGTAAAATTACGGTTGAACCCCTGATGTCACATGGATTATTTTACCGATCTCCTTGCTACGTTTCTGGACCTTGATTGTGTAAGGACCCTTGCTGTCTATGGAGAGTCTGAGAGCTCTCAGATTCCATCAAAAATATCTTAATTTGTGTTCCAAAGATGAACGGAGGTCTCACGGGTTTGGAACGACATCAGGGTGAGTAATTAATGACAGAATTCTCATTTTTGGGTGAACTAACCCTTTAAAGACTATTATTCAAAGATCATTCAATCGTCATCATGTGACATTAAAACATATTTTAGGCTTAATGTAAGAATGAATGTGCATTATGCACAAGCACTCCAAATAAAGTTTAATTATAATTTTAATATCAGTAAGTCTCGAGCGATATGTCAGTAAATATGGTAATAGATTTGAACTATAATTCAACTTCAACTTCAACTTGCCAACTGTCCTAGATGAGTTAATTTCCCTTCAGAAGACATTGATTCATCAACTGGGGTCATATGGATTACCACTGTTCCCTTTGTGTGGTTTTTGAAGCGTGAACTTTGGCGGTCCCATGCTCAAAAACAGAATAAAAACAAATCTTTCTTTGATCATCTGAGAAAAGAAAGTCATTCCCTTCTTGAGGGTGAGCAAATGAGAGAATTTTCCTTTTTAGTTATAGAGTAGACTATCCATTTAAGTGCTTTTCTGAAAAAATAACTTAATTGGTATTCCACAGGACACCCTGCCTTCATCCTGTTTTAGATTCCATTGAACACAAATCTTTACCATAGACATATGCTAAGATTTCATGATCAACATCTTTGACATCCCACCCACATACTGTGCTACTGGCAACTAGTTAAACCTGTGTGTCAAATTTTTTAATGAAAATGCATTTATAGGTGACCGGATATCAGCTATTGTGAACTTATTGTGGAAGACTTATATTTGCGATTGCACGATTTAAATAGCCTGATTCACACAGGAAATCATGAACATGTGGCTTTCTCCAAAGTCTCGTTATAACAAGTCCGTTCACTTGACGGCCATATTCTGAACGCCCACAGGCAGCTATTTCCAGCTTTGCAAGTTCAGCTCATATTTACTTGAATGGGGAGAGACAGAAATCTCTGCAACAGTTTGTTGAAAGTTTGTTTAAATAGAAACATATTTCAAACCAGGAATCAAATCTGACAACAACAGTATCATAAAATGTGCTTAAGATTTCTTCCATGCATATATGTACTGTACAGGTGGACTGTCTCTGCTTTAGTCTCTGCTTTCTCAAACAGACAGGGTCATCCTGTGCATCAACTCATTTACTAGTTTGAAAGTCATTTATGAAAACTTGACACCTGTTTAACACAACGACATTAACACTGATTAGTACTAATTGGCATAATATGAAAGAAAATCTTGAAAACATCACATATAGTTAGAGCTTATGCATAGATCCTGTTTTACAGTACATCTCACTACCAATCAAGGCTTGGGCCACAAGTCAGAAACACAGCATTTCTATTTATATAACATATTATTACGCCTGAGAAACAGCTTATTTTATCATATTTAAAATGTAGTTTACGGCTTAGACAAGGTTAACATCTACTCTAGAGATCTAATGGCATTCTATGGTATGGCTGTTCGAAGTGTGACTTTCCAGCTGTTATTGGTCTGAAATGTTTTTTCTTTTTATAATAGAGAGAGAAAAGAAACATACGAATTGTAGGTTTTGTGGAAATAAGCATTAACCCAAAGCAAATAATATAAAATACTGGAAAGCACAGTTTAAAAGTCCCCACACTTCACACTTTAGAAAAGAAAAACATTTTATTTACATTTACAGCATGTACCGTATGAACTACAATCTCTGGTATATTTTTTTTCCATGGTTAACGCTTAGTTAGCTGTATCCCCATACAGTAGCATTATGAATTGATCAGCAAATGTGTAGTTTGACAGAAATATTATTGGTTATTTTTCAATAACAGTTCTTGTAGAAATATGTCAATAAAGAGACATTCTCTTGCCAAAAAAAAACACTTTAGTTCAGCATAGAAATCTAAAATGAGTTACCAATAACCAACAAATCACAAGAAGAAAACCAAAGAGAATCTGCTTAGTCCAACACCCACAGCTTTTCTATGTAGGCCATGTAGGTATCAATGATCTAGTCAAAGTAGCTTCTGTAGCTGATGCAGTGCTCGGGAACACTGAGGCAGATAGAAGCAAGATAGCATTCATATACAGACCCTCTGTCATCTTTTTTTTTCAACAGCACAAATGCTGTTTTTTTTCTAGTGTCCCAATTTATCCCACCTATATACAATAAAAATGGTAGGAACATTTTTAATTGAATACAAAAATGAATTAATACAAAAAAACATATGCTGGGAAGCAACAGTTTATCCTTTATGAAATGCGTAACGTGATAATTCCTCTTCCACATATGAATGGCAATAAGGGTGAAAGTAAACGCCTGGAGCCACCAAAAAATGAAAATATATAATTAAATACAAAAAGAATCATGTAAGAATCTTGTCACATTCAGTAGATGACTGTTAATTCACTGCTAAAATGTAAGTTAAAATTAAAACTTTACATACGAATTCCCTGCTGGCAAACACATCTATTTAAAATTAAACTTATCAGCACATGTAATGAATTAAAGGTATATACTTCATGTACCATTCTGATGCCTTTGACATATGAACCTATTAGGTTTACTTCAGCAGTTGACTGGTGAGACCAGTATCACATCTTCTTATCATGCCATCCAAAATGATCAAAAGGGGGAGAGAGACATTACATATCAGCTTTTATGCTGAACAACATTTTGAGAAAGCAATACACAAGCTGGTGAAAAACATCAGAGTGTACAAACACAACCTTTTGCACGTATGAACATTCACACACTCATGTTAGGTGAGGTATGCAGTTGCCAGTCAAATAAACCATTCCAGAAAAAAATGATTTCAAAATACATGACAGAACGTAAAATTCGATAGACAATGGTAAAATAATAACTCATGGTATATTGCAGATACAACACAAACATATAAAAGCACAAATTCACAGTAAAAAACAGTGGTTTACAAAACACCTCTATTGAAAATAATGCAATTCTCAAATAAACCATACATGTTTTAAGCACTGGGCTGCTCTCTGATTGTGTCCAGTGTGTTTTTTTTCAGTAGGTCATTGGTTTCCATAGTGACATTAGCAGTTTTTTTATTTTTTATTATTTATTTCCTCATAGCCATTTTTGTCTGAAACTCACACAGTAAACGATCTTAGAAATCACATTCCCTTGTCCTGAGCCACTCAGGGTTTTTTCTTATCTTGCATTTGGTTAACATACTATTATATCCCACACACGTGTGGCATTGGGGCTATAATTGTACTAGCCTGATGTTCACTGATGCATGGAATTCATATTTATAATCAAAAGTTGTTGGCATTTACAGATATAAATAGATTTTGTGAAAATATGCTGAACCTAAAATCCTGAATTTCCAGTGCCACATTTTAGACACTATCTTGACTGAAGGGCTGTAATTCAAGGCAATTATGCAAACCTATTTTCTGAATTGAAGTTAATTGATGTGTCTTCCGAACACTGGCTTCTATAAATACTAGAAATATGTCCTATCCCACAAGCTGCATTAGCAGAATAATCCAGACCCTGACAATGAAAGCTTTCCCTTTTTTGTCCAGTAACAGGATTTTTCATGGGGAAATGTAATCATTTGTGACCCTCTCTGAAAACCCAGCTAAAGTCCTTTTTTTACATTTACTATTTTCTGCATCCTACATATTGTAAAGAACATTCTGTGAAAATACATTCTTTGTATCTTTAATATTGATTGAGTAAGGCCATGTCAAAGATTGAAATCTTAGTGAAATTAATGCTTGTAATCAAACTTTGATGCTCTTTATCTCAGAATTAGATTTTTAGACTTTAGCTTGGTTTTTACAGAGAGGGTCACATTCAAACATCTTATGTATCTTATACATCTCTAGAGTCACTGCATCCATCAGGCCCACCATTCATACCTAAGTGCTCCATGCGATTTAAAGTCTGCTGTTTTCAGTGGCCAGTTTTTGTTTCCAGTGTCTCAAAAAAACGAAAACACATTGGTGCGAAGGGACGTAATATGCCACAAAAAAACAACAACAACAAAAAAACACAACTCTTGTCTCATTACTATTATAACCATCGCAGCTGACCTTAATTCTACCATCAAATTAAAGTAAACCATTCATTCCCCCAGTTCTCAAAATGTATAAATGAAAAAGAAAAACAAATAGATATAAACCTTTTTGACTTGTGATTTCATGATTCAGTCACTTCACATATCTTTAAATAAATAAGATTTGTAAAGACACTTGTTAAAATAATTATACACCCTGGCTCTCACTGACATTGCTGAATGTCTTAATGCACACTTTCATCTTCATTACAACAGCATGTCCATAACCAAAATTTAAACAGCATTAGTAGATTTCGGTTCGTCCAACATGGTCAAATTTGCGTCTCCTGCACGTTATCCTTTGAGCTGGCTTGGATTAGTAAAGGTTCATGCACTGAACTATGCAGCGAGCTGAGAGCGGACACATGGTTATAAGAAGTTTTGTAGGAGTTATAGTGGTTGTAATGCTCATGCTCCAGCGGCGGGAGAGTCAGGTGACTCACCATGGCCGGAACCCTTGTTAGCTCCTCGTGTACATTGATGATCTCGATGGAGCGGGTCGGCCCATCGTGATCCTGCTGGTGGTGCTGCTTGCGCATCTTGTAGAATATTATGAGCATGACGGCCGCCATGAGCGTGATGGCCACAAAGCAGCCGATGATGATCTTGGTGGTTTTCATCACCTCCTCCAAACCATTGAGAGCGCCATCAATGTCTATGTCAGTCACGGGAATGGTGTACGCTCTCTCAGTGGCAATAGGTGTTCCCCTTGTGGTCGAAGAGGACGCCCAACCAAAAGATGGCTGCACCGGTGTCCTACTGTCCCCATCAATAACGGTTTCAATTGTCTCTACAGTGATTGTAGTGAAGTAACTAAAGCCACTGTTGTCGACGGATGTCACATTGAGGACAGCGGAGGCTGAAATGTTGCCTAGCATGTTGCTTACGATGCAAGTGTAGGTTCCCGTGTCCTGAATGGTGACATTGGTGAAGTTTAACGTTCCGTCGTTTTGGACAGAGATGCGCATCTTGAGCGCCCCATGTGTTATGATGGAACCATTTGGTGTTAGCCAGCTGACTGAGGTCACTGAATTCGTCCGACATTTGAGCTCTGCCACCATTCCTTCAGTCAAATTGAGGTCAGCAGGCGGCTCGACGATTACGGGTGCGTAGCACTGAAAGTAATTCTGGTCCAGCTCGCCGATGTAACGCCCCTTGAGGCTGGAAGGGGAATTGCAGCGGGCGCAGCAGCTGGTGTTCGTAGGTACGGTCTCTCTCAGCCACCAGCTCAGCCAAAGAATGTCACAGTTGCAGTTCCAGGGATTGTGATGCAAATGCACTCGCTGCAGGTGGTGCAAAGGTGTGAAGAGATCATGGGGCAAAAAGGTAAGGTTGTTGTGAGCCAGGTTGAGCTCTCGTAAAGAGTGCAGGTCATTGAAGGAGTTCCGCTCTATGGTTTGGACTTGGGCGTGCATCATCCACAGCTTCTGAAGATGGATGAGACCCTTAAAAGAACTGGGCTGAATGACGGTGAGCTGGTTCCCGGACATCTCCAACTCATCCAAACGAATCAAGGGCTGAATATTGGGGACCTCTTTGAGGTTACACATGCCCATATTTAGGTAGCGAAGGTTACCCAAGCCCTGAAATGCTCCACTGGAAATGTAGGAGAGACGCTTCAGCTCTCCCAAGTCCAACCGCCGCAGGGAGGGCAAGCGACTGAAGGCATCAGACGGTATGCTCTCAATAGGGTTATTCCTAAGCCACAGCTCTTTCAGTTTTGATAGATACTCAAAGGCGCCATTTGGGATGGTCGTGAGGCGATTGTCAAAAAGCTCTAGAGTGTTAAGGCTGGTCAGCCCGTTGAAGGCGCCAATCTCGATGTTGCGGATGTGGTTTCTGCTGAGCTGAAGAATCTCAAGGTGTCGCAGATGCTTGAAACTGTCTACTTTTATGACCTGGATCTGATTGTCCTGAAGGTTTAGATACCGTGTATTGGTGGAGATGCCATCAGGGACATCCTTTAGCCCTCTGCGTGTGCAGATGACCTTACTAAACTGATTACTGCAGGAACATACGGAGGGACAGGTTTGGGCTCGTACCAATCCGGCGACAACAAGCAACTGCAGGGCTAAAAGCAGGAGAAACAAGGGGTCAAACCAAGCCCCTTTCCATCTAGGACCTCTCAACATCTGGCGCTGATGGTAAGAGGTCATCTTGTTCAACATTCATAATTTAATGCCCGCTGAGTTTCTCTTCCCCAACATTTATAGGCGGTCTGAAAAAGAGGAAAGAGGAAAATAAATCTGTTAGCAAAGTATGTCATGTTGACGTGTCAGCGTAGCATGATGGCAGTCAAACAGAATGGTGGCAGTCAAATGTTCTGCAATTTATCAAGCAGAATATTCTTCTGTCAAATGGAAATGCATGTACATTTCTGATATTCTGATGAAAACAAGTATTGGTGTTTAGGCAGTGCACATGCAAAACAGAGTTTTTCTGATGTGATTGATGAATTGAGCATCATTACCATTACAGCTGTTAAATGAGCCAGCACATAGAAGCACACACACTACAATACATTCAAAGTGTAAATGACTAAAAGCAATTTCTTGATTTCTTTTTGTTTTTGCACTGTATGTAATAGCAGACCTGAGCTTAGTCAACAACTTCACTTTGACCTGACTATTTTTTATCCCCACTTTCAAGATTTCCTGCAACTAACACAGTGAAAAACATTAATAATATACATTTATAAGGAACGTTATTTTCAAAGGAAAACCACACACAGTAAATCAAAATGCATGTGTGATGTTACTATAGTGCTTAAAAGCAAGATATTGTTTGTACATTTGTTTCATTATAATATTATCAAGTGCCTTGAGTGTGAAATTCCCTAAACCGCACTGAATCTTTTATGCTATGCACTAAAATGAGATATATGGAAATCATGTCACAGCAAGCTGTCAGAGGGATGGATTAATGTGCAGACAGGTACATCACTGGACATATCACGCAGATAAGGATGTGTATTTGGCTTGTCTATATCACTCTATGTGCTTGCACATGCTATGAAGATACATAGAAACCGAATTGTTAAAACCCACAAGAAATGTGCCACTGCTACAGCACACACTATATTTAAAATCCATTCGCCCTGCATGTCTCTGCTCTCATTACCTGCTCAAGTGTTCTAATGAAAAATAAGATGTCTTATTACCTCTGCTGTTTGCAAATAGGTTACTATAATCAGTATTGTTATAAATAATGAGAGGAAAATAAAATGAGAGAGAAATTTGGGACCCCCGAAGCTCGCTTTGACAAGCAAAATTGAATTTCTGTATATTATGAAGTGAAGCAATTCAGTATCTTGAAATACATAGCTTGCTTGATCTCATAAATGAAAGCATTTCTATGTTATATTTACTCTCAGAATCTCTTAGGGGGGCAGTCGTGGCTCTAATGGATAGAGTGTCAGACTTATAACCCGAGGTTGTGGGTTCGAATCTCGGCTCAGGAATTGTCCACGACTGAGGTGAGACCCTTGAGCAAGGCACCGAACCTCCAAACTGCTCCCCGGGCACCGCAATGTCGGCTGCCCACTGCTCCAGGTGTGTGTGCACTTGGATGGGTTGAAAGCAGAGCACACATTTCACTGCTGGTTATACTCTGTTTATGTGACAAATAAAGCTCATCTGAGCTTACATTTTTTATTTAATTTTCTTAACACAGAAATTAAATAAATATGAGACAGATAGCTTACTGAACAGTATGGCAACAGGCATTGTGGACTGAAGTCGCATGACATCAATAAAAACATCAAACTCAATGCATGAGTGGGCTGCATGATGGTTGATATACAGTAAAAAAATGCTGCCGATTATTGTGAACTTGACTTTTGTCAGTATTAGATTAGTCTTTTGTTAGAAGCAGTCTGAATCCAGACTGAAAAATATCACATACTTTGTCAGTGATGATCAAGTTTAAATATCTCAGTCTCCTTAGAATAAAATGAATGATTCAATTAGAATTATTCGTCTCTCTTGTCTGTCACATCCTATTGAAACGTCTCGGATGGACTCACTGTGCATCTGTGCTGCTGATCATCTTATAAAATAGTTGAAAGTGAAGACTCGGATTGATTTAGTCACAGTGAGATGTTAATCTCGCTAGTAGGCAATGAATGTTAGTTTGCAGCAGCGTAATTGACACCTTACTGTGAGAAGCTGAGAGAACTTCCAATGGACGCACATTTTATGGGATGCGTGAGGTAATCAGGGCATGTCCTGGCAGGAGCTTCTTTTTCATTACCAAAAAGAACCATGGACTTTGCAGAGATAGCATCAAAATGCATCAAAAATGGGAGACATGCGAACTACCACACATCATCCTACATGCATAAAACCTACAAGTATAAAACGGCAAGACTCAAGCAGGAACTAAGTTTTCTGTCACACACTTTTCACAGTTGTCACATTCAAACTCACATGTGTTTGACATATTTTAAACCAGTCTTTATCTGTATGATTATGCAAAGGCCTCATTATACACTCAGAAAAAAACATACAAAACGGTCACTGGGGACATACAGCGCCCTTTCAAATGGTACTAATATGTACACTGTAGGTGGTAATATGTACCATTTAGGGGTCGATTTTTAAAAAAGTATTAATATGTACCTTATTGAGAGTATATGTTGTTATTATTAAGATATACATATGCTGCAGAGAAAAATTCCAAATAATTTGATGATATTTGCATAATATTTTGCATAAACTATTGCCATTTCCTATAGGAATCGATGCTTTTTTAAATACACAAGCAATAACAGCATTTGAATGATCATAAGCAATTTCATAATTATTCGAACGCATACACAAGGCTTGTCCTTGCTCTTTGTTGATGATGATGAATCTTGAAAGTAAAGCACTAATTTAATACGTTTTGACTGAATTTTTCCCTGCAGTACACTTTCCAAAGCCAGCATATTCCTCTTATGCCAATCAAATTAATTACTTTAGTGCTCCACAGATAAAGCTTTAACACACACACACATACACACACACACACACACACACACACACACACACACACACACACACACACACACACACACACACACACACACACACACACACACACACACACACACACACACACACACACACACACACACACACACACACACACACACACACACACACACACACACACACACACACACACACACACACACACACACACACACACACACACACACACACACACACACACACACACACACACACAAAACAATAAAGACAAGGATGAAGATACTGATGCATTTTTTTGAGTAAACAAATTAAAATAAGCTTCTTTATAAAGTACATCAGTATAAAAATCTAATAAACATTAACCTACTTCAGAGAGCTGTTGAAATAGTATTTTTCAGCTTTTGGACTAATTTATTTTAATATTGTCTCAGACACACCCTACTCTTGCTCAAACATTATATTCACCTGAGTGCTACAGTATAAGCTCATCTGCAATCAAAATGCACAGCTAACAGAGTCCTGTAAGTTCACTGTTGGCCATAACTTGTTCTCAGTCACTCTCTGCATTTGACTTCAGAGTCAGTCTGATAACTCTTTAAAATTCGAAGACATCAGAGAGAAGTTAAATGAGTGGACTGGAAAATGATCAATGATTCTTTTTTTAACAGCTCCAATAGGACACTAGGAGGGACACTGATCAATATCTGATTATATCAACTACATTCTATTGCACTATTGCTCATTATGTTGTTTATATCCAGATTACAAAATAAATGTTTAAAAAATAAATAAAAACAGCTCATAATGATCTGATTGATTAACTGAGATCTTTTTCCATGGCAGGTTTATGTATTTGGTGGTAAATCAGCCAATTAATATTCACAGAATCTTATGGCTTATCCTTGGAGGCAATCTTTCGGTACACTGTGCTCCTCTGTTTGTTATCTCAGTAAATCTCTGTTTCGTCCATTTAGGACACCAAGGGTCTACACAAGGACAATGATCAATTTAGTGTTATAGAGGAATATGCATCCAAATGCAGTCAAGACATGGTTGTGTTGCGAGTACAAAGCGGTAAACATCTCACACTAAACACCTAATAAAATGTGTGTGAAATATTTAATGCTTTTAACTAAGGTAAATATATGTGCATAATTTCCCTTTTGTATTTTCACTGCTGTGAACATAAAATTGCATAAGCAGTTATTAACTAAATCTAAATAGTATGTAAAAACATTTAAATACGCAGTTCAATGTTCTGGAGTGTGCTCTGCTTATTTGCCCTAGAAGTATAACAGGACAAACCAAACAACACGCTAAAGTGAGTTCTCAGGAGACACTGTGTTGGCTCCTCAGGACCTCCAAACAATGGCTTACCGAAAGGATTTTGCTTATGGGATGCCTGCCAAGGTCTTTCCTTTAATGGGGAGGCTGTGTTGAAGCCAAAGAAGAGGTTTTACAAACGGAAGCCCTCCATTTAAATTTACAAAGACTGAAGTGCACAATGAGTACATGTCATGTTCACCTTGAGTAGACAATAACATTAAACAATGGGATTAAACTGACGTTGTAGTATGATTTTAAAGTAATTGTGAAAAGTATGATCCTTCTGCAATTTATTTCACGCTCATTAAAATTATTTAAATGTTCCAGCTCACTGAAATAAAACCCAAATCCTTTACTGCATTAAACAGCAAGGTGTACAATACAATTAAATTCAGCATCTGAACGTCAGTGTTTTCTAAGGAGAGTGATGCACATCTTTCAAATGATCTAATTCCTATCCTACCGGTGTGTTTAAACAAGCAACAATCAATACCTTACTTGCCTCTTAGAAGGGCTTTTCAAGCAGTTTAGCCAGAGAAAATAGATACAAAACGAGGGAGTAATGCAAATTACTCCCACATAGATCTTCCTCAGCTTCCTCTGCACATCCAGTAGGAGTCTTATCCTGTCAAGTCATTTAGACTGAAGCATCTATGGCCAGGTATAATCGGCATAATCATTGGATTGTGCCAAAATAACTTATGCTGCCTCCATTATCATAATGACACTGATGAATAATCAGATGAAATGGCCGTAATCACTCTTTTTTTTCTCACTCTTCTCTGGTTGTGTGGGTGGATCAGGCTGCAGGGAGATGTTGTCCATGGATCTAATGTTCCCTCTAAAAATGTCTAAAGCCAAAAAAAATCTCTCCTTGGTATACGCTTTAAACTGTTTTTTTGGTCTCAAGCCTTTGTCAAGAGACTGTACGACATTCACGTTACATGATTTGGCTGATTTTTACGTAGAGAGGGTGACAGAAATTAAAACATCTTTGAGAGCAAGGGGGCCCCTGGTGTTTCAGGGGCCCTACGCAGCTTGCGTATTCTGCGTATAGGGAGGATCGGCTCTACATGCGCTAGAAGAAACTTGTGATCCAGTTTTCTGTGTGCTGATTTGCAGCAGAAAAAAAACAAGAAACACAAATATACTTTGCCCTGTATCCTGCTCTCTCATTGGCTGTATGTCATAGTTGGTATCATTTTCAGTCGTAACACATTTCACACTGCACGCCTCTGAGTCGCAGACAGGACAGATATATAGCCTGCTAAATATTTCCTAGGCGTCTGCGAAGCATTGTGCTTCTCTTATATCGCTTCTTTGATAATTCACACTATGCAATCATTACTGATGTTAATGAGCACTGATAGATTTAGTGTTTATCGATCTTTAGAAAACTATCAGCGAGTGAAAATCCTGCCTTAAATCGTGTAGTGTATACGCAGTTTAAGAGGACTTGAGATTTTATTTCAAGACCTGTCAAGACCACAGCTGCAGGGAAAATCACTAAATTGCCGGTGCATTGTCTGATTCATTTGTTAACATTATTAATGTGATTGAATCTAAAACTTACTGCTTTAAATGCAATCAACATATTGTAAATAAATATATGCGACCCTGGACCACAAAACCAGTCTTAAGCCGCTGGGGTATATTTGTAGCAATAGCCAAAAATACACTGCATGGGTCAAAAAGATAATCCATCCTTTAGTTAGTGATATTTAGTGATATGTCTCTTGAACCCAAAATCCAAGACATGGTGTCAAAATGGCCCTAGTATGATTTTTTATATTTATAACATACAATATTTAGTAATATTTTCAGCGTGGCTGCCAACAGTTCAGCCCACAGCTAGAGTTACGCGCGTCTCTAAGCAACACACTGAAGACTGAACGAATCCAGGGATTTGAATGAATCGGTTCAGTGATTCAGTGGCCCATTCTTGCTTGTTCATTATAAATCAACTTATTTTGAATTAATCAGTTCAATGAATGCTTCTGTGATAAAGCAGTGATTTACCACCACTTACTGGCGGCATTAATGTCATAGAGTAGGTTTATCATTGAATTTCATATTTCTATATTCAATATTTTATATTTTTTTTTCCAACAGAACAAACAGAAAACAAAAACGAAACAAAACAAAAAGCTTAGGCAGACCTTAAATGCACAACTGTCAATTTAGTTCTTATTAAGATAAAATGAAAGAAATCGATAAGTTACAGGGGAAGATACATGTCATAAACATTAACCGCTATAGGCTTCTTGTTTTGAGCCACGATGACAATAGTTTTCAAGAACAATGTAAGCAATCATGCAAAGTGAAAGAAATAGTTCAAATAGGGTGTCTATATCTGATGAAAATTTTGGGTCAATTTTATTTCTGATATAAGGGGTGATTTGTAGTCAGCATATTATTTTAAATTGAATAGCATGTTTTGTTACACACTGAAATTCTTTAGCGTGCTCCCAGACTGAATCCCAGTCTTCGCTGGAGATATATAGTGCAAAATCATTTTCAAACATCTGTTAAATATTATCTGTCTCCTAGGATGGTCAAACTCAATATAACATAAATATGAGATACATATTTTATATTGTATTTTTATCAATTTCTCAATTACAGACTTATCGGTATACAAAGTAGTATTTTGCCTATTTTCAAAATGTTATATTTAAAACATTATTTAAAATGTATAATTAAAGTTAATTTCTGAGGAAAAATGAATAAGGTCGTGTGGCAAAAATATATTAGTTCCTGTTTGATACTGTTACTTGACTTGACTTGACCCTTATCAGGACTCGACTTGACTTGCTTGAGGTGAGCCACTGACTTGACTTGAGACTTGCTTGAGACATGAACATGTGTGACTTGCCCCCACCTCTGCTGATTAGACAGCATGATTATTGCACAGGTGTGCCTCAGGCTGGCCACAATAAAAGGCCACTCTAAAATGTGCAGTTTTATCACACAGCACAATGCCACAGATGTTTTGAGGGAGCGTGCAATTGGCATGCTGACTGCAGAATGTCCACCAGAGCTGTTGCCGTGAATTGAATGTTCATTTCTCTACCATAAGCCATCTCCAAAGGCGTTTCAGAGAATTTGGCAGTACATCCAACCGGCCTCACAACCACAGACCACGTGTAACCACACCAGCCCAGGACCTCCACATCCAGCATCTTCACCTCCAAGATCATCTGAGACCAGCCACCCGGACAGCTGCTGCAACAATCGGTTTGCATAACCAAAGAATTTCTGCACAAACTGTCAGAAAACGTCTCAGGGAGGGTCATCTGCATACTCATCATCCTCATCGGGGTCTCGACCTGACTGCAGTTCGTCGTCGTAACCGACTTGAGTGGGCAAATGCTCACATTCGATGGCGTCTGGCACTTTGGAGAGGTGTTCTCTTCACGGATGAATCCCGGTTTTCACTGTACAGGGCAGATGGCAGACAGCGTGTTGCGTCGTGGCAGAGCGTGTTTGCTGATGGCAACGGTTTGCTGATGTCAACGTGGTGAGCCCATGGTGGCGGTGGGGTTATGGTATGGGCAGGCGTATGTTATGGACAACGAACACAGGTGCATTTTATTGATGGCATTTTGAATGCACAGAGATACCGTGACGAGATCCTGAGGCCCATTGTTGTGCCATTCATCCACGACCATCACCTCATGTTGCAGCATGATAATGCACGGCCCCATGTTGCAAGGATCTGTACACAATTCCTGGAAGCTGAAAACATCCCAGTTCTTGTATGGCCAGCATACTCACCGGACATGTCACCCATTGAGCATGTTTGGGATGCTCTAGATCGGTGTATACAACAGCGTGTTCCAGTTCCTGCCAATATCCAGCAACTTCGCACAGCCATTGAAGAGGAGTGGACCAACATTCTACAGGCCACAATCAACAACCTGATCAACTCTATGCGAAGGAGGTGTGTTGCACTGCGTGAGGCAAATGGTTGTCACACCAGATACAGACTGGTTTTCGGACCCCCCAGACCCCCCCCCCCCCCCCAATACAGTAAAACTTTTATTGTGGTCAGCCTAAGGCACACCTGAGCAATAATCAGGTGGATGGATTATCTCGGAAAAGGAGAAGTGCTCACTAACACAGATTTAGACAGATTTGTGAACAATATTTGAGAGAAATAGGCCTTTTTTGTACATAGAAAAAGTCTTAGATCTTTGAGTTCAGCTCATGAAAAATGGGGGCAAAAACAAAACTGTTGCATTTATAATTTTGTTCAGTGTATATCAAAACTTCATTTTTTAAAGTTATATGAATTGCTAAGAACTTTATTTGGACAACTTTAAGGCGATTTTCTCAATATTTAGATTTTTTTGCGCCCTCAGATTCCAGATTTTCTAATAGTTATATCTCGGCCAAATATTGCCCTATCCTAACAAACCATACATCTATGGAAAGCTTATTTAATCAGCTTTCAGGTGGTGTATAAATCTAAATTTCGACAAATTGACACTTAAGACTGGTTTTGAGGTCCAGGGTCACATTATATACACTTATTTGTGACCCATACATTTTTGTGTGGACCACAAAACCAGTCTTAAGTCGCTGGGGTATATTTGTAGCAATAGCCAAAAATACATTGTATGAGTCAAAATTATAAATTTTTCTTTTATGCCAAAAATCATTAAGATATTAAGTAAAGATCATGTTCATGATCATGAAGATATTTTGTTAATGTCCTACTGTAAATATATCAAAACTTCATTTTGATTAGTAATATGCATTGCTAAGAACTTCATTTGGACAACTTTAATGGCGATTTTCTCAGTATTTAGATTATTTTAAATAGTTGTATCTCGGCCAAATATTGTCCTATCCTAAAAAAACGTTACATCAATGGAAAGCTTATTTATTCAGCTTTCATATGATGTTTAAATCTCAATTTAAAAAAAATTGACACTTAAGACTGGTTTTGTGGTCCAGGATCACATTTCTAATTTGATTTATTTTGTTACTGTTGTTTTGTTTGTGACTGTTCTTTTGCTACAAAAAATATTATTAATGTTCACAAAAAAAGCACTTGTACGAGATATTGTTTTTTTATATATTCTAACATATGATGTAATTGAGTAATATCACAAGGGCAAGAGAGCTGTTTTCACAAATATCAGTATGATTGCAAAAGAGATATCGATTTTGCACAAACATCCAGTAAACCAGAAGCTAATATTAAGTGACTTACATTTTAGACACAATAAAAAAAAAATTGCACCAACAAACTGTTGTGTATTTCTGAGCAACACACAGCAGTGTTCTGTTACTGAATGAATCCGCTTGCTGGAACAAAGAAGTTGAATAAAGGATTCCACGACTCGCTAATTAAATTATTTGATGCAAATTGTTGTTAGTTTTAGTTACATATTATTTAGTGTCACTTATTTTCCATCATATTTCTATATTCAAAATATTATTTTTAAAACAATTAATCTCATAACATTGTTTACACAGTAATAATTGTAGTGAAAATTACTTTTTACTATTTTTTCAAGACATTATTTAGGCAGTAAATGTGGATCTTTCAGATGAATTTAAGGAGTGCTGGTTGGGTTTTGGTCTTGACCCGGTCTCACTCTGCCTTGGTCTCAGTTTAGGTCTTGTTAGGTCTTGACTACATCGCTATTGGGATTCCCTTATGGTGTGCTAACATTCATCTACAATTACCTAGCCTTTAATAATAAGTTCATGTATTTACTATTGATATTTGAACATTCCATTAGTCTTGGATATCGCTTTTAATATCACTACTAATAGTATCAACCTGATGAACTTGTTAAAGAAACTACCACAGAATTATCATTAGCTCAGCCCAGATACCCTTGAGTCTTCAGACGAGAGCTCCAACTTTCAAGAGTTTGAATCTGCGGAGATAAACACAGGCACAAACACACAGAGAATCACTTGCAATTTAATTGTTTTTCCTCTGGCCTATTAAATCAAGAAAATTAAATTGCAATCATTACTTGTAAGCATGTTAGCAACCCTCACTTGGGAAATTATGACCTTCCACAGTTAATTTAGTCACCTATTTATATTCACAGCAAAAAGAGAACTTGCATTCTCTAATGAACAACACTCAACTGTGCAATAATACAGGGAAACTCACAGTTTTAGATGAGTTACAGATACTGGCTTAAATCAAATCCGCTGTCTATATATACGGCCAGTTGCTAAATGATTAGAGGACCTCATGCCGATAGTCAGCTTTATGGTCTTGCGATGGCCTTAAATATTGACTGGAATCATTTAACCATGAGATATGGCATGTACTGTCCTGCAGAAAGCTATTTGGATTTGCTGGAGAATAGACAGTGCAGTGCTGTATTAAGCATGTGACTGCAAATCTCAGGCAGAGGCAGGAGCCGTGGGGATAATTCATTGGCTGTGGGATGGTGCACCCCCATGTTTCCTGATGTCGTGAGGGCCTTGTTAGCAAAAATATTGGTGCACTTTTAAACTGTCAGGACTTCTGCCAAAACCACATCCCACAGCACTGCAGTAGGTTGGCGAAAAAAGCTGGTTAGTGAAGATTTAATCTCCCTCTTGATTATATTCGTGAGCACGCATAGCACTGTTGCGCCAGTTAACGCGGTTACTGAAAGCAGCTCTCAATACATTGATGTCAATGCGGCACCGGACATTTCTGTGTAGCTATTCTGAACACACTACGTGGGAACATATAATGGTATTAGTCATGTTCATCACAACAGACCCTAGCAGATAATCCATCACAGCAGAAGTGTTCGAACGACTCACATGTGGCTCTACAACCACATCCCTGGGAGAAAATCCATATTGTAATGGGCTAAGTTGTTGAGTAAGAATACAATTACTAGACAAAGAGAGTCTTGGCAGGAGTCGGCCTTGGTGGAAATACACAGCTGGAGGGATACGGATCTTGCATATTCTCATTGTGATTTAGAATTAGTTAGTGAGCTGTTCACAACTCAACTGTCTATGTGTAAAAACACAAATATATTACAAAACTAAAAAGTCCACAGAAAGGTTAAAAAAAAGAGTTACACTAACACCCGTTTATTTACACCTTATTGTCCCTGCTGTTTCCCCCTGTGGTTAAGTCAAAGAACTTGTAATATCTGTAGTGACAGAGCACAAGACGCTCTTCTTCCAGACTATGCAAGCAAAGCGATAACTCCTGGGCCTGACCCCTTCAGTTTACTTCAGTGTTCAAATTGAAAATCAAGGAGGCAGAGTGCTGACCATGCTAAAACAAAGCAGACAGCAATCTTTAAAAGCACACTGCACTGACCCCTGAATGCAATATACACGAATCCAGAATCACAGGGACTACTGTACCTCATGAAATATGAAATGTGAAATCAAGAGTCACCTTTCAACATGTATCTGCAGTATTCTAGACCACACACTATGCCCATATACACAAAATATACTGTACAATGAGAATCTTATATACATCTGGATTTATTTTAAGCATGGAAGTTTTTGCACTAAAAGTTTAAAACAAAACAAAAAAAGAAAATTTTCATAAAATGAAATAAAAATAAATAAAATCACATTATTCATCCTAATTATTATGCAGCCAATGTATTTTTAATAATAAAAAATTACATTAGAAAAATTGGTCCCATTTTAAATTAGGTGGACTTAACTACTATGTACTTACATTTAAATAAATAATTTGATACAATGCAATTATTGTGTACATACAAGTTTTTATAGTGTACTTTAAAAAAAATACCTGCATGTAATTACATCTATAATTACACTGTCCTTAACCTTACCCATATCCAGTGGTCAAATTGTAAAAAAACATTCAGGGGGGATGTTGTGGTCAGTTGGTACAAAATTAAAAAAGTATCTTATTATTGAAAAGGTTTTTATTTAATGAAACATTAGCCTTATTAAATAAACTATTATTTAAACGTTTTTTTTCTTCTTGGGCCTAAAATATGGATAAATAAATATAACAATAAAACCTCCAGTATGTGGCAGCAAGTCCCTGTTTTAAATGGTTTATTGAATTATTAAAATCAAACAATTCATTCAAAACGGCTAATTCAATCAGAAACTAAACATGTCAGTCCATCTGAATGACCGTCGAATCCCTGGCTCACTCGATTCGTTCAAAAACTACTGTAGAATTGAAAATCAATAGTACATTTGTGCTAGCTCACATGCATATGCCATAAGCTGATATTCAGAAAAACAATGGCTTGTGCAATAAATATATAAAACATAAAAACTCATACATGGGTATTTTTTGTTTCATTGCTGGTTTTAAAAGGCTACTCTAACTGCCTTCTAATAGGATTCATCGCGCAGTGAATGCTTTTGGACTCTCAAGACCTGTTTTTTTTTTTTTTTTGCAAATAGCTTGTCTCTCAGTCCCTCACAATCACACATACAAGCACGACAGCATTATGGCAGGGCAGTCTTGAAAATCAAGGAAAAATCATACCCTCTGTTGTGTTCTTTTTAAAGAAGTCCAAAAATGACGAAAACTTGCTTCAGCTTGTATGCAGCTTGTTACAGTACCGAGTTCTGATTGGCTTCACTGTTAATTAGTTCGTAAATTATCATAAGTGAGAATTTTTTACATTTTATGTGCATGATAAGTTTTACATAATTATACAACATTAATAATCCAAATGGGAGGTGGTTTTACAGAGGGAATGCTTTTTTTTAATACATCCCCTTCAAATCGAGCCCTGCCCGTATCCCACCTCAATAGCAGCAGGTGTTTTGCAATACAATATAACACAATAAGTAGCCTACATTGTACTTATTTTTTGAAGCAAGTACATAATAGTTAAGGCCACCTAATATAAAGTGGGACCAAAAAATGCATATTTTTGCACCTGCTAGCCTGATAGTACACAGTAATACTGGCTGGACCAGTGGTCCTTCATGCTTACTTTTTTACTAAAATGTGTAACGTTCACATTGTATGCATAGTGTGAGATTGCTTTGACAGTTCATATATCAATATATAAATAACAAGAATAGTCTTAAAACTGTATCACCATCTGTATTATCAAATGGTATGTGGCACACTCTTTCTGCGATCTTGCTGCATCTCATGTGTACAGGTGCTTTTTACATACAAGAAACATATTCAGTGGCAAAGCGCAAGTGGTTGCCGTGGTAACAAACAATGATACATGCTTGTAACAGTGAGGGAAAATATCCCATACTGAGGCTATCACTAAATATTGACAATGAGGAAAATCAGCAATTTTGCATAAAATTGTTTTCTCTGTGTTGTTTTAGATCATGCATATGCTCACTCCTTTCTGTGAAGGACCCAATTATGCGTGGTTCCACGATCTTTCCATAGGTACTCTGTTCTCTCAGACACACCAATGCACATATTTCCTTTTTTAGTTGAACTAATCCTTTAATTGTATACATTTACTTTACTTTACTTTTTCAGTTTCATATACATTTTTAGTTAAATATATCAAATTCAAAGTTTGAAATTGAATTGCTTACGTTATTGTGTAGGCAACTGCACCTCATAGCACCACCTAATGTCAAACCAGTGCTAATACCAGTATAATCGCATGTTCTATGTAGGGGTCGCAGGGAAGCTTATCCCAGATTCTTGGGCTGAAAGCAACTGTTTAATTGTCTAGGATTATTGTCTGGTAAAATTGATTATAATTGTAGTACCTGTAGTACTAATACCCTTCTCAGCTATGCATGCATATGTACAGTAGCATATAAAGACTCAACTAAGTGTATGTTTAATAGCTTTCTGGCAAGAAATTATCTTAAACCTTTAACCAACTGAATTTCCATAGGCCTAACTCAGCAAGAGACTTGTATTCTGAGCTGCCTGTACTGATATAACTTGTACATGTAAATGTCCATTCTTAAATCCAGGGAAAATGTTGTAGGTATAGTTAGGTACATAGTGCTTAGTATCTTCTATTAAAGATGCTAAAACTAATTAGTATTAGTATTATATGCGAAAATCATAAAGTAATTGTAAATAGATCTACTCTCCTCACAAGTCCCATAGTACAAAGACAAAGCTTAAAATCCAAAAAAGACATCTAAAAGCAGGGCTAAAATGTCTGAGCAGCTCTGCTCTGCTGTCGCCCCTGTTTGACGCTAGTATGATTTAAGAACAAGGGGGCGGTAAGAGTGAAACACGCTACGTATCATGGTTTTTCAGAGAACCATGCCATGTTTTGCTGCAGTGAATGCAGGCTTTCCTCTTTCAAGTTGCTGTGATTTTAATTCAACGACTGGACCCCACATCGTTTCCAGGCTGTTGCGCAGCAGTCGTGAGTCAGAGCTTACTCTCACTCTCTCTCTGTCTGTCTGTCTGTCTACTTCTTTCTGTCTCCCTTTCTCTCACACAGACAGCTTGCTTAGGAATAATTCATGGCTTTGCATTAGAGCCTGTACAGTCACTACTAAACAATTGCAAAAGCAAATTGATACCGTTGTTTACAGTTTTTATGGTCTGTATCTTCAAAACGGGTGTTTTAATAATGGCTGAGATCAACCAAGTTCAATTCCCCTTTGAAGTGCTTGTCATTGTTTCTTGAATGTTAAATCTACTACACAGCCAGTCCATAAAGCATTGCTCTGGCAACGAGAAAGAGATACTCTCAGGAGTATACAGCATGACTGTTTTCATCTCACATCAAACGGAATAGGAATTTACAATGCTGCATGGCACACTATGTTATGTAAACACCTGAGGTCCTTCTCCATTTGTGTGAGGTACCTCTCATATTCAGTGTCCCTTTAAGGCAAGCTGATGATGCCCAGGAGGCAATGGACATACACGTACAGCTACTATCCCCCTGAATGGGGAAAGCTCCAAAAACTGAAATAACATCTCACAACAATGCACTGTAAAAAAAAAAAAAAGTTGAGCCAACTTAACATTTTAAGGCAACCAGCTTCAGCAGATTTTTGAGTTCTCTCAAACAAACTTCTCTCAAACTTAAAACAAGAAGTTGAGAAAACTCAAAAATCTGCTGAAGCTGGTTGCCTTAAAATGTAAAGTTGGCTCAACTTTTTTTTTTACAGTATTGGTACTACAAGTTTTAATTTAGCTCAAATAAAGTTAATCTGGCTGTATCAAGTATCCTGCATGCAAGAGTAAACAAACTCTCTCTAAAAAAAAAAAAAGGCTTTTTTAATCAAACGTCGGAACTTTCAATCCTTATACTGTAGCTGCTAAATTTCTATGTGTAGCCCATTTCCATCCCTCTATAGACAAGTAGACACTTTGACAGACCTTGAGAATCACAAAACGTTACTGTCATTAAGGCTAAGCTTCAACATGTTCACTACTTCTGTCTAGGGCATTTCATAAAGGAAACGTCGCTCGAGTAACATTTATACAAATGAATTGTAATGGTTCTTGAGGCAGAATCTTTTCAATATTTAAATGAGTGAGGGATTTGAGTGTTGTGGTAGAGGGAAAGATTTCAGTGAATATCGGCTTAAAGGTAAAGTTTACCCAAAAATGAAAATGTTATCATTTACTCACCCTCATGTACGTATGACCTGTATGACTTTTTTTGTTTCTTCTGTGGAACAAAAACTAAGATATTATATATACAAAAATGTATTGATCCATACAATGAATGTTATTGGGGTCTAGTGTTGTTTTAGACTCAGCCTCAGACGTCACGCTCACGGACCGCTGGCTAAACGTCTGATGCATATAGCCGAACAAAAGTAGAAACGCTTCTGGAGTTTTGTAATTGTCATTGGATTGGTTTAATTATACAGGATTTCCGGGAGACGTGTGTGTTGTGTTCTTTAACGTTCTGCCTGGAAACAAAGATGCAGTGACGCCAAACCCCCCCACGAAAGAAGAAAGCCGTCGTGTTTACAAATGTGACGACGAGCGCTTATCAGGATCAACTAAACACTGGATTTTCAGAAGTATGTGAAATATTAAAAGTTTGCTGCATAGAATCTGTAAAATACGTCCGAGAGTTTTACACACCAGTCTGTTATTGTGGTGACATCACAGAAACGTGACGCTGAACAAAACTAACTGTAATTGGTTGTTTGACATGTCGGTCATGGGCGGGCCTTGGCCAATGAAAGCTGCCATGCATTCCAGACCTTCAGCCGTCAAGACTAGTGTTGTTTTGACTTCCAAAATATCATCTTTTGTGTTCAATAGAAGAAATAAAATCATACCGCATACTTTATGATACTCCTTTATGTTGCACACAAAACAGAAAATACTTTTATGTTGTTGTAACTTTCTGTTGTAAACATTGATAATAATGAGAAATGTTTCTTAAGCATATTGGAATGGTTTATGAAGGATCACAGGAAGAACACAGGAGACTTTCAGAAACATTTTTCAAAACAAAAAAATCAAACCAACCCCAAATGTTTGACCGGCAGTGTGTTTCAAATACAAGAGTGATGTTTTGGTGGTGCAGCAAAAAAATCGCTAGAGAGAGGTTTACTAATGAGTCTATGTTATTCTACCCACAATCAGAAAGAGTCATTCGCTTTGCTTCATTTCAATATCTCCTTTTTTTCTGGCAAACTAATGTGAAGATATATCCATTTTGTCTGCCTCTTAAACTGAACTCAAGAGACAGAGGAAGACAGAGTAGAATGGAGAGAGTCAGGAGACTGAGGCAAAGAGTGATAGTGGTGCATTAAAAGGCAGAGCACATACAGTGCAGAGCAACATTCATTATTCATTAGCTAAGTTACCATGTGTAGTAATTAAAACACAAAATCTTTGTCTAAAACAGAAATTGCTTTAGCAGAAGGCTCCAAAAATTCATTTCTGGAATTAGATTCATTCTTAGATTGTCTGAATGTACACCAGGCATTCAAAAGAATAATTTGATGGTGATGCATGTCACTGTACAGATACTACAGATGTGGCAGATTCAGTGTTACCATGAGGACTTAGTGTTTTGCTTTGTGATTCTGCTTAAATTAAACTTGACAATTGTGGAAGGCAAAAATAGAGCAGCCAAGAAGACAACAACGGCCTGACCCTCCTGGTTGGGCACAAATGAAGGAGCCACAGCTAGGATGGTGCTCATCCCGTGCATACAGATTGCATTACACAGCCAATCCACTCAAAGAGCCTTTGCTCCTCTAATGCACTGACATGCCTTAGTGTGTGGAAGCGGCCAGTTTCACTCAGTTAAGTGGTCCCCCATGGTCGATTTAATACAAGGGAGACTGTTTTACTCATCAACCACCATGCTCAATATCGATGAAGGTCCTCTTACCAAGACGCTAGCCGTTGTAATTATCACACCTACCACTGTTGCTCTCTGAAAAGTAAGACACATAGTGGATGACACTTCTTATATTGACTCGTGGTGGATGAACCGAAGCCTGTATTTAAGTCTTCAATTGAGAAAGGTGGTTGCTGATGACAATCTGCTTGATTAATTTAGAGACGCATGGAACGTACTCATTTGTTTGCACTCATATAAGCAGAGGGATTATCCAGCTGGACACTCGGCATCCATCCATTTGCGGGAATGAGATGTGGCTGAAGCGCCGCCTCTGCTGAGGTATCTATCACACTGACACGGCACTGTCACATACAAAAAACATGAATTACAATGTGAGCTTCTGCTGCATGCGCATTCGAGCGGCAGCATTCACTCAGTGAAGGGAACGTGCTACATCAACCCAACATCTAGCTTCTGGTGGAGAAACATGGTGTGAAAGCGGCACACTGCCCCAAATCTCATTCAGCACACCTACATGTTCCTGTGAGCTATGTGTTTCACTGTTCAAAACAAATATTTATGCCTAGTCATTAACCTTAATGACTGCACACCACAGACAATGCAGAAGAGAACAGGGGAGGCACCCAGTGGTAACCATTACTTTCCCTGCTTGAGATGACAATAGGAGCAGCTGAGGGCTATAATCTGACTGTGGCCGTATAGTCTCCTCCGTCATTAGTATTGACTCTGCATGAAGCCTGGCCAATTGAAGCACTCAGCTGCAAGCATGCCGGCACACATAAATCCAGTGCGCTTCAAGACCCTGAGTGGCTCTCCGAGGAGGCCGGCACATTACCTCAATTCGTTCTGCTTTCCAGTTTCATAAAACAACTGGAATATTTGGATAGTGTGGTAAAATCTCCAACAGAAACCAAATGAAGTGGTTTAGGCTGAAATCAATTATGATGCAGGAATTCCCTAGGAATATTTTTTAAGTACAACTATGAAACAGATCTGCCTTTAAACTCTGAATAGATGAGTGAAATCGGAAGCTTGTGACCACATGTCAACTGCAATCTATATTACAGTTTTTCTCAATCGCTTTGACTCATTTTTCAAATAGTCTTACTATTCTCTAACTGAATGAGAAACAACACACTTTATGGGGACATATCCTACTTTTTATTGATACTGACTGTCTATAATGCTGCTGTATTGTGTATCACACTGAGCTTTTTAAAGGTAAAGATTTCAAAAAGTAGGTAAAAGTAAGGAAAAGTCAATGTTGTACACATTTGTATGTATACAGCACATTGTATACAGCACATTTATTTTGCAGCAATGTATTACATGTAAACATAAAATATTCCAGGTCCTAGATATTTATCAAATATAAATGTATACCTGACAAATTTTGATGTTTGGAGCATGTGATGACTTCCACAATGAAATAATATTTAGAACTTGTGAGGATTATGCCAGTTGCACTGAGAATCAACTCATTAGTTTTGATTAGCAAGCTATTTAGTTATTGTGCAAATTGTTCTCTACTCTTGTGCCAAAACACATGCAGTTTACTTGAATAAGAATCTGGTGTGAACAAGAAACTAATTTTGAGTGATCAGAACAAACAATCTCCCTTTAGAATTGAATTGAAAGTCTATTCAATTTCAATTAATTTAAAAGAGGTTGTAAAAGGGATATCGAATTGCAATTTAAATTTGAACACAAAACCTACAGTGAATTAAGTCATTGGAATTTTGACTGCAATTTTTTAATTAGAAAAGCTTATCAAAAAAATGTTTATAACAAGTTTTTAAAAAATGTGAAGTTTTATAGGCCTAAAGGGACAAACACAACGATAGGCCAATAGTATGACAGAACGCCAGAATGACAGAATAATAAAAAAGATAAAACAACAGACAAACACATAAGAGATGCTTTCTTGAATAAATGGCAATATGATCACCTAAGCCAAAAGCATCAAAACAGAGTGAATGTATTTATATGTTCCTGCATTTGCTGCTCAACCACTCTGTCCAGACACTGTAGCATGGATAGCAGTATGTGTCCGGGTGCGTCTGCCAAGATGCCAAGCTGTTTCGATCTATATCCGCCTTTGCCATCATATTAGGAGAGTCTGTTGGTTGGCAAATGTTTTTATCGTGGAACAAGCTTCGACCCCGGACCCTGTCACAACAGTGTGTATTCTAGGAAGTCTGTGATTTATCAGCCTCAAAGACACGGATCTCTTTGACACACTTCTGTTTGTGAATCCAGGCCAGCTGATCTGAGAGGCTTGAAAAAGCCAACTGCCTTCAAGTTCCTCTCCCATATCCGAAATATGCTGAGAGTGGGAGAAGACATCCTCCTGGGGAGGGGAGGGTGGCTGTTTGAAAAGGGGTTCCAATATAATGAGCAACCCAGATTTGTACTGTGCCTTCCATAGCGGTGATGACAAACATACAGTGCAATCAAGGCAAAGTGATATTTATAAGCTGAGCTGAGCAGAGAACACCTCCCTCTCTGTCTCCACTGACTAATCTCACTGAACAGTACAATTTATGCCATTTGGCTCATCTGTAGGATATAGTGTTCACATAGGATTTCTGAATTAACAATCAACACGGAGGCTGTTGCTATTGTGTGACAGCACAATCTCTATGGCTGGCTCTGGCTGAGCCGCAAAGCCTGAGTATTTCAAATGCACAGACATTTATTACAGTTATCGAGGCCTGAGGGCATGGAAGTCAATTTTCATTTTCACTGAAATGAGAGGTTTGCTTAATAAGCTGCTCAAAGGACCTATCTCCACAGATTTAAAATGCACAAACTCTAACCTCTCCGTTCCTATGCATCTGTGCAACACCCTGGCTCCTCTCCAGTGCGCCAAATGTCTGTCAGAAAGGGTTTTTGCATCCGCGTATGGCATTAGACATCTGCTGCAGAAATAAAACCAGTGCAGCATGTTCGCTCCATCATTCATCTGTAGCCATTTGGGCTGCATCCTGTTCCCCAAGAATCTACATATTTTTCTTACGTAATTCACATTAGGCGATCTGCTCCTTACAACGACCACAGGCAGACTAATTATAAATCATACACTGATATCTCCATCACATAATAAAAGAGACCATGAAGGATCTAAAATGCGTTGGAGCAAAAAACATCAATAGGTGCGCTTATATATCAGTTCTCACAGCTTCACGGGTCTATAAAAGAAGCCATTTTGGATGGATCTAATTGTTAGCTTGTGTCACTATGCAGGGTAGCTCATTACATATATACTTGATGAATTTTGCTATGGCTCCAAGTGGGATTTGAACCCATGACCCCAATATAACTCAGCAGGCAAGTAGGCAATGAGCAAGGAAACCAGGTTAGGCCATTCCAGGAGCACATTCACCTCAGCGCAGTCTAAATTGTTAAGGGAGATCTACTGTGACAACCAACATACTGCAGGTAATAAACCACGGTATCTTCGCTCCGGTGCAAATTCACAGAAGAGTAATGTGAACAGGCATTCACAGAGGCCACATGACCCAGCAACAGCCTTTGGTGATTCCAGAATTATCATCAGCAAGAATCTGCCACTGGAGACCTTATTAAACATAAACATAAAGCCTGAATTAAACGCATAAAAACCAGAGGGTTTCTTCATAGCGCAGTCATCCTGGGTACTAGATCTGATATGAGGATTGTTAAAAGTTAAAGGATAAACAAAGCTTTACAAGCTTGTGCCTTGTAGGCTTGTGTCTCCAGTATTTTTTAGCAGAATGATTCTTTAATTTATTGGCAGTACTAATGAATGAAACCAACCTGGTCTCATAAAAATACGTAGCTCTGTGCACTTTCTGTGCGACACCGTTTTACGTACCTTACTGCATGTTTCGCCGCAGTTTCAAAGAGAAATGTCCACTGAGTGGCGCTAAAACACAGGTTAAATATGTGAACCCTGGTACATTTTATTATGTAGATATAGATACGTATTGCTGTGTTTTTATTACATTGCTAAAGAAACGTATTGCAGCGGTTCAGAATTCAAATAATATCTATCGTGTTGAAAATATGCCCTACACCAAACCCAACCCTATACCCGATAGTGTTAGCAAATGAAACTGATATAAAAACGTATTTTGATGATGCAACCGTGCCATTTCAACTTCTTTATATGCAGATTTGAACTGTGAACCGTGCGTTACACGGGATAGCCGGAGCTCCTCGCCTCCACAAACTTCAAAAACCCATAAGCTGAATCAACAAAAGCATCAGTTTTCAATTCTCCCATCTCCCAGCATATTAATATAGTTTTTGAAGTCGTAACATGATATTCTTCAAGTAATTGTGCGAAAATTACGCTTTATTAATCAAAACTCTGTAAATTTGTGTGAAAAGGAGTAAAAGATGTCAGAGTTTTACAGCCTCTAGTGTTTGTTTCTTTTGGAAACTGCAGTAATATGTAGTTATTGGTACACATTTTGTGTCTCGCTAAAAAGTGCACCCAGGTACGTAAATGCCACGAGACCAGGTAGAATGAAACAAACTGATTGACTACACTGAAAAAAAGTTACATTTAATTTAATTTTCTAGTACATTTCACAAAAAATGACAAAGAAATGGCAAGAAAAACTATGAATTAAACCTGAAATTTTGAAGTAGAAAAATTATTGTATAGTTTATCGTTGCTAGTATTGTATTTGAGATGTATAGTGTAGATGTTATTGTCTTCAAACAGATACATTTTTTCAATAACCACAAAAGAATTGAATGTTGGTTGTTACCATTTCACAATGGCTGACATAAGCATGAATGCATCTAACAAGTGCTATCGATTCTACAGTAATGGTCCAAAGGTCAAACATGTTAGCTGAAGAGGAAGTCAGACATTTATCCTACTTAAAATTCCATAATTGTACTATTGTTACTTTAAATTCTGCTGGGACAGGGTAATAGGGATGCCGCACGATTAATAAAACTCTCTTTTTAAAGAGAAAGCCAGTGTGGCTGTGTGTTCAGCAGAAGCGGTGCTCACTGCTGGCTGGATTATATATTGTCTAACAGCACTTCCTATGACCCGAGAACAGTACACCAGCGGTGCGGTCATTCATTCGGCGTCACTGCATTAACACTCCAGCACTGAGAGAACAAAAATTACATTTACAATTTTGCCAAAGCGCAATACTCCCCATTTTTAGCATATCTTTTGCATCTAAAGATGAAGAAGCTAGTCTATACAATCCTTTCAATTTATGTCATTAAACTTTTTTTTTTTTTGCACAGCCTGACCCACATTAGAGATGGTCTTTATGAAGCATCAGGATGGGCAGAAGCATTTCAACTGCTTCATTTTTCTCTAAATGGCAGAGATTACGGAGGTTAATGTGTGCGACATTGGTTAAATGCTCTCGTTTACAGGCTCCTCCTTGCCTTGGGGGAACTGAATGGTATCTGGCATTTTTTTGGCTCAGCAGACACATTCAATACATTAACACTCATCTTCATGACAGCACACCAGTGCCTGCATTACACATTGAACCTTATTTCTTAGAACGGCTTCTGACATATTATCAATCAAATAAGAGCTTGGGGATAAGGAATGTCCAGCCCACAATAGAAAGGTTGGAGATACTTTACTGGAAACAGTAGAACTTGATTCTTGCAAACTGCAGATTAATATAATGATTTTTTGTCTTTTTAAATTGTGACCCCAATGGATATGTGATTTTAATCACACATTTAATTTTAGAGAATTCATTTTCTCTAAAATACTGTAATTGAGCTATTTGATTCTTTCATTTAAGCTGGCTAAGATGATTATGGTCCACAGTGGACTGAATATGCTCAGAACATCTGTCATGGATTATTTGCAGTTAAAGGGAAAGTTAAAGCCCATTTAGTATATTTATCTAACACAGAGAGAATCTTTATTATATCTGCAAGCATTATCTTGTCAAATATTGTTGTTGCTCTGTAACTCTTTCATTTTAGGAGCTTAAGAATGCTTGAAGGATGCATTAAGAACATCAATAAAAACGAAAAACATGAATTGGCGCATTTAAGACTTTTATACAATTAAATTACCAATACTTTTGCTTACACTGATAAGTACATAATGCAATAATTTGATAATTATTGCAGCCCATTTTTTAACCTGATGCTCATAATGTTCTTTCCTACCACAAACAGTAATGGTTTTCAGCACCTTCCCAAAAAAGACAGCTCCTCAACCCTCAACACCACTGGTGAAGCAACAACCCACAAATCCATGAATCATCCATCATAAATTACGTAAGCTCTCTCAAAAACCAATACATGGCACAGAATACATTGCTTATAGTGTCCATTACAGCACCTCTCCACCTTAGTGAACTTCTGAAGCCTTGTGAGGGTTGAATGTTAAATGCAGATTAGCACCAGTGTGAGCTGCCAGCCTTCCTGAAACTTCCTGTGTTTTTTTCTCCCACCACAAATTAATTATAAAATGGTTATGATGCAATGTGTTAACTAATAACATTTACTTATGCGGTATTCAGGAAGCCTCAAAAGTCACTGGGGTCTATTAGAGGCAATGAGAAACAGTTGTATCGACCATCATGGATACACTGCTTCTTTCCCCTTGTCTCTTTAGAGCATAGCAATGCACATGTGAACAGAATATGAATGACCCAACGCCATATTCTAGCAAAAGTAATGGTAAGTAGAGCAACAGAAAAGCCTAAGACAGCTGAATAAATATATCAAAATCTACCACATCACAGTCACAGAAATAAAGCAAATCATAACCCTCTGCAGCATAGATAGATAGATAGATAGATAGATAGATAGATAGATAGATAGATAGATAGATAGATAGATAGATAGATAGATAGATAGATAGATAGATAGATAGATAGATAGATAGATAGATAGATAGATAGATAGATAGATAGATAGATAGATAGAGATGGGAACACATTCAAAAGACGAAATGCATCAATTCAACGTCAACTTATAAATAAAATAGGTTCGCTTTAAAATAGATCTGTACAGACCGGTTAGATTAGGCTACGGTTCCTTACCCATTTCTGTCAGGAAATGCAAGCTGTGAGGCGATATCAGTGAATGGGAGCATCACTGCAGCCCTCGGTTCATGTAGAATCCATGCACGGTGTACGGAGATGCAAGTAAGAGCAGCGCGCTCTAAAGCGCTCGGTGAGCTTTGACAAAGCAAAGCAGGTGCAAAAAAGGGGGAGGGGGGCTGGAAGAGAACAAATCTTCTACAAAATCTGTAAAGAAATCGGGGATAAATCTACCACCGTTGACATGTTTTGCTGGACACATAAAATAAGCCTAGTATCCACATCCGGGAAGGAAATGTCTAAACCACATGGGTTTTGAACAGCCTCCCTTTGGGTTAAATCCAGAAGATTTAGTACTTGGTAGGTTTCACTGATCGAGATGTGCCCTTTAAAAGCACTGCCACGCACCGGCGTTCTTCATCCCGTACTGGCCCCATGCTCCTCAGATCTTGCCCACATCCACCACCGCAGTCCATAGATGTAACACAACGCGCTGACTCCGCTGAACGCTGTTGAATGTGTTACAGCATCACCTCAGAGCCTCCTTGAGTGCGCACTCCTTCCTCTCGCCTTCATCATTTCTCGTGAGCGATGTCCACTGCAGAGCCTCCTGAAAGTTGAACCATCGGCTCAACATCCAGCAATAACGTTTTAACTCGCGTTGCTAAGGGAGCTTCTGGCTAATTCTGCCGTTTAATATCAGCGCACTAAACTTAATACGTCCCTTCGTGAATCTCAGCTCAGCTCGTCAAGGCTCAAGCGGCGTTTGTTTGGCGCTGCAGTTTTCGGCTCCTTTCGTATTGCTAACAAATCACTGTTGCGCCGGCCAGCTCTATGTTTCGTCAGAAAATGTAAATAGAAAGTGTAAGCACACAGACAGAGGCACCGTCTGTGAAAACGTGGCTGAGGAGAAGGGAATATTTGCAGCGATTAACGGATGATATATTAAACCTGACACTGTGCGTTGAAACGCATCTGTTGCTGAATGATGCGCAGCGTTGTGTGTGCGTGTGTAGTCTTTAGTTACTCGTTTCGCCTGGAAGACAAAAAGAGCAGCATTATATCTTTATTTAAACATGCATTTATTAATATGTGTGGTGTGGATTTTCTCTGTAATGCTTTTTTTCCTTTTTTTGGCGCAAGTTGATGTGGGATTGCCACCTACCGGCATGCATCGCCCTCTCTGTATTTCAGTTCTCTGCCAACCATCGGCAGGATAACACTACATTTTACATGCAGCAGCATTATTGTTGCTTTAATACATAGCCTTAATGTACGCAAATCATTCGTTTTTTTATATATGCCAAATAATATATACAATAATATATAAAATTAATTAAGTAATAATAGGCTATATTTTTTTAAATGCTTCAAATGTCGTACCCCCCCCCCCCCCCCCCAATTTATTTTATTTTTTTAAATGTAGTTCCTTCGATTTAGTATGCTCTTCTAGTGGGGTACAATGAAGCTAAAAGCTGATTGGGATAAAATGCCCCTTGGATGCAATTTTCTCCTAAAACACTGCATGACAACAAACAACACTAAAGCTGTTTTCTAACCATTTTTGTTTCAGTAGGGGTTAGGAATAAATATTTGCAATGAATGTGCAAAGTGGATCCATATTGACTGATAATCACAATGATTTATTTGTGAAAGGCACGTTAACTAAAACTGTTCTTTCACAAACAGCTTAATAATGCAGAATACAAAATAATGAAGTTGTTATAAAGTATGATATATTATAATGATATAGTAATTGAAGGTAACTAAGAAAAATAATGCATTTGATGAAGCTGCATGCTAAAATTCTTTAACATTTCTTAAATGAATAATTTATAAGATCAAACTTCAACATCTCACAGATCTCTGGAAAATTCACTAGCAAATGCGAATGCTTTTAATCATACGCTTCTATAAAGAATACAAAGTGGAACACTGCATAATTGTTCTGATGATCATTAATCATCATGCCATTATGAGGTATCATGTCATACACGTTAGAGCATGGATATTTCCTAATATGCTTTAATAGCTTAATTGTATAGCAGTGCTAAAGCTCATTTGTCTCACCCCTTCTGGAAATGCGGTTTATGATGGCAACTGGTGTGACTTTGAGCAAGTTGCTCATTTATGGTAATTCACTTGTCTAGATGATTGATCAATTGGACTATAAGCGCTGACGTTAACCTGGTCTGATGGAGTCTATCAGACCAAGTCAATGTCAGTCCTGTTTGTCCAACCGATCAATCATCTAGACCAAAATACCAGCAAACACCCCAAACATATCAGCTATAAACCAAAATTCAATTATTATCATATTAAAATAATATTAATTGTTTCGATACATTTATTTTTAGGAGGGATGTTCTATCATATAAACTTGATAGACCGAGAAAGCTTGTTTGAAAATCTACCAAAAACTGTCTTTTTGCATATATCACCTTATGTTAAATTGTAACAGCAGTCTTTTGTAGCGACACAGTGCATTAGACCAGCCTTCAGTTTAATCAGTGCAATATACTGTTCACCCTATTCCACTATTTTGTGATCTAATGAAAGGAGAGTTACTGATAGCACTCTCTTCATCACCATTCAGGCTTAGAGTTAAGCACTCAACCATAGCTAACTTGGGGGACTGTCACTGCAATTAATGTAAACAGAAAAAGCACAATACTGTACCATCACTCCAAACTAACATCACTGTAACACCTCAATCTCATATACATAGATTTATATAATGTGATCCTGTGAGTTTGGGCAAATAACAAACGTAATGTCCGCACACTGAATTGACTGCTCCATAAAAAAATCCTTTATTGCATCGTTTCGACCATCAGTTTCGACATCCTGTGAGTTTGAACATGGGTGAAAAACCTTTCATCGTTGGTATATATCTCTAGTACATTTTGTATTCCAACACACATAAAACCAGTGGTGAGTGGTAACTTTTTCATTCAGATAATGTCCCAGTACTCCATTCCCATTTCCCATGATGCAACCAAACAGAGATACACTCTGTAAACCGAGGCGCAGCACATCGGCTTAAAACCAGGTCAAAGACACAGATCAACATCACAGAGGAAAACTAAAATTACATTTAAAAGCATACTCAGTCCCCTGCCTTATTTGTTGATTAAATCATTCTTTGGTCTTTCGTTGTGATTTAACGCAAATCCAATAACTTTGTGAACTGTTTCAAGTGTTGTGTTATAATAGGTAAAGTACCTAATGTAACAATTACAGTGTGTCAAAAGTGAATGGATTTTCACAAATTATTTTGTTTGAGAAAACATTTTAGTATTCAGTTATGGTTTACTTTGTTTTAGTTTAAACTTCACTTGAAAACACTGTTCCAACATTTATGAATAACTACACAGGAACAAATGAGTAATAAAATATTAACATTATAATAGCTTTTAACTAACAACAAACCCAAATGAACAAGTAAATAAAAGCACTCAGCATTAATTCATTTTGATAATCAACCAATCAGTTACTGATATTTTTCATTCGTCCCAGAGAACCAAGAAACTACAATTTCATAGTAATACAAATAATGCATAATGCATGAAAAGCATCTATCTACCTATCTCTATTTTTTGTGCCGCCAACCCCCACACCCCCTGAAGGTCATTGGGTCACTGTCCGTTTACATCAGACCTCATTATGCTCTACTGTCTTATGCGCCTGTTGCTTTTTCATTTGCTGATAATGATTTTATAGACAGGATGGGCTATACGCATTTTCTTTCTGCTGGTTCTGCTGCCAACGAAGACGGCAGGAAAAATGCTGCCTCAACGACTATGGTTCATCTGCTTTGCAAATAAATAGATTTTTTTTATTCTTTGTGGGGGAGGGAGTCAGGCTGTAATACTTGTAGTAAAGGGAGAAGACTATGGCGAATGAAAAAAGCAACCGTCAAAATGAAATGTATCTATAAGACTGTGCTTTGAATTGATAATACTTTCTGAAGCTCAGCAGTTTATGCATATGTTGACAAAATGAAGGAATTCATTTTCTGATAAAACTCTATGGAGAGAGAAAATGCAGGTATAGGCTTTATGATTTTAATTTGCTATGTGGTGCAGTGCAGTTTGTCAGATGCGGCTGAAGAGCTGCATGGACGGATGGGTTGTAAAATCTGTTGTAAAATCTGTCATTTTCCAGCAGTTGCTTGTTTGATTGAACTCTCAAGCATTCTTGTACCTCAAGCATGGAATCTTAAATAATTTTTTTTGTTTGTTTATTTTTGCTACATCCCACACATCTGCAGTTCAGAGCCAGCTAGCTTGCATTCAGAAACCTGTCAGCTTTCTGGGACAGACTTCAAGATGTAGACAGAAAGACAAGAGGAGAGACGTTATAAAGCTAATATGGCTATAGCTTTAAATTATTAATACTGCTGTCCCACTGCTCTTGTTTTTTTCCTGTCTCACTTTAATATTAAATGACTTATACCTCAATGTAGAATAACCATATGACCATATAGGACCATATAGAGAGCAGATGAGGCTGTCAGCCTTAAACTCCTTGATTTTATACCATACAAATACCAAAACATATTACCTACATTTACAACAACACTGAACAAAATTATTCTTTGAATTTACTAATTTTTTTAAGGTAAGTGGTTGCAATCAATTTATTTTAGCTACATTTAAATAAACAAATTTAGTTGACTGACTTTCAACATATTTTTTTTATTAAATGTAGCTAAAATAAATTGATTGCAACTACTTACCTTACATTTTTTTTAGTAGATTCAATTAATATTTTTTTCAGTATATAGAATAACTTTGTGAGGAGCACATTTCATGATCAACCTAAATGTATAAAACTGGAAACAGAGGAAGAGTCTGTTAATTGGTGGTGCATTTAGTTTTATTCTCAATTTGACTCTATAAAATTACCATTAGTGCAATAATTCTTAGGGTTATATAAGTTTCTCCTGAATGCTTAACGACATATACAGTTTTGGCCAGGAGCCTAAAAGGCCAAATAATGAGCAGGTCAAATAATGAGTCACAGTAACCTAAACCAGCAGGGATTTATGAGTGAGCAAAGTTAAAATCAATCTAGTTTTCTAATATAGAAATTCATAACATTTCGTAACATTTCATTATGACAGTCCATTTCACGTTCTCCTAATTATTAGTAACTTAGTAACTACATGTCAACTTACTCTACAAAACCTAACCCTAACCTTACAGTTTACTAATAGATGACATGTAGTTGCAAATTAAATAGTTGAGAAGTAGTTGCAAAATTACTTATAATTATTTGAATGTCTAAAGTAGACTATCAAAATAAAGAGTAACCAAAAGTTCACCATGGAGTAACCAAAAGACAGGGTGTAAAAAACAAAAACAAAATAAAAGCTAGTTAGGCTATTGACAGGCTTCACCAGTATTTTAGTACACTTAGATACATCATGTGGAAAACAGCATATACATTACATTTACATGTATGCATTTAGCAGACGCTTTTATCCAAAGCGACTTACAGTGCATTCAGATTATACCATTTTTTTTGTCAGTATGTGTGTTCCCTGGGAATTGAACCCACAACCTTTTGCGCTGCTAACACAATGCTCTACCACTGAGCTACAGGAACTCTATATATGTGACCCAGGACTACAAAACCAGTCATAAGGGTCAATTTATTGAAATTGAGATGGATACATTATCTGAAATAGCTGAATAATTAAGCTTTCCATCGACGTATGGTTTGTTAGGATAGGACAATATTTGGCTGAGATACAACTATTTGAATATCTGGAATCTGAGGGATAAAAAAAATCAAAACATTGACAAATAAAAACCTTTAAAATTGTCCAAATTAAGTTCTTAGCAATGCATATATTTTGATATATTTACAGCAGGAAATATTCTAAATATCTTCATGGAAAATTATCTTTACTTAATATCCTAATGAATTTTGGCATAAAAAATAAACAAATAAAATCAACAATTCTGACCTATACATTGTTTGCTACACATTTAAGGTGAATGCCAAATCACCATGATGTGGAGTGCAGTTTTCAAAGAATTAGGGTCATTTAAGACAATCATTTACCAGAGGAACTGAACTGGATCCTGAAAATTACTATAGTAGTCATTTATCACCCAAATTAATGATTTTGACTATTTGGTGAAACTGAAACAATCCAACAGCTTACCGTAGATGGGGATGTAATGTTCTAAAATTCCAAGCCATGTCCTAAATGTTCTAAAACACCAAAGAGTTATAACTCTACCCCAAAGAGAAACAAAGAATTGTTCAATGTATCAGCAAACTATTGCTTGAGGACATTGTTTAGTTTATTGCTTTCATTTTAGTGATAAATTAACTTATATTACTATAATGTAATGCTTTTATTTATTCAATAAATTGAAATGTTATTCTTATTTTTTCACTGTAGAATGTTTCCTCTTGCCTCTGAGGCACGTGCGGTTTAGATCAGTGTGCTAATATGCCTAAAAAGGGAAACAAACAATTAAACAGTGCACATATTTGAGTTGAATGCAGGTACTTAAACCAGAACATTGATTAATCTCCTACTGCTAGCTACAAGCAAAATAAATAGGTTTACATTCTTTATAAAAAAAGAAGAAGAATACATTTTTACATATTCTCTAATTAATTTATCATAATCACAATAAAAATGGGCACGGAAAATATGCCTCATAAAAATAATACTGCAGTACTGGCATGGACATTTCACTCACAGTAATAGTGCAATGAAAGATTGGCCATAGGCCCTGACATTAAAAATAATCACCTGGGTAACAGAGAAAGGTCTCAATCCACTGCAAATTCCTTAGAACTCAAATACTGTACTCTACTAAGTAAAAATAATGTATGCTGAGAAAGACTTATACATTTCAGCTGTTTTTTTAAACAAAAGTTCTGATGTGATGCCTCATAGGAGTTACTTTGGAAATTAGGTGCAACCTATGTTAAGCTGAAGTTGGTTGAAGTGGATAAGCTCAAAATTAATTATATTCCCTACTAGACTTCCCTTTATATGTCTCATCCTGCAATAAGCCATTAACTCATCAGACAGGCTCTTATGATTATGCAATGCTAAAATGACAGTCTTGTGTGTGTGTGTGTGTGTGTGTGTGTGTGTGTGTGTGTGTGTGTGTGTGTGTGTGTGTGTGTGTGTGTGTGTGTGTGTGTGTGTGTGTAGAGTCCGGTGTTGTGCCCATTTTCGAACACCCCCTGCCAAATTATTACCCCTCTCGTTGAAATCGCTATATGATTGCCTAACCCCACGCCTAACCCTAAACCTACAATACTAAGGGGGGTACATTTACATGTATTAATTTAGCAGATGCTTTTATCCAAAGCGACTTACAATTGAGGAATATAATAAGCAATACATTATAAAGAGGCAAACAGACACAGGAAGTGCTTGTAATACACATTTCTAGGCAGTGTTCAGAGCAAATTCTAGCCAGACAGTGAGAGGTTAAGGGAAAGAAAGCAAAGGTAAGGAAAGAGAGTGAAGTTTTTTTTTTTTTTTTTTGTCAAGTGATGACAGAAGAGATGAGTTTTCATGTGTCGTTTGAAAATTGTCAGGGATTCAGCGTTCCGGATGGCGGTGGGAAGTTCATTCCACCAGCCAGGAACAGTGAATGAAAACGTTCTGGAGAGTGATTTTGTGCCTCTCTGTGATGGCACCACGAGGCGACGCTCGCCCGCAGATCTCAGACTTCTTGAGGGGATGTAGATTGTTATAAGTGAGTTGAAGAAGGAGGGTTCTGAGCCTGTGGCTGTTTGTATATGCAAGCATCAGTGTCTTGAACTTGATGCGAGCTGCAACTGGGAGCCAGTGCAGGGAAAGATAAAGAGAGGTGTGACATTGGCCCTTTTGGGTTCACTGAAGACCAGTTGTGCTGCTGCATTCTGAATCATCTGTAAAGGTTTGATTGTGCATGATGGAAGCCCAGCTAGAAGAGCATTGCAGTAGTCCAGTCTAGAAATGACAAGGGCCTGGACAAGAAGTTGTGCAGCATGCTCTGTCAGAAAGGGCCTGATCTTTCTGATGTTGTGAAGTGCAAACCGGCATGATCGAGCAGTTTTTGCAATGTGGTATTTGAAAGTCAGCTGGTCATCGAAAATTATCCCTAGCTGGATGGTGAAATCATGCTGTAGAGTTGGAGTGGCAGGGAAGACAAGAAGCTCAGTCTTTGCCAGGTTGAGCTGTAGGTGATGTTCTTTCATCCATGCCGAGATGGCTGCCAGGCAGCCTGAGATCCGTGCAGCTACCGTTGGATCATCTGGTCGAAACGAGAGATAGAGCTGTGTGTCATCAGCATAGCAATGGTATGAGAAACCATGTGCTTGTATGATGGGACCCAGTGATGTAGTGTATGTGGAGAAGAGGAGGGGTCCAAGAACCGATCCCTGAGGAACCCCAGTGACCAGTTGATGTACTGTGGATACCTCCCCTCCCCAGGCCACCTTGAAGGACCTGCCAGTGAGATAGGATTCAAACCAGCGAAGTGGAATTGCTGTGATGTCCAGTGATGAGAGGGTGGACAGGAGGATCTGATGATTGACAGTGTCAAAAGCAGCAGATGGATCCAACAGAATGAGAACTGATGATTTGGAATCAGCTTTTGCAATTCGCAGGGCTTCAGTGACAGAGTAGCGCAGTCTCAGTTGAATGTCCACGTCTGAATCCTTATTGGTTAGCATCCAGTAGATTATGCTTTAACAGAAATGAGGATAACTGGTTGAAATCAACTCGTTGTATGGAAGGAGAGAGACAGGTCTGTAGCTATCTGTAAGAGAAGTGTTTAATGTAGGTTTTTTTAGCAGTGGGGTTACCAGAGCTTTTTAGTGATAAGAGGAAAGCCAAAGGCACAAAGCGGCACAGCACTGAACCACATGAAAACAGCAGTGGTGCAGCAAATCAAAAGAACCAAACATTTAATCTATAATTCATTTAAAGGCAAAGTATATCCTTCTCAAAAAGTTCAGAGTAAAGTTGTGCTAAGGTGGAAGAGGAATGTCAATGATGTGTTGTGACTTTATCAAAACATTGCAAATATTTGGCAACTTGATTAAAAGCCAAAGAATTTTCTAAATAAAACCAGTGTTTGCAATTTTAAGTGCAGGGCTTTTGCTCTAATCTTATCCCAATGGAGTACTGGATCTAGCACACTGCAGACCATACTTTGCTGAACCATTTTGCATATTTACTGCATGCATTGCATAATGAACTTGAAGACATTTTGAAGTTTGATGTTGCTCCTTTCAAAATTCTAGAGAGATTTTCATCATCCTCAGTTTGTTGGATTTATTAATAAAAATGAAAACACATATTCTGTTTGGATTTGATGTGTTTGCATTACATTATGTTTATTGTAAGCTCCACGTTTAAGTTTTCCATGCATTTATAATTATAGTACATCTCATCTTATGGTCTGCTATCTAATGGTACTGAATATCATTAATGTGTTTTTATTTACTGTTTACCAAAGTATTGCGGATGCAGTTTGGAAGATAAAATTCTGATTGTTTGAGGTAAAACTAACCTTTCTTGTGGATTTTTCCTATAAATAACTGCACCGTGCTAGGGCTGAACAGATGCCACGTCTGTGTCATCCTTCTTTGATCATTCTGTCTTATCAGTTCTTCTGAATTACAGCAGCTGTGACCTCTCTACTGCAGCATGAAGACTAAATAAACTAAATTAAATAACAAGAAAATAAGTAAGGAAAGGAGCATTTAGCTTTTGTCTTCAGTCACATTTTTGGGGGTCTAGACTGCTTTATATTGCTGTAAAACATGTCTTGCCTTCCCTAGAGACAGTCATGAAATTAAAGCAGCTTTTTAAAAAGAAATACAAACCTTCCATCTCTTATTCTCAGTCCTTGATTTATTCTGTTTGCCTTGAGATGTAATATACTACACAATCACCCTTCCCATTTGAAACGGTACCCAATGTATTATAGAGCAAGTGGGCTGTGAAAGTGATGTTTCACACATGGGAACAGCTCTCTGGTCATCATCTGCAATGATTCAAGTCTGTGTTCTTGATACTTCCTTTTACAGAAAAAGTGCTTTTGATATTCACACAGAAGCATTTTGTATCTCTGGATTTCTGATGATGTTAAATTTAGGAGCCTATTCCAATTAGCTTGATTGGCATTAATTTCCTGTTGAGGTAAAAATTATGTAGTGTATTAATTTATGAGTTATGTAAATTATTAAAATGAGGTTCCTGGAATCCAGGTAGATTGAAAACATCATGATTATTTTCACAAATAAGTTATGCTTTTATTTTTACAAAAGCATATCTAAGTTCAAAACCAGAAGTTAGTTAGTCCTGAAGATGTTGGTTTCCTTCACATGCAATTTCATCAGCAAAGGACATACAATAACACAACAAAGCCCCTGAAGAAATCCACAAGATTCTCTGGCCCACTAAATAGACCGGCAAAATAAATCATTCAAATCTTTACCTCAGGGCATGGATCATTCTCCGAACTCTTCTCTCTTTCTTTCTGTCTCACCCATCCAGGTACAGTAGCCCATGAAACTTTCATCTGGGATGGTGCCTTTTATCAGTTGTATCCCTAGGCTATGAAGGCATACCAGATGGTGACTAGAATCAAAGAACACTTCCCCCCAAAAAAGCAGTCCTCTGGTGACACAGCCTTACAACTCAAGATAACAAGAACTGCTGCTACTCAGAATTACACTTGTCCTAAGAAATTCCCAATTGAGCACGTGAAGAGAAAAATTAGATATGAAAGGAAAGGAACATTGTACTACCATGGAATAGTCCGTCTTTGGTATATAGAGTTACCTGAGCACAATATAATGCCATGCATGGCTCTCAGAGAATCACTTCTGTGACATAGTGCTGCACTGCATTCTGCCCCAAATCCCCAAACGTCTCCATCACCCGCTTTCTATCTCTCTCTGTTGCTCATTCTCTCACTCAAGAACATGTGAGGACGCGAGGGGACAGTCTAGACTGCAAATCAGATCCGTGGCCCATATGTCTTAAAAAAAACTAAGGCTTCTTTTCTCCCAGCCATATTGCATTATTTCAGAAAATCAAGAACAATATTTGCAAACGAAATTTAATTAGGCTGTTCTATTATGTTTTGTTTTGTTAAACAGACTCTAAAGAATAATATAAAGAGCCTAATTTAGAGCACAGTCTGTTTTTATAGTCCTGATGCCACATACTGTGGGTGCTAATTAGTGCATTGGACCTCATGGATCATCAGATATGGAAGCTTCCGTGGTCCATGAGTTTACACATTTCAAACTTTTTTAAATTCCCAGACATCTCTATTTTATGTTCATACTCCTTGTATTTTCATACTTATTGAATTTTCCATAAATAATACAATGGCATGAATAATACACTTACAAAGCTGTCTGAGGTTGTTTATTAATGGTATTGTTAGAAAAACTGAAAAATATAAAATTTTTTCATGACTCCATAAGTAAAAAAAAAAAAACAGTAGCAAATACATTAAGGTTTTATACAGAATATATTGCAAGGGTTTCTTTCTAAAACCAACTAACAAATCAGAAACCTACCTTCATTAAACATACTACTATCCATCCCTAGTGAAAAATACATGTACTAAAATATATTTCAAATACATTTATTTCATGCTAAGTATACTACAAATACATTTACACATTTATGTGCTTAATTAAAATACCCTGCAATTGTACTTTTGAATTGGTATACTTAAAGTCTGGAACAGATTTTGTACTTAATGCACTTTTAATGCACTTAATTCTGTGGAAGTGCTGAAGTCCAAACAATTGGCTAAAGAGAAAATTAACGTTAGGTACACTTTAAATATCTTGCATTTAAAGACTGATATTATTCAAAGATCATGCAATCCTTATCAATAGTGATATTAAAACACAATCTGCATTGTGCACAAGTAGTACTCCAAATAAAGCAGCAAGTCTCGATGTCAAAATATGTCAACAAATTTGAAATAAATTAAGAATGAAATAAATGTATTTTAAATGTATTACTTTAAAAAAATAAGGATAACATTAGATGGCCCTGAGAATATAATGCAACAGTTATTTTGGGACACAAAAATAGTGAAATAAATACCTTTAAGTAAATAAGTAAATAAATAAATACATACATAAACGTCAAAGTTCACAGTGTAAAACAAAATGGAAGGGCAGACTAAAAATAAACTAGAAATACAATCTAAACTGAACATGTAAAAATAACCCTGTTACACTGTTGTGTTATAAGGAGCATTGTCTTGTTCCTGACACTGTTCCTCTTCTCTGAAGAATACTGTACGTCTCTCACTCCCCTCGACACACAATATCTGTCCTTAACCAACTACCACTTCAAGAATGTGTAAGTGGCCCATAAATGGATTCGATTCTGAGATAAAACTCTGATCCAGCACTGCGACTGATCGCTCAGTATTTGAACTCTCTGGCCTTTCCTTTGGCCTCTTTTGAAATAATAAGAATCCTATGTGATATGTTCATCCATCACAGCATGGAGTGGCTGGAGGAGAGACTCCCCGGCTGAGCTCAGCGCTAGATGATGAATGTCCTCCTCCTTAGCCTCTTGAAAGCCCAGAGACTCAGTCAGGTCCTCCCACTGCCATCATGCCTAAATCAAGACGCAGGCACCAATTCTTCCCCCATTTCCCCTCAGTCTGGACAGGGAAGGACAGACTGTTGACGGAAGACTCTTTAATCAGTTTGATCAGACCTGACGGTGACACAGATCAAGATAAACGACATGGACATAAACTGACAGCAAATTTCAAATCCAGCCCAGCATGTTGGAAAACGACATGTAGAACAGTAAGATCTGTATGAGTGTACCTATAGAGTGCCTTCAGCACCTCAGAACACCCATACATTGTTGTGACAAGTTTGACATCAGTCTTCTTAAATATGACTTTTGTTTTGAATTTTAAATGGCTTAACAAGTTATCTTTTAATAGAGAGCATGACAGCTGCCTGCGGAGCACCGGGAGTGTTGTTCTACAAAGAGTTTTGTGCAGGGAAGTATGAAAATACATGCTTAATGTGTTATATGTACATCCATGCATTTACACTTGAAAATGTAATTAAACTTCCTCTTAAAATGTTGTGTTTATACTGCATCTCACAATGCAAACTGATGGGCACACATCTCTTCTATAGAAGACCATTTCCACCACAGAATAAAAATGGTTTAAAGCAGAATAAAAAAAACATGATTCCTGGCTGCATATCAATATCCATGGACCACTGGATCTTTGGTAAGGTGTAAGGAACACTATATAGAGTCCAACAACCTTTAGTTTTAACTGATTATCGCATTTTTGCAGCTTCCCTATTAAATCCAGTCATGCAGCAGGCTCTTTAGCAACTCAGTCCGACTAAGGGGGCATGTTCCAGCGGGAAAGTGACGTCAATGCACGTGAACATGAACTCATCAGACCCTATTGCAACTTTTTATCTCACAATTCTGACATTTTGAAATATAAACACTTCTGAGATATAAACTTGCACTTCTGAGATATATATACTCACAATTGCAAGTAAAATATGTCAGCATTTGAAATAAAAAATGTTGCAATTTTATTTTTTATTTTGTGGCAGAAAAAATATTGTGATACGCAAACTCAGAATTCAGAGATCAAAAGTCAGACTTGTGAGATGTACATTCAGAATTCTGAGCAAAAAAATCAGATTTGTGGTACAGGCTCAGAATTGCCGGATTTAAACTCTAAACACTCAACCCAGACAGTCTGAATTGCGAGATAAAATCACAGTTCAATTATTATTATTTTTAATTGCAATAGGACAGTAGAGAGCTGACAGGAAAGCATTGGGCAGAGAAAGGGGAGCGGGACTGGCAAAGGACCATGAGATGGAAATTAAACTTGGGTTGCGTGATGTCAGCACAGTTACCACAAGGCTATCGGTTCTGATGGAATTATGACGGAAGTATCTTTAAAAAAGAAAAGTTGGAAAAAAATATTTTTGGATTTGTTTTATTCCGTGACAGAAATAGGCTTCCATAGAAAACTTCTGCCTCTCAGTTTAATCTTAAATATGAATCATGAAACTGTATTCAATCAAAACACAGTGCAAAATAATTTACTGTGGCCTATATTGGAACAAGTAATTGCAAACGCAGAAGTAACACAACATAAGTTGAGGAAATGCACCATTTTATTGCAGTTGTTAAACAGGCAGCACAAAGCCACAGATTGAAGAAAACCATCTACAGAATTATGTCCCAAAGTTATGAGAAATTCATAGACTCATTTAGCCAAGCAATCCCTGTCTTACCATTCAGCACACAACATAAACGACTGGCCTGTTCGAGGATCTTTTAGTGTTTTATAGAATCACAGCACGGTGCTCAATAAGGGCTTTCGTTTGACTACTATTAACTGCACTCATTTCAGGCGGCTCTGCATGTTGTTTTAATAAAAAAAGAAAAGAAAAGCATGGATCCTAAACCTCTAGGCTTTCCCACACACGCGAGAAACCTGCATACTCACACTTTATTGTTTCTGGCTTATGAAAGTTTTTCCATGTGTAGGTGAAAGTTATTGTTAATATATGTTTGTATGCAATTCTTCTGAATAGCCTTTTGCAGGGTGTTGCCCTTTTTATTTTTCTTATATAAAAATTAGTCTGTGAGGGATAGAACAATGTGTTCACTAGACTGTAGTTTAATAACATGAATTGTTCAGCTGATTAAATATCCTTCCAAAAAAACAAACAAACAAAAAACATTAAAAACAACAACAACTCTCAACAGACAAAAATCCACAAAACAGTTTTGAAAGTTGTAAGTTGTGAAAATGACATGAGATGTCATTGTAAAGACTGCAAGTCTGTGAAGAATACTGCACGGCCTTGGTTTAAACGCATAAAATTCGATATGGCATCTACCCTGACTAAAGTCTTTTCAGCCTCAGGGTTTTTTTTATCCAGCAAATGTCTCTTTGGGGGCTCCATGGTAATGGACAAATGCCATAATTTTCTCATTCAGTCCCCAAAGCAATACAACACCATTTCTGGTTTGGGTCAGCTGAGGGAGTTTAGGATTACAAATTATCCTCATCTGATTCATAGGTGCTAACCTGTTCTGTAACATCCTATCAAGCCAATAAACACAGATGTTATTCATTATCTGCTGTGCCCAAGTGAAATTACCCAGTGTTACCTTGGTGTGCCAACATCTCTATAAGGTCTCGCTGAACAGAGCGTTTGTTTTAGAAGTGAGACAGGGGAATAATATTCTAAGAGGCTTTTCACACCCTGGGGACATTCAGTCACTCATCAGTACAATCATATGCAGTGTGATCTCATTTGCATTATCGCAGCCTTATTATGGTGGACTCTGGAAGGTGTCTGCTGCCCGGAGACAGAAATTGTCCCTACAGAGCAGAAACACCTTCCTAAGCTAATTGACAAACACATTGTTCTCAGCAAGAGAGAACAGACCTCAGGCTGGATGGAAATGATTGTTACACATCAAGCTCTCCAGTGCATCGCTCGCAATAGGTGTCTCTGAATAGATATCACTGTCTTTTCTCAAGATGCTGTTTGGATGTTTGCAATCTCTGTCTCGGAGATCAAATTGTATGTTTTGGGTGTCGTTTGTGTAGTCTGGAAGAAAGAGAAAACGCAAAATTGCTTCTCCATGATGAATGAAATTGCGTAATGCTAACTTGACCAGAACTTTACAAGAGATTTGAGAGGATAACATGTGGCATAAATTTGGTTTATTCCTGTTTGGTGAACACAGTGTTATCTGTGCACACACAAACAGATGTCAAAGTAGCCTTTATGATAAAAGTCTGAGTGTGAAATGGGTGAAATTAGATTCAGGTCTTGTCTGCTTTTGAAACAAAAGCATGAAGATATCAGTGATAAGATCTGACTCATTAAATCAGGGTGTCATCTACTATATCATCCCAAAATTGCCACAATCATAGTGTGCAGGAGTCTGGCTCAACCTGACATCTGTAGACTTCTATAAATCTATTTAGTGTCTTGTCTGCTGTGAGTCATAACTATCTGTCATTGAATCTCCCTCCTACCATTTGCCTGGGGAATGAAAGGCACCTTTACTCTTTTTTTCCACTTCAGAGATTCACAGAGAGACTGATATAAATCTCACAAAAATGCTCATTCAACACAGTGCAGGCATAGATGGGCAGAACGTGAACTCACCAGACAGATCTCCCTGTCATGGGTGAAGCTGCGCTCCTTTGGTTTGGCCTACATGCTGAAAGAGACTGCAGCGAGAGGCGAAACAAATTCAAATATTTAGTATTTCCTTTCACTTTCCTGATAAATGTGTTTATGATGTGAGAAATGGCAGCCATGATAGTGATTGGTGAGCATCAATACTGAGAAGCAGACATGTCATCATCACATCAATATGTGTAAAACATTGTGATTCCCGTATATACATACCATCCACCATCATTTGCTTATTTTTTATGATTTATTAGGCAAAATATGGTGAAATCTGATCAAATATGTCTAAAGATTTATTGCAAAGAACAGAAACTATTAAGGTGTATAGTTATAATTGGTAAAAGTTCTTAAAATGCTAGAACATGTTTTAAAACAAATCCCACTTATTTGGCTAATTGGCCTACTATGTTATCATCAGAGTGTTGCACTAATGTTTCTAACTATGTAGTGCATTCTGAAGCATTCCAAACATTTTATTTTATTTTTTTATTTTTTATTATTTATTTTTTTTTGGAACATGGAAAACAGTATACCAGAGGACACAAGACACACACACACACACACACACACACACACACACACACACACACACACACACACACACACACACACACACACACACACACACACACACACACACACACACACACACACACACACACACACACACACACACACACACACACACACACACACACACACACACACACACACACACACACACACACACACACACACATTTATTTCCCATTTCAATATATTTAAAAGAATAAGTTATTCTTGTGATGACAAAGGTGAATTTTCAGACTCGCTTCTCCAGTCTTGAGTGTCACCCTTCATAAATCATTCCAATATGCTGATTTGCTATCAATAAACACTTCATAATATTATGAATGCTGAAAACAGTTGAAGCATCCAGCTTTGCTACAACAGGAACTAATTACATTTTAAAATGTATTAACATAGAAAACGTTGATTTTAAATTCCCAAAATAGTGAGTGACAACTAACAACATCATCCAGACAGTGTGTAGATGGTTTAATGTAGCTTTCACTTTGTAATTGAACAAACAGAGCCTATTGGGATATCTAAATGTGTATATTTACATTTATGCATTTGGCAGCAACATTTATTCAAAGTGGCTGACATTGCATTCAAACGTTACATGTTATTAGTTTATACATTCCCTGGGAATTGAACCCACGACCTTGGCATTTCTTTGCTTCACTCTGTCTCATTTTCAATTTCTGCTGTTCAGTCATTTACATTCACAACCTCAGTACGAATCCTTTAATTGTGAGATTTTTGTGAAATGTAGGAAGTTAGTTGCCTGGGATAATGGCCAAAACAAAATTATTTGTGCACTATACTGTCCCACTTTATATTAAGTGGCCCTAATACCTCTGTACTTACATAGTAACTTGATTTGTACATAGTATGTAACCAAAGTATAAGTTCACATTGGTACATACTATCTACAGCTGTAATGTTTGTGTAACTACAACAACCCACTGAATGGTATGTGTAAGTACAGATGTGTAACAGGACATTGGTAACAACATTTTTTAGTAATGAAAGTACAAATGTGTAACAGGACTAACAGCACTTTTTGGTTAAGTAAGTGTTACACTTTATTTTAAGTAAACATTTCCTATGGATTTACCATGTAATTACTCTGATGTTACATAGCAGCGGCCAGTAAGTTAGGCTTTACATATAAATTGTGGTTGGTGTCCAGAATGTTACACTTTATATTAAGGGGACAGTTCCTGAGGAGTTACCACGTTAGTACACTGGTATTACAGTGGTGCACCAACTACACCAACTCGAGATCCAACTCCTCCCACTCTACATATCCCTAATCCTACCCGTTTCCACCCCCTGGATCCCATTGCCACCCCTAAACCTACCCATCTCCACCACCTGTATCAAATTATTCCAATTACTCATACATATTTTTGTTACAAAATATAGTTGTATAATTCCTGTTACACAAGTACTTAGTGAAGTGAAATTAAAGTGTTGTTACCAATGTCCTGTTACACATCTGTAATTACACATACCATTCTGAGGGTTGTTACATGTGTGTAGTTACATAAATATTACAGCTGTAGATACTATGTACCAATGTGTACTTACACTGTGGTTACATACTATGTACACATCTAGCACACAGGTATTAGGGCCACTTGATATAAAGTGGGACCATACACTCACCGGCCACTTTATTAGGTACACCTGTTCAATTGCTTGGTAACACAAATTGCTAATCAGCCAATCACATGGCATCAACTCAATGCATTTATGCATCTAGATGCGGTGAAGACGACTTGCTGAAGTTAAGACCGAGCATCAGAATGGGGGAAGAAAGGGGATTTAAGTGACTTTGAACGTGGAATGGTTGTTGGTGCCAGACGGGCTGGTCTGAGTATTTCAAAAACTGCTGATCTACTGGGATTTTCACGCACAACCATCTCTAGGGTTTACAGAGAATGGTCCGAAAAAGAGAAAATATCCAGTGAGCGGCAGTTGTGTGGACGAAAATGCCTTGTTGATGTCAGAGGTCAGACGAGAATGGGCAGACTGGTTAAACATGATAAAAAGGCAACAGTATCTCAAATAACCACTCGTTACAACCAAGGTATGCAGAATACATCTCTGAACGCACAACACATCGAACCCTGAAGCAGATGGGCTACAGCAGCAGAAGACCACACCGGGTGCCGCTCCTGTCAGCTAAGAACAGGAAACAGAGGCTACAAATCGCACAGGCTCACCAAAATTGGACAATAGAAGATTGGAAAAACATTGCCTGGTCTGATGAGTCTCGATTTCACTTTTCTCAAATGGCCTCCACAGCCACCAGATCTCAATTCAATAGAGCACCTTTGGGATGTGGTGGAACGGGAGATTCGCATCATGGATGTGCAGCCGACAAATCTGCAGAAAGCGTGTGATGCTATCATGTCAATATGGACCAAAATCCTGAGGAATGTTTGCAATACCTTGTTGAATCTATGCCACGAAGAATTAAGGCAGTTCTGAAGGCAAAAGGGGGTCAAACCTGGTACTACCAATGTGTACCTAATTAAGTGGCAAGTGAGTGTATATATATATATAGTATAATGACATTATTTATTCATCTTTGCACTTCTAAACCATACCTACAGTACTATAATGTAATAACTTAGATATAATTATGAACCATAATATTCCTTATGTCCAGTCAGAATATAGTAATTTAAATATATGATTTAAGCATTTAAATGTGTGAAGTAGGCCATCAAAAAGCACAGCCTCTAGGGAAAAACTGTAGGGTTCTAGGTTTGGCTTCTCATAGAAAAGCATTGGCCATCATATGTGCAGGCAGAAGATAACTGCACTATTTAGCCTGAACACAAATAAACCAGGTCAAATCACAGACCTATTGCTCAGTCACCTCTATTTATATAGCTGCTCTCAACCCCCATACAAATTTGGAAAAGCCGATTTGTGTTTTGTAGTAATGCCTGATAGGAAGTTATTGTTGAGAGGCAATCTTAATGAACTCTGTAGAGGCTCTATTTGTTCAGCGTTCTCATTACGGAGAGCAAAACTGGAACATTTTCAAGAAGGCTTTTACCTGTGTGTAGGCATACTTCACTTTTAAATTTGAAATGGTGCCAATAAACACATGTCTTGAGATTAGGACCCATCTTAAGTATACAAATAAGTCGGTGTAAATGTGGGTGATAAAAATACAAGTTGAAAATTATATCTCTAGTTTAGAATTAATTTAATCTCTTAAATATTTTCTGAATGTTCACCATAGGTGTCTTTAACTATTATGCACTGTAAATAAATACATGAATAAATAGTGAGGTAAGGCAATGGTAAGGTTACGGACAGGTTTTATGGTATGATTATGTTTAAAATTGGGTTAAGGGGTAGGAGCAGTGTAAATATAGATGTAATTACATAAATGATTTACAGATGTAATCATATGCAGGTATTTTTAAATATAACATAACATGTACATAGGAAGTATTGTATTACATATAGAGTAGTTAAAGACACTTAATATAAAGCAGCTTCAAATATTCACTTCAAGCCTTTAAAATCTTTGTCTTCCACCATGAGGAGTATGCTGAGCACAAATAATAATAAAAAACATATAGCAGAAGTAGTTTGTTGCAAGCAAGAAATTCAATAGAGTGATTCCCTCTGTCACTCATCAGTGACATACAGACTCATGAGGCTTTGCATGACACAGTGAGTGACAAGATTTATTATTAACAACAAATTCATGCTCTGGGACCCTCCTTTCCTTATAGCTGAGGGAATACACTATATATTGAACCATGGTGGTATGGAACCACACAGCCTTGAAATGACTGAGTAGTTGATTGAAGTACTACATTCAGAAGTTTTGTAGATTGGTGACCATTTTGCAGAAACAGATGGTTGGAACAGAAACGTATATATAGTATAGGGTTGTATAGGGAGCACAGAAGGAGCTGTAATGTATCAAAAATAGGAAGTTTCATGCCCTTTTCCAGCAAAATAACAGGGAGAGCATATTTATTTTCTTTACTGGAAATAGTTGAAAACGGATAGAAGGGCATAGAATTTAGTAGGGACATGTCCCTACTAATATAAATTATTTTGATCAAAGAACTGAAATATATTTATATGCAGTATGGTTGACATACCAGTTGACATACCAGTGAACCCTAGTGAAAAAATAAATATACTAAAATGTATTTGAAATAGATTTGTTTCATGCTAAGTATACTACAAATACAATTACATATAAATGTACTTAATAAAAATAGCCTGCAATTTGAGTATACTAAACTAGTATACTTAAAGTCTGCTGAATTGGAACAACTAATTTTGTACTAAATGCCCTTTAATTGTGCGGAAGTAGTGCTGCAGTCCAACTAAATATATTTGAATGTGCTAAAGTGGAACTATTGCAAGTATACTTCAGGTACACTTTAAATATCTCCCATTTAAAGACTGATATTATTCATAGCTTAAACAATCCTCATCAATAATGACATTAAAACACATTTTAGGCTTAATATTAAGAAATGTGCATTGTGCTCAATTATAATTATAATTGTTTAAAGTAAGTCTCAAGTGATATGTCAGTAAACATGTTAAGAGATTTGAACTATACTAGTATGAAAAAATATATATTTTAAATATATTACTCTTTTACTAGGGAACATGCCAGAAAAAAATGACTCTTTTAAGGATGTGTACTTAATGCATGGATTGAGTAAGTGTTTAAAACATGCAACTGAATAATAAAGTTTACCATATTTAACTTGTTGTTAAACTGAATGGGTAAAGGAGTATTTACTGAATGGAATAATAATGTTCTGGAGGACACATGAGACTTACATTACATCTTATAATAAGATAGGTCACCTTTAAAATAAAGTGATGCACAATATTATTAAGAAAAAAGTCTATCATCGCGTACTTTTATGCCCCACCAATGGCAAAATCACACCTATGCCCTAAATTACAATAGTCCCCGAAGTCATTTTCTCTGCAATTGCTAACTGATGGTGCCAGTTGCATTTGTATGAAATAAGAGATTGTGAGTCTATGGCGTGATACGTGAGACATGAAAGAAGCATTGATTTCAGTTATGTGCATGAATGGACTGATATACAGTGTTGCTATCAATAATATAAGGAAATTTCCAATAAATCATGAACAGTCTCTCCAAAGAAGATGTCTCCGATTCTCCCTCTGTTCAAGTCACAGATGGGAAAAGACCTGCCCATTTGTGACGCTCTCTGCCCTATTAGCATAAACACAGCCGTTGAGTGAGAAGCTCATATCTCCATTACTGGAGATATATACAATGTCAGCACCAAAGAGGCATTACAAGTGTTGTGTTTTGGGATGCACTAATGAACATAGGAGTCCCCATAATCTGCCCTCATCTGAGCAGAGGACACTGTGGTTAAATAGAATTTTCGAAGTAAATATCCCGTAAAAAAATTCGGTAACGTCCCCTAAATGTTTAGGAATCAATACCAACGCTTCATGTGCGAACTTCAGCTCCAGACAAAGTAAGTATCACACATTTGTTTTCCAAATTGCCTTTCTGAAAGAGCTTCTTGGCACTCTGTAAGGCTAATAGAGTGGTGGAACTATGTCAATTTTTAGGTGAAAACTCGGAAGCGAGTTAGCATTTTAGCACTTCCGGTTCCATCGTCTCAGAGTCAATGTTTTTTTTAAATGGGATTTTGGTTAAATCCCTTAAATAAGGTCCGTGGTTCACACAGACTCAAGATACTTTCACGTTTTATTCTAAAACATAAAACACACCAGTTACCACACCACACCACTCCTGTTTTTTTAATACTGTTATGTTTCTTTAAAAAGACGGTTGCTAACAAGTTGCTAAATGGGACTGCATGCGCTGTCGGAGACATTAAACGTCATCACACTGAACAGTTTATCAATTTAAAGTATTTACCAGTTGTAGTATAATTTGTAATACAATTACATTTAGAATAACCAATGAATAGTTTCCTGCATTTTATATTGTTATTCGACAATGTTATTTTGCTTTGCCCTGAAATGCAACACACGTCTTCGGAGGGAACATGCTTGTTTTATGCTCACTGATGCAGAGACACTGGTTCGCACCGTAAGGTAAACTCATATTACAATTATTGCATGTAAACACCACATTTACCGGCTTTACGTGGTGAAAATGAAACTTTAATGATGCATAGTGCTTAAAGCCACGTTAAAATTAAATGTTTACGGCCACATGAAGCTGATGAAAGCATATAGATTGAGGATTTCCTAGAAGCAAGGATAAAAAAACATTTTGTGTAACCACCCTAACAAAATGAGAGCTGAAATGTGGTACTTTATTCACTAAAATAAGTTTAATCTTACCATATCAAAAAACTTGCGCACTCTCTCTGCTGTTATTTAAAAGATTAAATATGCTGGGATACGTTTTTAATCAAAATATTCATATTAATCAAGGATTTATTGACTTTTAATGCACCTTATTTCGAAATGTACAGAAATATGTGCTTTAAATGTCCTTTAGTTAAGATTATTTCATTTATTCACTATACTATTTATTACTATTATTTCTAATTTCAGTCTTAGTTTGGCTCTAATTTTGTATTTATTCCAGTTTATATGAAAAGGTTAATGTAGCGTGGATTAAAATTCATATACAGAGTAAATATGTTTCACTGAACGTGTTAAAAGTACGTTTAAGAAAGTTGTCTGTATCGTGGTTCTGGTGATGTTGAAGGCGAGCGACCATGGTGCAATAGTTCGTTTATAGCCTAAGTTGCTTTTCAGTTCTGGCGCTTTTATTTAGGCTTCAAAATTCATCAAAGTTTTATTATTTTGTGAAGATTATCTTGATGGACAAAATTGTGTTAGTTTCATGAACTATGATTGAACACATAACTTAATTTTTGCTATTATCCAAAAGCCTATGGAAAAATCCCATTGGCTTTTTGTCGAGGGAACCGGTTTCATGCTAACAGCCGATCCGCATACAGAGTGACGTCATAGTTCCCTCACTCTATTGCTAAAGCTACTATTGTCTCTGCCTGTTTTCAATGATGCTGCTTTTAAGTGCTACCAGAATGATCTTAAATAGGAATGCGGTAGATAAAAGTTGCATATGAAAGCAATGTGAGTCCATCGCTTGAAGTTGTCTAGCTTAGAATCAGAAGTGGGACAAAGCTTGGCTTTGTCCAAACTCCACGATGTGCTCAGTGGATACATCAACAAACACCCTGACGCTGCCTCTATCATCGCGGTCAAGAAGGTCATGCCGAACTTTCACCAACATGTATCCTGTCCAACTAGAGGACCGAATACACTGGATCATTGCTACACTCAGTTTAAGAATGCCTACAAAGCTCGTTCCCTGCCGGCTTTTGGCAAATCGGACCATGCCGCCATTTTCCTCACACCGGAATATAAACAAAGGATCGTTCAAGAACCCCCGGTGGAGAGGGAAGTGACGCGCTGGTCCTCCCATTCTGAAGCTATGCTACAGGCGGCTCTTGATGACGTCGACTGGGACATGTTCCGGGCGAGTTCATCTGACGTCAGCGAGTTCACAGATGTAGCATTAAGCTTTGTCAACACGCTAACCGAACAAGCCACTGAAACGGTAACAATAAGGACATTCTCAAATCAAAAACCGTGGGTGGACAGATCAATCCGTGATGCAGTTAACCATCGCACTGCCGCATACAACGCCGTTTTTTTGTCAGGAAACATGAGCGAGTACAAAGCATCGTGCTATGCTCTCCGACGGGCAGTTAGAGCTGCTAAACTCCGACATTTGAGATGTGGCAGGGACTGAAGACCATCTGTTCCTCTGGAAATAACTCCTCCGCAGAGGTGAGAGCAGATCCGTTAGCTGGCCGAAGACCTTCTACGGCCGCTTTGAATATAATGGCGGCAGCGTGACTCTGCCTATCAGCGCGTCAGGAAGCAGCAGACAGAGCAGCGATGATCATGTTATCACCGTGTCGGAGGACGAGGTTCGGAGGGAACTAAAGAGAGTGAACGTCAGGAAAGCAGCCGGACCTGATGGGATTACTGGCCGCGTTCTGAGGTCCTGCGCTGATCAGCTTGCTGGTTTGTTTACTTCCATCTTTAATGAGTCCCTTGCTACCTCTGTGGTTCCCACCCCATTTAAAAAATCTGTCATCATCCCTGTGCCTAAGAACAGTAAACCCTCTTGCCTGAATGACTATCGTCCAGTTGCCCTCACATCAACAGTCATGAAGGTTTTTGAGAGTCTTTTAAAGAAACACATTTGCTCCTCCATTCCTGCTACTTTGGACACTCTTCAGTTTGCCTATCGGCCAAATAGGTCTACTGATGATGCCATCTCTCAGATCCTGCATTCGTCACTCTCACACATTGACAGCAAGAAAGGCAACTATGTAAGGATGCTATTCATTGACTATAGCTCAGCTTTCAATACTATAGTCCCCACCAAGCTAGCTGTCAAACTCTCAGACCTAAAACACTTAACACTTCACACTGTGACTGGATTCAAGACTTCCTCACCGGTAGACCACAAGTGGTGAAAATGGGCCAGTTCACCTCCAACTCCATCACCCTGAATGTAGGAGCCCCACAGGGCTGTGTCCTGAGTCCCCTGCTCTACTCTCTCTACACACACAACTGCATGTCCTCTCACAGCTCCACCTCTATTGTTAAATTTGCTGATGATACTGTGGTTCTGGGCCTCATTTCCAACAATGATGAGACCGCATACTTGGATGAGGTAGAGAGACTTACATCATGGTGCCAGGACAACTGTCTCTCTCTGAACGTGAGCAAAACTAAAGAGCTGATTGTAGACTTCAGGAAGAGACAGCAGCGGCCCTACACTCCTCTTATGATCAGTGGGACCCCTGTGGAGAGGGTGAGCAGCTTCAAGTACCTCGGTGTAAACATCTCCGAGGACCTGACTTGGACTGCACACATCCAAACACGGGTCAAGAAAGCCAGGCAAAGACTGTACCATCTTCGACAGCTGAGGAAATTCAGGGTCTCACCAGCTATCCTGAAAACTTTCTATTCAGGGGCCATAGAAAGTGTAATGACTCAGTGCATCTCAGTGTGGTATAGTAACGCCACAAATCAGGACTGCAAAGCTCTGTAGAGAGTTGTGTGCTTAGCGGAGTGCATCTCAGGGTCTGCTCTCCCCTCTCTGCAGGACATCTACCTCAAACGCTGCAAAAGTAGAGCTGCAAAAATCATCAAGGACTCAAATCACCCCGGTAACTGTCTTTTCATTTTACTGCCATCTGGCAAGCGCTTCAGGAGCATGATGGCAAAAACAGAGACTTAGGAGGAGCTTCTTCCCTCAGGCCATCAGGCTCCTAAACTCAGTCTCATAACATTTACAAGACTCAATTTAATAAACTGTAAAACATTCACTATTCTCATCATCCGTATTGCTGCTATGTGTACATACCCGGTACAACCTGTTTGCACATTCTTCTTGCACATCCCTGTTTATATTATTATTTATTAAGTCCACAGTATGCTGTATTGCACATTTTATTTCATTGCACATTTTACTCCTTATTTTTTCTTATTTTTATTTTATTCTTACCTATATTTATATATATTCTCTTGTGTTATGTTTCATTTTTTTTTTTTGCACTGTCCATTGAGCGGACCTGTCCTGATTTACATTTCACTACTGATTATATCCTGTATAATTGAGTATGTTACGAATAAAAGAACCTTGAACCTTGAACCTTGGACTTTTAAAGTTTGTGATAGCATGAGACCAGCTATGTTGTTATTTTTCTCCCGCCATGCTCCCCGTCTGTGCAATTCATAAATGCACATTTATTATGCACAGTATAATCAGATGACTGACTTTGAAACAGAGTATGTTTTCTGTAAAGAAACATGCTTGGTCTAATAGGGGAATATTTATTTGCAAAGGCTAGCACTGCTAATGCCAGAGCTTGAGCTCTTGAAGCTCCACCTACTTCTCTGGGAGCAGCAGCTCATTTGCATTTAAAGCAACATACTCAAATTCAGAGCGTTTGGGCGCATACCCTAAAAGTGGCAATTTTAACAAGCTATACAAATTATCTGTGGGGTATATTGAGCTAAAACTTTACATATACGCTCTGGGGACATCAGAGACTTATTTTACATCTTGTAAAAAGGGGCATAATAGGTCCCCTTTAAGTAGAGGGCCATAAAATAAACCTACCTATTATAAAAAATGCTAATGCTACTTTTGTAGACAGATCAGCATGACCTACAAAAAGTAAAAGTAACACAGTTTACTTAAGCAGAAAGTCAATCTGAATGTTCTAAGTATCCTATTCACAGCTAACCCATCCAACTCCTCTGGCTGTTGTTCAAAGACACAAGAGTGTGAAAGGAAGTTGCCAAAAGGAGGTCTGTGTGTCACAGATGGACATGATGGCATGCAAAGCAATCATGGATAGTCCCCTTGGTCCTGTCTTTTTTGTTCAACCTCCTGTGAACATGTGTGCTGTCTTGACCTTGGCTCCACCTTGACGGATAGATAATCTTTTGACAGCATGTAATCGACAGCATGTCAGAGGGCTTTCTGAGAGACATGTCGACACACAATGCATCTTTACACCCTAGATTACATTAAGCCCAAAATGGCACTTAGGATCCTGTTATATTTAAGCAATTGGATTTTAATTTGGACAAAATTGCACTTTAAGGGAAATCAAACATTAGAGAGAAATCATCCCCGAGACAATATGTTGCACTACATGTCTGGTTCATAAGATTTATGCAATATATTTGCACTATCTCAGCTCATTTCCCATTACCGGCCCTGTGTATAAAGCACAAATGGGTTTAGCGGAGCGATTGCAGCTCTGCTTACAGTATTTTAAATACAGACATTTTGTGTTTTTCACCAGCATTTTCTCATTGTGCTTATGCTTATCCTCTGGAGCTCATTCTTCAAGCTGAAATAATTGGCATTAAAACCAATGGAGAATGTGCTAGGCAATTACTCAGTTAATCTTTCAAGAATAACATCACTACTGATATATCTCTAAAGTCCTCAAAAGTTACAGCCTCATAGTTTTGTCTAGAGAACAGACCAGTATGAAATATTTATGACAACTTGTTTGACAAGCAGAGCAATAAAAAACAGAGTCAATATCAGATTAAATTATGTATAAAAGCAGCTTTACATGTGAAAAAAGATTCAGTCAATGACCACTAGCACTCCCCAGGACCAATCTGTTTTATGTTAACGCTCACTGCATCATTTTCAAGTAAGCCATTCAACAGAATTTTAAATCACTCACCATTAGTTTGTGCAGTCTTGTCTTTTTAAAAGATCAGTTCATCTGCCTTCGGCCTTGTTTTTGGTAAAATGACAGACTCAACCTGCATCCCCAACACTGGAGTGCCAAAGGTCAAACCAATCAAACAGCTCTGACCAGCTTGTCAATGTTATCCTTGATATAGCAAAAATAAAGCAGCACTTTCATATCTGATTCTAAAACAGTTTATGACATAAATGCAATAATGGAAGAATAATAAACAAGTTTAAATACAGTAAATAATCATTGGCAAAAAAAAGCAGCAATCCATTTCTCTCATACTGTTTAGTAAGGAATTCCAATGCATGCAGCTGAGTAAAACAGGCATTCGCTTAAGAGACTACATGTCTCGGTGGTGGGGAAACAGATTTGTGTCTTTCCCACTTTATCTCTGTCTGTGTTTCTTTACCCTAAAGCGAAGATAAAGCTTCTAAATAAGGCGCTGGAGGAGCCCATCAGGACCCCTCACCTGAGAGTTGAATCGAGATTCAAACTGAGCGATGAATTTACCCATGAAGCTTCAGCTCAACCAGACTGCTGATAACAGACAGCTATCAGATGAATCTGCAGACTTCAGAGCAATGCTGAATTACTGTATATCACTTCATATTATATAAGCCTCCACGTTTTGTCTTCTTTGCTCTGACTTGCTTGCACCCCATAATACACTAGTAGAGTTGCGATATTAAAACATTACACAATAACACATTTTAATTAGCTCTCTTGCTACTCCAAAGAGAGGATATTCAGTTTAAATGAAATTCATTAAACTCCTGTTATTGTTTTCTGTTTTGTAATTTAATATCAATGGCAATACATTTGATTGAAAGGGGTGTATAATATAAAAAAGCTCAAATTACCTGGCTGCCACTAGTTAGTTGCTGTTTACCACCCCAGGCCAGTTGAACATTTACATATTGGATAAATATAGAAAAAAAAGATTGATTCAGGTTTGGTTGCTTCTTTTGTTGTTAAAGTTTAAACACATCAATTGCCTGTACCCTTACCCTTAAAGTTGTGAAATTTGGCAACACAGACTCAGTGGAAAAATGTACCTCTACCTATGTTGCAAAGCTCCAAAATGTCTATACACAGCAGTCTCCAGCTGAAATGACCACTAGCACACTCATCACCTGCAACAATTTACTTCTGCACAGTATCTCAATCAAAAAATCTACTTATTTTTTGTTAACAGTATTTATCTTTATGGTTTAATCCTTGTTGTTGTGCTCCATGTTTTACACAGCGGCTGCACAAATATTCACTCTTGTCACACACTTTGTTTGTAGTCTTGCTCCTGTTACCCCAAAGACTGCACAGTTTTCTCTGCATTTACCTGTATCTCCATCCTTACTGTGGTATTCTTCCTTGTTGTTATCTTTGTGTGATGTGAACCTCTAAGAGTTGTTTGCTGACTGTCCTGCAAAGAAGATGGGGTTATTCATCTAGTTAAGTCATATCCAGTACCATTGATGATCTGTTTACTCACCGGTATCATTTTCCACAAGTGTATGTGTTTATATATAGTATTTGGGGAAATTATAGATAACAACAAAACACAAACCAAAATGTGCAAACTGATTTGCTATCCACAAAAACACAATAGAGCAACAATGATGGTGAAAGAATAAAAGAAGAAACATCCAACCTGTGATTTACAAAATGGTGGTCTTGAATAGAAAAGAGAAAGCTAAGAAGAGCACATCTGCCTCTCAAGGACACAAGTTGTTGAAAGCACAGATCAGGTTGTGGATGCAACTGCGCCTCTGTGACTGAATTACGATGTGACTGCATCTCACGGCTGTGACAAGAACCTTTTGTCTTTGAGACGACAATTGTGTTAAGAGCTGACTTGAAGTAGTAGCTTTGGCAGACTGGAGAGTTTCACAGTACCAAAACAGAAAGAGCGCAGAAGGATTTCCACCAAATCACACAGCAGCATTGACAGACCTCAGCGATGAAGACAGCATAGATATATCTCCTGCCTGGCAGAAGCCATGCAAAGATGGATAGTAATGGATTGTGTGTGCAGCCTCTGAATCCATAGTGATGCTTCCAAGTTTGTGTGTAAAAAACTTTTTTTTAGGAGCAGTACAGTTGTTGCTTGCAGAAGCACTGCATTTCAGAGGATAGCACAATAGCCGACGCTGTCTGGAGACCATGTTATGCCTGCAGGGCTCTCTTAAATTAAATATGTAAAATGTACTGGGTCTGCTCCAATGGCTGATGTCAAATCATTTGCCAGACCGAGCTGAGCTTTCCTGGACTTTTAGCTGAAGGCATACTGACCCCCACTATATTTAGCCAATGAAGCTAGACAGGAATCTATCAATTAGTACATTTAAGGGAATCATTTTCTACACTGAGACAAATTGTATGTTTTACATTAGGTTAGGTGTTAACTGTCATGGGCCCACCGGTGGGCCCACTTGCATTACATGTTTTAAACAGTAATATCTTAGTCTGAACCTAAAGTAATCTTGACAAGCTATATATCGTTTGATATAAAGACTAGCTTAAAGTTAGCTTAAAGACTCTAGTTTTCAAATTTGGTGACTGATTTTTTTAATATTTTACAGAGCAACTGTAATTTATTAATTTGTAAGAAGAGTACTCATCAGAGTCAGAGAGGGCGTTCTGACCTTTACTTTGAAATAGTGATACATATATAACAGCATGACAAATCTGTAAAAAGCTCCATTCATGTTCATGGAGAGTTTTCAAAAGATAACATACATTCTATTTTTTGGAGGAAAAAAGGTCTAAAAGTGTTTTGAATATATAAGAAAAAAACTATAGATTTATATGCATTGTGAACTATAACACAAGTCCAGAGTTCTCATAGCATGTATTTTATGTTTTTTTAGGTTAAATTGAAACCAAATACTGCCATACTGCCCCCAATACTTCTGAATGTGATGTCTACTTCATAAATATTGAGACAAGTATGGAAAAAACATCTTTCAGATCACTCAAACCATAAATGGAAATGGAGGCATCATTATATGGTTACTAATGGGGTTTGATGGTCAACTAGTGGAAAAGCGTGGTACTGCGCCCCCAAAAAAATAGCACTGAAAGCTCATTTTTTTGAGATATCAACCTCAAATTTGGAACATAACTTGGTCAGAATTTTGGTTTTTATTTTCTAGCAGTTTTAGAGTAAAATATATTTTGTACAATTTTATATAAAATATAAATATTTTAATGTTTAAAATGTTTTTTTTTTTTTAAATAATTGTTATAACTTTTTAACTTCTGCCATAATCTGCCAAGTGTCTTCTTTAAAAAGAGACTGACCTTAAGCCTGTGGTCCAAAGCATTCCAAATTTATAAAAGTTTGTTGGAAATGTAATTTTCAGGTCTATGCTCAAAAAGTGGAACTGACAGTTAACAGGTTAAAGAACAATAACATTATAAAGTGGTAACCTGTAAATTTTTACCTTGAAGAGGAAAACCTTATTTAACCGATAAGAGCTAGTTGGTACTGTATAAATCAAAGTTGATTGTGTGATATCAATCAATCTATCTATCTATCTATCTATCTATCTATCTATCTATCTATCTATCTATCTATCTATCTATCTATCTATCTATCTATCTATCTATCTATCTATCTATCTATCTATCTATCTATCTATCTATCTATCTATCTATCTATCTATCTATCTATCTATCTATCTATAAATATATAAAACAAGTTATTTAGATGTGACAAGTTAGACTGTCACAACATCAAATTTCCAGTGGCCTACATGGTTATTTTGACCAAAATAATTCATAATAATAATCACATAATCATTTAGAAAATGTTACTACTAAAATAATGCTATCAGTCATAATGCTATATACATAGTTTTGTATCTTGTGAATATCTAATTTTGGATGCATTTGCATTTGTATAAATCCAAACACTTGGATTTAACTGCAGTGTTAAACTCCGTTTACCAGTGTTTATTCACGCTCCAGCTTCAGCTAACACAGCTCAAATAGCAATGCCCGCTATTATTGACAATAATTGGATTACAGTATCTGAAACAATCATGTTCGCTTTTATTTTTTTTACAAAAATCACAGTTTCTTTAGTACTGGATAGATTTTCACTACACAGTCCTCTTTTTTGGCTTTATTTAATTTTTTTACATTGACATTAATTTTCAATACTGGTATATTTTCAACACCCCTAAGCAAAATATGAATAGTTTATGATAAACATGCAGCTTGTGAATACAGAGATATTACATTTACCATGCTGTCCATTCACAAAACCCAACCCCTGCTAAAGGTGCATTCATTTTCCATTAATTAAAGCTGTGTTTTGGATTATGTTGCCAAACAGAATTAAACCTGTTTATTCAACGGCTGATGGACTGGACAGAAGGCTAATTTTAGGAGCTTGTCTGAGGGCTAATCCACTCAGCAAGCCAGCAGAGAGGAGCACAGCCTGTCTGTCTTCGGGTTAAGCAGGTATCATGTAGTCTAAGATGGTCACTTGTCCACTACGCCCCATGTCATGATTTGATCCCAACTCTATCTGTCAAAGCATTTGTCTCATTAACCGACAATTAAAAGAGAGGGCCAGTGGAGAGAGTAAGGAGAACAAATGCTTTGATGCATGTCTGAGAGTGACGAGCTTTTATAGCAGAGTGTAATGAGAGTACCAGTCGCCAGCTGGGAGCTTTTTGATGACATCATTGGCTTTGATTTCTCAAGCGTGCTAATGTCATGTGCATATGGGCATTGGCTAGTTTATGATTCCATTAAGAAGGGAAAATGTTCCTATATAATTATGCAAATAAAACTGTAAAAACATTCCTTCCTGTTGTTCACTTGATAAGAGTGCTGCTGAGAGCTCGTATTTTATGATATTGAAAATATTCACTTTATAGCTGTTCACAGTTTATAGTCATTTAAAGACCTCGCTATGCTGTTTGTGCAATGGTACCCTTTATAAACGTGGAATCTCTTTATCCTGGTATTTACAGTGTAGAAAGCCTGGACTACATTTTGTTGACAAAAAAAAATGGAGAAGCTGGGAGCAGTATAAATTGGTTTCTTGTCAGAAACTTGTTCAGTAGACTTTGAGGCACATATCTATTGTTCCTGGATTCCCTTTGCACAGTTATTTTAACAACAGGCTTTGTTTTCTGTTCCAGTCTGCCAGCATCTGCTGCAGCAAACATTTTCATTAAAGTCTGGCTGAAAATAGACTTGATTTTGGATTTACATGAAAATGTACTTGACAATTTGGCCTGCCAAGATGCTTTTAACCAGCCTGATGCTCGTAACATATTGAGCCATTTATCAGCACTCTAGTATATAAAAATGATCAAGGACAATCAGTTTCCTCCACTTGTTATGATTTGGTGGTTTAATATGTGTGCATGTGATTAACATGTTAATTTTTCCTGGGAGAGGAAGGTGTGTTTTGGCTTCCATGCATTAATTCAGAGGTGGTATTTACACTTACTGCATTTTTACTGGTTGAATAACTATCCCATCATGAAAAAAGGCACATATGCCCTCAGAGAAGCATTCAAGATGGATAGCAATCCAATTGCTCAATAACCTCAGGAGGTGGTTTGAGATGCATACAAGATAAAAAAGGGTAAATGTATCTGGTTGTTCAGGGCATAAGCTTTACTTTTCCCCAAATAGGCCTGTGTCAGCACATTTGGAAGTTGAAAAGCCCTCTATTCTACATGTGAGCAAGCAATCATTGATAAACAATTTTAGCCGCCTGCTCTTTTTTTTTAGCTTTAATGAGCCACATCAAATGCAGCAAAATTCTGCTGCTTGCTATAAGTATCAACACAGAAGTGAATATTTGCATACTGCACAGGAATAGTAGATCAGTTCCCTTTCAAGGGAACTCCGTTGCGTCAGAAACGCTTTGGGAACGCTTTGCGTGATAAGTCTTGAAGCACATGTGAAATCAATCCAAGGTGTAATTGGGACATCAGAGCGGGTGACGTCACGAACCAGGAAGCTATAAAGCCTGCCCAAATGAAGCTGTCACTAGCTTTTTGTGTCTTCACAAGCGCTCTGTGTGAAACTGTCCTTGTCTTATTTGGTGTTGTCTGTCATTAATTATTACTAGCATTATGGCGAGCAAGCAACAACAAGGTTTTAGGATGTGTGTTCATCCCTGCCTGCGTTATCTAACGGGTGGGGATACACACATTCTTTGTGTTGCCTGTTTGGGAGAAGAGCAGCACGGTCAGTGCTCGAGAGCGCTGGCTGTGAGCACTGCGATGTGCTTCCCCTGCGGACGCTCCGATCCTGCCTGGCGTTCTTTCACGAGGACGCTCAGGCTCACGTTCCCCAGGGCTCTGGTCCCGCTGCTGCCGAGGCACAGCGAAGGCTGCGGTCCTGGGGTTCGCAAAGGGATCTGTCTGCGGAGGTAGAGACGGGCGCTGCCTTTTCTCTGCCTTCACCTGACAGATTCAGTGCCTCGTCTCAGGGTTGGGAAGCACGCGCTGCGGTTTCTTCCTCCCCGATCGAGGCACAGACACTGCAGCTATCTGATTCTGAGGAATTAGATATTGTAAGTGCCAATGCAATGTATAATGAGGACTCGCCACCTCAGTCGCATGCTTATGAGGAGCTAGTTGAGGTTGTGACAAGAGCGGTTGAGAGATTAAATATCGATTGGCCAGCAGAGAGGGAGGACGCTCGTTCAAAAAGCAGACTTGACGAACGCTTCTTGCCGTCTCGCGCACAACCTCAACGCCGGGGATTGCCGTTTTTTTCCTGATATCCACACCGAGGTGTGGAGATCATGGGAGAAACCGGTTTCTTATAGAGTTTATAGTACACAAACATCACACTATACCTCTATATTAAATAAAGAAGTGCACGGTTATGGAGAGATGCCGATGGTGGCAGAGATGCTCGTGAGCTATCTCTCCCCTGAATCATCTTCATCCGCTAGATCCCCGGTATCACCTACTAAGCCAGTGAGAACCACATCAGCACTGGTGGGAAAGGCTTATTTAGCGGCTGGTCAGGCTGCAGCATGCTTACACACCATGTCACTGTTGCAAGCCTACCAGGCTGATTTATTAGCAGATCTCGATGAGGGCAAGGGTAATTGGTCTGGACACAGTTTGCGAACTGCGTCGGGCCCCAGATTTATCTCTCAGGGCCACCAAGGAAACGGCGGTCCATGGCAGCCCTGGTGGCCACGGAGAGACATTTATGGATAAATTTGAGCAATATTAAAGGGAAGGATAAAACATTTCTTATGGATGCTCCCCTTTCTCCCTCTGGCCTCTTCGGCAATGCTGTAAATTAGGTTGTCGAGAGATTTCAGGAATCAGCTAAGCAAGAAACTCCAGAAACTCCTCCCCCGCCATATTCATATCTCCGGGACTGCTGAGCGGGAGCAGCCCCAAACATCTAAATCCAGCTCCTCATACCGTGCCGCAAAAAAACAGAGTGCGGCTTATCGTGCTCCCCCAACTAAAGACTGGGGACACGGTAAGCGCACTCAACCACAGTCTTCAAATGATAAAGCGGATATGAGGACCGTTATTAACTCTAAGAAGGCTGCGGGAAAGAGGTCCTGACGCCCAAGGGCTCAGGCCATTGAGGACTTCCCCCCTCTAAGTAGAGCGGTTGACACCTCATTTTACGGTGCCCGTCTCCTTTCGATATCCTAAGGGGACTGGTCTGCCAACCCTGCCACCTCGTGTGTTTCAGGGCGGAGCGGTCTCCGGCGAGCGCATATATCTCAAGGTCCACCCGGAAACGTAGTGGCCTTGGGGTGCCCGCCCCCTCTGAGGAGGATTTCAGAGCGGTCAGTTCAGACGCATCCTACCGGTTCACCGTTTCAGGACGTTGTTCTGTCCGCACAAATACATATAAATCCAGAAACCAGTCTCGAGAGGCTGGTACCTCTAGTAGAATTTTTGGCAGCATGGAAACTTCTGCCAAATATATCTCGTTGGGTCCTGCAGACTATAGAAAAAGGGTATCAAATACAGTTCGGGTCTCGCCCTACCAGGTTCATGGGGGTTTTGTCCACCGAGGTGGCCCCCCAGCAGGTTCTGGTAATGGAACAAGAAGTGAAAGCTCTGTTAGAGAAAGGGGCCACAGAATATGTACCTCACTCCAACAGGGAAACCGGATTTTACAGCCGGTACTTCATAGTTCCAAAGAAGGATGGGGGGTTGCGTCCCATTTTAGATCTTCAAGTTCTAAACGACCCCGTCAGGCAGCTCAAGTTCAAAATGTTAACTTTGAGACAAATCGTGCCACAGATCAGATCCGAGGACTGTTTTTTCATGATAGATCTCAAGGACGCATACTTACACATATCCATCCTTCCGTGTCACAGGAGGTTCCTGAGGTTCGCTTTTGGGGGCAAAGCATCTTTCGTTCGGCCTAGCATTATCACCCCGCACTTTCACGAAATGCGTAGATGCAGACCTGGTACCTATTCGGCTTCAGGGTATTCGCATTATGAACTACATTGATGATTGGTTGATTCTAGCTCAGTCGCATCAGTTGGCAGTACGGCATTGAGATGTCGTGCTAGCCCACATGAAAGAGTTGGGGTTACGGCTAAACGCCAAAAAGAGTGTGCTTTCTCCACTACAGAGGACCACCTTCCTTGGCGTGATATGGGACTCAACGTCGATGCAGGCGCGCCTGTCACCGCACGTATAGAGTCCATCCTATCGGCTGTAAAAAGTATAAGGCTAGGCCAGTCACTCACTGTCAAACCGTTTCAGAGACTGTTAGGTCTTATGGCAGCAGCATCCAACATGATACCTTTTGGACTGCTGTACATGAGACCTCTACAGTGGTGGCTCAGGACCAAAGGGTTTTCCCCGAAGGGCAAGAAAATGAAATGTGCAATACAGCATACTGTGGACTTAATAAATAATAATATAAACAGGGATGTGCAAGAGGAATGTGCAAACAGGTTGTAATGGGTATGTACACATAGCAGCAATACGAATGGTGGGTGTTTTACAGTTTATTGAATTGAGTCCTGTAAATGTAATTTGACCGAGTTTGAGTTTAGGAGCCTGATGGCCTGAGGGAAGAAGCTCCTCCTAAGTCTCTCAGTTTTTGCCATCATGCTCCTGAAGCGCTTGCCAGATGGTAGTAACATGAAAAGATGGTTACCAGGGTGATTTGAGTCCTTGATTATTTTAACAGCTCTGCTTTTGCAGCGTTTGAGGTAGATGTCCTGCAGAGAGGGAAGAACAGACCCTGAGATGCGCTCAGCTAAGCGCTCAACTCTCTGCAGAGCTTTGCAGTCCTGATTTGAGGCATTTCCATGCCACACTGAGATGCACTCAGAGTCAATGGTCGTGATGGTGCAGAAGTGGATGGAACGTTCGCTGCGTGAGGAGTAAGAGGTCCGTGGGGACGTACCCGGCGGAGAGGCTCTTACTGTGACCCTCAGATCTCCCAGAGCGCCAGCCGGCGGTCCTCTGCTTGAGCCAGAGAGACCGGAACGGATGACGACAGAGGGTGCCAATCTTTTCAGAAAGGAAAGGCAAGAGTGCTGCGAAGTCATGCTCATACGCCCACAACAGGCGCATGAGTCATCCATGAACGCATATTCAGCATGTTGGAGGCCCAGACACTGAAGACAACGATCGTGTCCATCATCCGTGGACAGGAAACGACCGCAACCAAGAGGACACGGACAGAACGGCATCTTGAAAAAGACGCGACCATCCGTGAATTGCTCTTTTAGAATTTGCTCTTTCAGTTGAAGAGCACAGGGAAATCGCTGCTGAGAGGGACTCCGCTGACTGCACCGTGACGCCAACCAGGAACAAATAAAAGATGAAAGGCTTTGTGGAGATCTGCACACTTCTCATCCACTCGGCTCCGAAGCAATAATCTGATGAGTGGATGCACCTGTCGCCCTTTTATACCCGTCTGCACAGGGAGGGGCTCAGGTATGCAAAATCCACTAGCCAATATTAATTGGCGTTATCTCTTAAAGTCAGAGATGATTGGGGCTTCCAAGTAAATCCCCTATGTAGTCACGACATAATGCAGAGTGACCGACAGATTGGGAACTGTAGTGGTATGTCCTTAAAAAGTTCAAATTCAATCCATAATGAATGAAAGAAAGTAAGTTCATAGAAAACACTGCAGACAAGACTGAAAAGTTTGTTCAGGGTATCAGATAATGGCTTAATCATAAAAGCTGAAAAACTTGCTTGAATTAATAATAGATTTGGAAAGGAGTAAGGACACAAGAAGATAGAAAGAGAACAAAATAGAGAAAAGGAAGGCAGAAGCTGTCTACATTTTTGCTAGGATATGTGTCTCTGCAAGGCACATGCTTTTTAAGCACCCCAAAGATACAGCTTTGATGGAACATTGTTATTACCTAGTCTCACCATTTTCCATGAAAGACACTGTTTCTGTAAAACTAATACAGTAGGGTAGATGCTGCACTGCAGATATTGCCATATTTAATGTGTAAGCATGGCAGCCTCTTTTTCTTATCCTTTTTCTTGTCCAGCAAAATGTCTGTCTGTGTATATATACTGTATTGCATACTGTGTGTGTGTGTGTGTGTGTGTGTGTGTGTGTGTGTGTGTGTGTGTGTGTGTGTGTGTGTGTGTGTGTGTGTGTGTGTGTGTGTGTGTGTGTGTGTGTGTGTGTGTGTGTGTGTGTGTGTGTGTGTGTGTGTGTGTGTGTGTGTGTGTGTATGCATACATAATTATACTTGATTATTTATAAATATGTTTATGTATATTTTTGTTTAGAGGTTATTTGAAGGCTAAATGTGCTCCACCATTAGAGAAGCAAATTTAAGTTAATATGACTGCGTTTTTTCCCTTCGTTTTACATTCACATTTACGAAATACTCCATCTGACATTATCCATAATTACTTTTTTGTTAGGGCTATATGAATATTCATGAGGGCCCTCACTTTCAATCTTGTTCATGTCAGTCAGATGTGAAGCACAATGAGTCACCGCTCAGAGTATGATAATATCACAGGAATGAATATTCATGAAGGAGGAGTGTGTGGTGAACACGCATGTGTATAATGAGCAGAGGAACCGTGTCAGCTATAATTAGAGAGACTGAGCTGCTTTTATGCAGGTAGCCCAAATCCTAAACCATTAATATTAAACCAGGTCCTTCGTGTTCTTGAAAATTGTGCAAAAAGAATTTACAAGGCTTGTCTGCTGCTTGTTATCCTAAGTTCACTTTCCCTTTATCTACAAATGACTTTAATTCACATCCACAAGTGTAACAAAACACACTGATGGAGACTGAGTCTTATTTTCCTTTAAAACGTCCTCCTCCGCAACAGATTTTCTTGTTTAAACTGGCCAGTCAACAATGTTATGCACTAGTGTATCCTGTGAGATCCCAGCACATGATCTGCCTGATTCACCTCAGTCATACAGCTGAAATGGAAGCACAGAAGAGAAGCTCTGTGGCTATGAGTGTGTGGATGTGTCTTTAAAGCTGTCTACACAGCAGATAGTGAGATTAGTGAGTCCTCTGAGAGAAGGACCAGGAGGTGCAGTTAACTCAGTGACTATACCAATAACTAATGCTTTATGTCATCATTTCATACATACATACATACATATACATATATATATAATATACATACAGTGGGGGAAAAAAACATTTGACCCCCTGCTGATTTTGTACGTTTGCCCACTGAAAAATAAATGATCAGTCTATAATTTTAATTGTAGGTTCATTTGAACAGTGCGAGACAGAATAACAACAACAACAAAAAAATCTAGAAAAACGCATTTCAAAAAAGTATAGATTGATTTGCATTTTAATGAGTGAAATAAGTATTTGACCCCTTTGCAAAACATGACTTAGTATCTGGTGGCAAAACCCTTGTTGGCAAGCACAGAGGTCAGACGTTTCTTGTAATTGGCCACCAGGTTTGCACACATCTCAGGAGGGATTTTGCCCCACTCCTCTTTGCAGATCCTCTCCAAGTCATTACGGTTTCAAGGCTGGCGTTTGGTGGCTCGAACCTTCAGCTCCCTCCACAGATTTTCTATGGGATTAATTAAGGTATAGAGACTGGCTAGGCCACTCGATGACCTTAATGTGCTTCTTCTTGAGCCACTCCTTGGTTGCCTTGGCCATGTGTTTTGGGTCATTGTCATGCTGGAATACCCATCCACGACCCATTTCCAATGCCCTGGCTGGCTTCAATGCCCTGGCCCTGACGGTACATGGCCCCATCCATCGTCCCTTTGATGCGGTGCAGTTGTCCTGTCCCCTTAGCAGAAAAACACCCCCAAAGCATAATGTTTCCTGCTCCGTGTTTGACAGTGGGGATGGTGTTCTTAGGGTCATAGGCAGCATTCCTCTTCATCCCAACACTTCGAGTTAAGTTGATGCCAAAGAGCTCGATTTTGGTCTCATCTGACCACAACACTTTCCCCCAGTTCTCCTCTGAATCATTTGCAAACTTCAGACGGGCCTGTACATGTGCTTTCTTGAGCAGGGGGACCTTGTGGGCGCTGCAGGATTTCAGTGTGTTACCAATTGTTTTCTTGGTGACTATGGTCCCAGCTGCCTTGAGATCATTGACAAGATCCTCCCGTTTAGTTCTGGGCTGATTCCTTACCGTTTTCATGATCATTGAAACTCCACGAGGTGAGATCTTGTATGGAGCCCCTGACTGAGATTGACAGTTATTTTTGTGTTTCTTCCATTAGCGAATAATCACACCAACTGTCGTCACCTTCTCACCAAGCTGCTTGGCTATGGTCTTGTAGCCCATTCCAGCTTTGTGTAGGTCTACAATCTACACTCCTTGGACTGGTCTTTGGTCTTGGCCATGGTGGAGGAGTGTTTGGAATCTGATTGATTGATTGCTTCTGTGAACAGCACAGAAATGTGTTCACAGTGTGGTTCTGTCTTTTATACAGGTAACACACTTTAGAGAGAGTGCTCCTAATCTCGGCTCCTTACCTGTATAAAAGATCTTGAGATTGAGAAATCTTGTGATTGAAGGGGATAATACTAATTTTACTTCATTAAAACAAAATCATATGGTATACTTTTTTTTTTTGACATCGTTTTTATCAGTCTGGCCACTAGTATTTTCACCAGCTAAAAAGGGTTTTAAATAATTTATTTCTATCTTTTGCTGTAGTGTGTCAGTAGGAAATATCAGTTTACATTTACAAACATTGCCATTAATTGTAATACTCCAGTTAGATTTTTGTTTGCACAGAGTCTGAAAACAGCCAGTGTTTCACACAGAGATCTGATCTCATCATGATCCAGTCTGTCTGGAATGACAGATTAAATCCAGAAGAATTGTGGCAAATTCTCCAAGACACTTCAAGAAACCTACCTACAAATATTGTTAAAACTATGTGTAAAATTTTGTGTAAAATGCTGTAAAATGAGGGTGTTGTCAAAAATAATGGCATTAATAGATTTTCTGTATTAATTAACTTCTATAAAATAAATTCAATCAACATTTGATAAACATACTAATAAAAAAAATGTATAGCGTCAAATGTCAAATTTTCATTTGACATGAAAATGTAATATCATGTTTATTACATTATGATTTCTTACAAATCTATCCTGCCTTAACATCTTCCTTTTCTTGAAGTCATTGTGAAAACAACATAAAAAACTGACATTACACAAACAGAAAATAAAGCTATTGAGAGTCATTGACCAGCCTAACAAGGGTTAACTATTAAGAGTTTCTAACAACCAACCATCTGTCAAACAAATCTGTTGTGAAGGTTTTGATCATGGTAAGGTCTCTTAAGTGACAGTACTGAGTTATCACATGTATTTATTCCTTGAACTCAAAATAACAACCAAAAATTGTTTTAAGACTAATATCCAAATGCTTAAAATATTAGTAGCTTGTAGGCATTTATGAGGAAAACAACATGATACTCTATATGAATTATATGTTGGAAACACATTTCACTGGCCTTACAAACACCACTTTTCTGAAATATAATGGATTGTCAGAGGACCTTCTGGAGGATTTAATGGTTTTTAATGCTGACTTCAAACTGAGAACAAGACAAAGATTAAACAAAAATACCAGAAGACTGCTTTATTCTGCTGTCTCTGGGCTGTGTTTTAGTATCTCTTATTCTGTGGCAAAAGAAAGAGGTGTGGCAGCGTAATACTCCAAGATGGAATTACTGCCATTAGAAACATCCTCTATCCTCCCTACAAGGAAGAGCTTGTCCCAGTTAGATAGCAAATTGTGTTCCAGGCAGTTGCCTGAAATAAAATCCAGATAAAAAAGTCAAACATTATTAAATCGCTGCTGTTAAATGATTATAAGGGCTAAAACTGCTTATCTTTGTCTTTGAGTCTCACACCATCCCTCTACACGTCCATTTCCTCTCATGACTCCATCCTTATTTATTAATTCTCCTACTTACTCTGCACCTTTTGATCCGTTCTCTATAAATTGGAACAAATTGAATCCAATTCATTATCTGAAACAGGGAATATGTCACAAGTCCAAGGATGGCACCGGTCCTAAATCCACAAGCTATTTTCATGTGGCTGGTCTCACCTCGCTGAATGGGAAGGACACTAACAGCAGTACAGTCCCGTGAACCTGCAGCGTGCACAGCATGCATTTGGAGGAGGGCACATGCTTTCTGATTAATGAGAGTGATCTGTCTGCTTCTCTGAAATAATATTTCTCTTGCTTTCTTTTTTTCAAACATTTTTTTCCCTTTCAATTATGTCAGAGACTTGCTGAATGTGCAGTTGTGATTAAATTCCTCTCAAGCCTGCTCTGATAATGACAAACTGTCCTCATTTCCCCTCCTACAGAGAAAGCTACCCAACCATTGCAAACGTGGGGCGCTGGTCGAGCTGATGGTAAAAGAGGAGCAAGGGTTCAAAATACAAAAGATGGAACAGAGTCAATATTCATGTGCCAGTGTCAAGAACAATATGCCTGTCATTAGCCAAATGAGAGACTGTGTTTATTATCATTCAGGGTGTTTAGCAAGCTCAGATAGCATATGGAGCAGTCATTTTTATTCATTTCACTTTCAGTGTTAGCTGCTCCTTTGTTCTCATTTGGATGGTGACTTTTTACATGTTCGTCTGGGCATCGTTATTTACAACAGATTGAAAATGATGGAAGGCTCATCAAGGAAAGGAAATAGATTCATGCAAATCATCTCATGCGTTTGCTCAGTGCCGATCCTAGCCTTCTGGGGGCCATACGAAAAACTGTGTGGGGGGGGGGGAAATGGATGAAACACATTTGTCCATGTTTCACTCTGTCTCGAATCATGCTCGTGGTAAGTGCTCTTCGGCGGCTCGGTACGTTTTCAACTTTTTTTTTTGTCTCGAACCTTTGCCAAGAGACTTTATGACATTCACGTTACATGATTTGACTGATTTTTATGTAGAGAGAGTGACAGCGCACCGCATTAAAATAAATGATCACTCATGCTTTCATAACTGCCAAACTCAAAAACGAAACTAAAATTAAAACATCTTTGAGAGCAAGGGGGCCCCTGGTGTTTCGGGGGCCCTACGCAGCTTGCGTATTCTGTGTATAGGGAGCATCCTCTCCAGCTTTAAGTACTATAAGAACCCAGCCAGAAGCAGATGACGGCTGGTAAGACGGTTGCAAGCACCATGCCCGGAAATCGATGTGCCAAGTTGCATCATGAATCAACAAAATACAACTTTCTTACAGATCCAGCATAGTTCCTTCATATTTAATTCAGCTAAATGCCATTAAAATACCTTTTATCTTTGTAACCACAAACCACAGCTGGGACATTTTTTTAAAGCTGTGATAAGAAGCACTAAAATATAAGATGCAGTAGAGAAATGTATTTTCTCTAGCAATATTTGGATAAGATTAAAAGAATGAGTCCCATGGTAAGCAAAAGCAAAAAATAACTACACATGAAGTGGACATAACAATAACAATAAGTAAAAAAACTCCTTTATACTGTCAGCGAGTGCTATCTCAAGGGGCTTGAGGGGAAAAATGATCTGGGCTTGTAATTCATCTTGAGGAGACATGTTTATTTTCGTTTGTGCTCTCTTTTTAAACCTACGGAAACACATGTAACAAATCGTCTCTTGGGCTGGAACCAAAGTCAAGGAAGTCATCTTATCGGATATTTAACTGTAAGCCTGTATATCAAAAGGTAAGCTCAAAATGCCTGTGCCAAAAATGAAATGGAATTGCTCATTAATTAAACCGCTGACTCATCTCATTCCTCATCTACAACATGCATGATATATTAGAAAAAAACAGTCATTGATTTCAAGGACACCATCATGTCGTTCTGTATTTGCATTTCAATTGTATTTCTCTCTTGGGCAGTTTACTGAGATGCCATGCTGATCAGAGCATTTCAGACGGGAACAAATACATTTCATCTTTAAAACTGTGCTTGAATCTAAGCACCGTCTTGTATTCTAGATGTAAGAGTGTTTTTGAAGAGCTGTGAAATATAATGGCCCAGAGTGGTTTTTAAGCAAATATGTGGCCACATGGTCAAAGGCTAATCACAGACAGAGTATTTCAATGCTCCTGTGACACTTCCTCTATGGATTGTCTGATTTACAAGGCTGAATGGAAGGGCTCTCTGTAGGAGCTTTGCCCATGTAGCCATTCCTTCATGTCCTTTCAAATAATAGAAGGGTAATGACTTCCCAAGGCGTCTCTGTTTAGTCTGATTAAGACTCAGCAAATTGCAGGATGTAAGACCATCTATCCTGTTCGCTGCAAAGATCGCATAAGGGAGAAAAGTCTCGATAAAAGGAACAATGTTGACAACAGTGTTTTATCTGCTTGGCAAAAGGGGACTGAACTCTCTGTTGCCTGACTCCTCACACTTGATACCTATCCCTCTCGAAATAAGAACAAACCAACCCATCAGAAGACTTAGAGCACTATATGGAATGTTAAAAATAAGGAGCTCAGGAGAATAGCTCCCAAAGGACTCAAAAACCCCCCCCATCACTCAATGAGCTCCCCGTCTTCACAACCTGCTGGTGCTGTTTGCCGCAGGCAATGACTATACTTGGCAAACTTCGTCACTACTAGGAAAGTCACAATACCTTGCATCTCTGCCGCTATGTAGTTCTCTTGGTAATCCAGTGCTTCCGTAATGATTTGGCTGTGGAACGTTGTCACAATTCCATAATTAGCAATAAAGGAGTGTTATGAAAAGTACGACTTTGAATCAGTTCTTTTGAGTTGTCTTCAGAGAGGATGTCTAGAAGTTTATACAATTGAAACCATCAGCATGCAGTCTTCAGATCAATACATTATTACCTTTAAAACCCTCCAAATTCCAGAACTAAGCCTGAATAGACACAAGAAACTAGGCTTAATGGGAAACAAATCACACTGGCACCTCACTAACTGGAAGGCTTAGACTCTTAAGAGTGTGATTTATGTTTGAGTACTCGCTGTTGGCTTTCATGACTAGGTAGTCCTTCTTCTCTAAGGGTTTTGGCTTCTCTTAGGGTGGACCTCTCCTTGGAAAGCAATGAGCACTTCCAGCCTGGCATGGCAGATAAACTCTGCAATCTGAATAATGTTTCATTATTAGACTGTGGCACAAAACCTAGTACACACAAAAAAAAATTAAGCACTTCTGTGTTTTCATACAAAGGGAATCTTCTCATTAATGGTATCAAATAGGATTTCCGTCAAGGCACCTGTGTCCTTGTTAAGAAGCGAAGAGCAAAACTAACAGAACATCATGAACAACAAATTGAAAGGCAGGCACAGACTGAGAGACTGCAAGAGTTATTTTGTCTGATGTTATGTAACACTGGGTTTATTTCAATCCTGGTTTATTTTTGTGTCTGGAAAAAGTCTCTGCAAAATGAGTGTGGTACACTAAGCACCAGCAACTGGCTTGCGGTGCATAACAGAACACTGCGAACACAATTCCCTGCAGTTATGTATGATGCAATGACAGTTTATTGAATAAAACTAAGGATAATAAATACTGAATTTGTGAAATACAGAGCTCTGCAGAACCCCCCCCCCCCATCAATTTCAGAGTTTTAAGACGTTATCTTCATAACTGAGACTCCTCAATGTTAATCATTGCCTCCTCTGATGGACTAACCTTTCATGGCCTTTATTAATAGCTTAAAAGACTAATATTCATACTGACATATCCTAAAGACAGCAATGGCAACACAATTCCTGGGGACTCTTTCAATAAGTTAATATTAGAGCCGGAGCCATGGCCTCATTGTTATTCTACAAGTGCTCTGTGTCTCCCCTCAGTTCAAAACCTGTTCTGATAGGAATCTCCCAGCAATAGCCAGCAATTTCAAAGAAATACAAAGGGAGCAGCGAGAGGAGCAGTGGGCAGGAAAAAGACAGGAGGATGAAAAAAGAGAGTAAGTGAGGAGAGAGCAAGAAAGAAAATGGCCATCAAAGCACCTAGTTTACTTGTCAAATCATATATCAGCTTATTTTTTTTAACTGGCTCACATAAGTTTGTAATAACAGACATGCAGATATCATTACATATTTTTTGGGGATTTAGTTTGTTAAATTAATTATTTATATAAAAAATATATTAAAATTATGTTATATTTAGTTAAAATATATTTTGTAGAATGTTGGCGTCCAAACTTCATTTAACCCTCCTCGCTTTGTATGTATAAAAACAACACATTTCAAAAAATATTTTATTATTCCACAGATGAAACAGATGAAAGGAAGTCATACGTGTTAGGAATTACATGAGGGGGAGTAAATGAAGACAGAACGATCTCTTTAAAAAACAATCTGAGCCATTTTGCTTGATGTAACTGATTCGGATCGTCTTGACATAAAGCAAAACATCACATGTTGCATGGTTTCATGCAGTGACTCATCAAAAATAGGAAGATCAAATTTGGATTAGAGAGCAAAAAACACAACCACTTGCAAAGCTTGAAGTAATTTCAAGATGACTCACACGTCTGTTGTGCCTTCTGACACCTTGCAAAATTGCTGTTTTCACAATAAACACTACATCGGATGTGGAAAAGTAATGGAACAAACATGGTTTTTAGCTACTTCACTGTCCCCCAGACCAGGGGCCAGCTGCATAAAGTTAGGGGCCATTTACACGGCAAATTTTCAGCCAAAAACGGGAAACTTTTTATGCGTTTTGCCTGTTTGTTTACACGACAACCGCATTTTGGGGACTGAAAATGCATATTTTAGAAAACGGTTTTCATAGTGCAAGTTTTTGAAAGCGCCACCATTATCGTTTCCATGTAAACAGCCAATCATGCGCGTGTGTACTACGTGTTAGGTATGTAGATATGCGCAGTACGTGTCAATTTTAAAGGCAAGCGTGAACAAACATACACAACAATGGCGGAGTACATGGTACTTTTGTTGCTGCTCAAGAGTTTGCCAATGCTTCTTCTGCAAAGGGTTTATTTACTTCACCAATATTACAACTAACAACGGAGACACATCATATACTTAATATAATCGTCACTTCCCTACAGGTACTGTTTACTAACAAGGTGACAGTGCCAACTACTGGCCTGAAAAGAAGAGGAGATGCCACACCATGGTAAACATGGTACAAAAAGGCCCCATTTTGTAGGCCCAACTAAACTTTTTCAAGAGAAAGTAGGCTTGCGTCCACCAACATCGGTATCAGAACCATCCAGCCCTGATCAAATTTTGTGACTTGTAGGCATCAAATTTGATAAATGAGCTCATTTTGTGCATAATATTTTAAAATATCTCAGTATAAACATGTGTTATGTGTTATGTTATCTATGTTATATTGTGAATAAAATATTGGCTCATGTGATTTGAAAATCTTTTAGTTTTCATTTTATTCAAATTTTAAAACGTCCCAACATTTCAGGAAATCGGGTTGTATGTATGTATGTATATATGTATATATATAATTATTATATTTTTTTTTTTTTATTTGTAAGACTTATTATTCAGGCAGGGCCATAAACTTCTCTTGTGGGGCAGAAGCTGTCACACATGTAGGCTATTTTATTTATTTAAATTAATTAAAGAAATAAAGGATTGAACCTATGCACCCTTTTTACAGACTGTGATTGTGTTTTCACAGTTAACAATTAACATCACAAACCAAAAGTTTTTTTCTAATTATCATTCTGAAAAATGTAATGTACATTGTAACTATAATTTGTGTTAAATTATCTTTGCATTAAATTAAAAACTATTTGAAAATAATATTTGCATTCTAAAATATTCACACAGACTCCAAATTGCCTGTCTAATATGTTTTAACAGCTCTGTTAAAGTTTCTTGTCTCTCACATTCAATTACGAATTACATTGTATGTTTACATAAATGATCTAGGCTATTTTCAATTCAAAATGACTAAAGAATTGTCTGTGTTCTGGAATTGTTTTCAGTGTATTTTAGGATATTTAACTGTAGTATAATGCAGGTTTGTCACTGTTCACTCAGCTGCATATCTCTGTTGCTATGGCTGCCTCTGTGAAGTAATGTGAGCATTGTTACCTGCAATTTGACTGCTCTCAGACACATCTAACTCTTGAAATAGAAGTCTCACTGAAAAACAGATGAGAGATTTTCCATCAAGAACTCGCAGTGACTTTTATATCACATACCTATAATAGCTTATTTGCAAATACACTCACTAAATCAAATAAAAACATGAATCACAAATAATTTCACACTGCTAATTCACACATGCCCACTTGTCTCACAGCTAATCCTCAGTGCTTTAGCTTGTGTTTTACTTCAGCGATGTCACTCTTATATCCCTGGTTGATTCAAGATTTTGAATCGATGAGGTCTAAATCAATCTGCAAATGAGCATGTGTGCAAAACAAGCAAAGCTTGTGGAAGGGGCCTGGGATGATCGATGTCTCTAGAGACGGAGCTCAGCGAGAGCTGAATACCCTGATTTTCCACTGCTAAGCTTTGATGAAGCGAAGCCAAAAAAGCACCGTGATTACCTGTTTAATGTATCCTAGTGCTTATGCCCATTCCACCAGATTCCTTTCTTTTAGCCATGCATGAGTTAACTGCATTAGACCTTCATTACAAACAGAAAAAATATCACATATCCTGTTGTATATTCATTGCCCACCTTCTTTGACTTGTGTGACTCATTTCAAAACTTTTCAATGTGGCTCAAAGGTATTTTACAGTGTTGATGAAAAAATTGAAAAGAAAATAAGATAAAAAATGACATTTTCTCCAGCAAACAGTTTGCTGAGTCACATAAATTACCTTGAATTACCTTGAATCTACTTATAAACATGTTAGCCCTACAATATTCCTCCAAATGTCTGAGCAAACTATTTCATATTCAAGAATATCGCTGATTTGTCTAGGGAGCTCCCAGCATGCACTGCAGCATGAATCATTTTTTGCCTACTGTTAATATAGTTTTGCTTTTTGCTGACTTAATTTATGCCGTTTTTATTGTTTTTCGTTGTTACTGTTAGTTATTTGTGATATGTTGATGTTCAGACCTCATATTTTTACTTTAATTGTGCTCTTTGTCACAGTGATTGATGTTTGTGTGTTATGTATTGAGCTCTATGTGCATCTAAAAAAACTACAGCAAATCATGTTTTTCCTTTGCAAGATTTTCTCTTCTTTAGAGATAACAAGTTCACTGGAATATTAAGAATCATTTAAAACTACGCATAAAAATGATATATTGGTTATGCAAGACATTTTTCATTTAGCAAACCATCAATTGTTTGTTAAATAACATATTACTATTAAGAGTAGGACTATTAAATGCATAAATGTAAATGTAAATGTATTATATTGTGTATTATATTATACTCTTCTATATTAAAGACTTATTAAAAATGATTATCAGGTTATTATAAAAACACAGACATCTAAATGTATCATGTCACTTTGATTTTTGAATTACTTTTTTAACACAGTGACATTAATTCAGTTAACAACAAAAAAGTAAAAATGTATTCAAATATAAATGCCTGAATCTAGACAAGGCTTTGTTTATATTTTAATTTTTTGTTTTTTTACCCACAGCACCATACAAATGAAAATAATAGAAGCTGAGTATTATACACCTGGTAATAAGTTGTAATTCAAGTGTTGCTCAGACTCATTTAATTATGTTCAACTCTTAAGTCATAACTGTAAAAGGTACTCAGTTACAAACGTAACCTCGGTTCCCTGAGATACGGGAACGAGTGCTGTGTCTTGCTAAAAACGCTTATGGGAAAAAGTCATTTTTTCTCCTGAACTGAAGCCTATTCAATAATGTATCGCTTATTGTATTCCTCAATTGTAAGTCGCTTTGGATAAAAGCGTCTGCTAAATTAATACATGCAAATGTAAATTCAATCATGCAGTGTAACTGCATGGCCATCGGTTCGTGCAGTGTATTAAAGACGAACCAACGGCTCGGCAGCGGTGCTGCAGGAACCTATGGCTGCGAAGCCAGCCAAAGCCCGCCAGAATGGGCAGGGCCATCTGGCTATATAAGCGGCCGCTTCGCCACATGATTCAGGTTACTTCAACTGAAGCGACGATTGAGTCATGCAGCTACCTAGCACGGCTAGCAATGCAATACTTGTTCCCATATCTCAGGGAACCGAGGTTACGTTTGTAATCGAGTACATTCCCAATTGATACTTCACCGTACTGCGTCTTGCTAAAGACACTTATGGGAACACAGTACAATCACGCCGTTCTAAGGTAGAGGAACGACCACATGTGCAATCTTGTCCTAAACATCTCAGGGTCCAAGGGAACAAGAACTGAAGACACATAGGCAGCGAGATTACAAAGGTTAGACCCGACCTTGAGTGATCATTCGAAAAGACTTGCATGGCTTCAGCACCCATGGGGCCGAGAGCATACAATTAGATGTTCTGATGGGTTTGAATGTGCTATAGCCAAACTTCCACTCAGAATGGTACTGCAGAAGAAGGAACGTGCCCATTATACAGAAATAACCCTCGCCTGTTCGGCAGGAACATCTAGGTTATAAAACCTAGCGAATGTGGATGGCGAGGCCCAACCGGCCGCCGCACAAATTTCTGCAAATGGTCACGCCGCTAGACCACGCCCAAGTGACCGGATGCCCTTTGGCACATCTGCCGAAGCAGACAAATAGCTGTTTCGACTGCCTAAAGCCTGTGTTATACTTTCCACGTCCGCGAGTCCGCTAGGGTCTGCTATGGTACGCGTGACGTAAAAATCGTCATTGGAGGATGTGCGCGGTCATTAGGAGTACGCACGGTCAGTAGGCGACAAAGCACCAAATGCGCATGAGAAGCTCGTGTGAAGCTGTGTGAAGAAGCTCGTTGCTACCGAACCTGTACAATCTGTCGATAAAACAATATAAAGACAGCAAATGTGCAATAACTTGGGAAATGTTTGTGAGCCCACAGTTCCGGTCAGGGGTGCCAAATTGTCCTGTTTGCCTGAGAGAGAAGATCAGGGGGATGGGCCATGGGGCTGCTACAAGCAGCTGTGACAGCTCGGCCAACTAATGCTGGTTCCTCCAGAGCGGGGTCACCAGGAGAACTCTGCGTCCCTTTTCCCTAATTCACCGGATTACCTGCGGGATCAGAGTGACCAGGGGAAAGAGGAGGAGATTGGGCCACTCGTGGGCCAACGCATCCCTGTCTTTGAAATAATAGATTGGGCAATGAGAATTGTCTTTTGAGGCGAAGAGGTCTACTTACGCCGTTTGCGAAAGAAGCATGACTGGGATGGGACTCGTGGTTTCAACCAGTACTGAACAGCCCAGTACAGCCCAAGCGTAGTACTGGAGACGCTGAGGCCATAAGGCCCAGCAGCTTCTGAAACGGCTAGAGGGGGCGGGAGACACTGGCTTTGAAGGAGTTCGCGAGCTGTCGTAGAGCTATAGCGCGCTCCGTCGTGACCGTCGCTCTCATGTGCACTGAGTCGAGCGTTGTTCCCAGGAACGAAACACATTGGCTGGGGCACAGCGCACTCTTGGCAACATTCACCCTGAGCCCCAGGCATTTCGGGTGGCTGAGGAGCAGGGCTCTGTGAGATAGTGACTCCACCTCTGACTGGGCTAGAACGAGCCAGTCGTCGAGGTATTTTAGAATGCGGATTCTCTTATGCCTCAAGGGGGAGAGAGCCGCATCTATGCACTTTGTAAACATGCGGGGAGCCAGGGACAGCCCAAAGGGAAGGACCGTGTATTGATAAGCAAAGGCGAATCTCAAGAATTGATGGCCGTGCAGTTACAATGCATGATTGAATAGGCTTCAGTTCAGGAGAAAAAATACTTTTTCCCATAAGTGTCTTTAGCAAGACGCAGTATAAGTGAAGTATCGATAGGGAACATAAAACATAACACATAATGCACTACAGGAAACACAGAGGCCAACCTGTGTCTACACCATTGTTAACTCACTCTTCATATGCGTCCACACTAAATCCTCTAAAACCTGTCAGAGAAGGTTATGGGCTTGAAATCAATAAGAGCAACTTATGTTCAAAGTACCTGCATACACACATAGTCAATTTAGGTGGCTTTGGTTCACTGCACTACTGCTTACAGATTTCCCTGTTTCATTTCAGCCCACATCAGACATTTTCAGCCTTTTGATAAACAGGTTTGGTAGTCTCATAACGTCCTAGCCAGGATATTCAGGTCATTAGCCACATTCCTTTCTCTTGGATTCATTCTACAGTGCAATTGTCCTTATAGAAAGAGAGAGAAGGATGAGAGAGAGAGAGAAGATGAGAGATGACAGAGAGAGAGAGAGAGAGAGAGAGAGAGAGAGAGAGAGAGAGAGAAGAGAACGAGAGAGAGGAGAGAGAGAGAGCGAGAGAGAGAGAGAGAAGAGAGGGAGAAAGAGAGAGAGCGAGAGAAAGAGAGATAATTATTCATCCATCTTGATAGACGGAGCTCAGTGGGAGCAACACACGAAGACAGAAAATTGCGCTTTTCAACAAGTAGCCAACATTTTAGTTAACCTCTGAAGTTTGGGACCTCTATGCAGGCAGAATACTTTTTTTGTTTGCTTGGATCCATGCATAGACATGTCTGTATAAGACGTTTGTCTCAAATAGAAGAATACATATGAAAAATACAAAATTCCCAATTTGCTTTTATTCTTATTCACAAATGCTTGATTGAGTTTGAATTTAATTCTGATTTTGATTTAATATTAAGGTAGCCTAAATTTGAATCTCTTAAAAAAAACGTAAACTACAGTAGCCTATAGAGGTACATATATTGCTGCCATGTATTAAAGGTAGCCTAAAAACAAACAAACAAACAAAAAACAGCCAAAACATTTAAGTTAAATTGTGACTGATATTTAAACAGGTCTATACTGAAGTAATAATCAGCACTCAACAAACTATGTACAGTGATTGGCTTGAGGTATACTGTATATGTAAATAAATGGTAAATGTGGATGAGTGGTTCAATATTTCAGTAACATTTTAACATACATTTTAAATGTAGTGCTGTCAAACGATTTATCGCATCCAAAATAAACGTTTTTGTTTACATAATATGTTTATGTGTACTGTGTTTATTATATATATATACAGTATATATTGGATATACACACACTATATATTATATATATATATATATATTATTTAATATGTAAACAAAAAAAAATTCTTACACACACATACAGTATATATTTGGAAATATTTACATGCACAATTATTTATATTATTACATTTTATATTATATATAAATATATTTAATATGTAAACTAAAAAAATCTTAAATATATAAGAAATATATGTGTGTTTGTATTTAAATATACACAGTAGTCACTCACTCACTCAAACATTTTTTATTTTAGATGCGATTAATCGTTTGACAGCCCTATTTTTAAGGTTAATTAATTTTTGTTGTGTGATTATTTTGTTATTGAAAGTGCGCAGCATTTACATACCTATCTACACGTTGCTCCCATCAGTGTGGATTTTGCCTGGATGTTTGTGAACAGTTTTTTGCTGCAAATGTATTTCCAACTTCGTTTTACTTCTAAGCAAAGAATGAAATATAACTTCGCTGTGAGTTTTTTTTATAAGTTGAGTACACGAGTGCCAGCACGAGCATATAGCCCAAGTTGCTGGCTGCAGTTCACTTAACGGCCACTGGTGTCACTAATAACAAGGCTTTCTGAATTTTACTTAGAGCCCCTTTAAAACGATGATCCATTCAAATCAGCATAATCCATATTTTCTAACTATTCCCCCAAAATTGCAGGAGTCTAGAGGCAACGAAAACAAGTTTGTGCAAGCCATGTTTAATGTAGGCCTACCTACAGCATGGATCTCTGATGGATGCAATACAATAAAGTGTACTGCAAAACAATGGCGATAAACTTTCTGTTGTCTTCTTCACGAGTTGCAAGCAAAAAAATACAATAAATATGATCCGCAGTCTGATTCACAAACAAATTACTTTGAGGAGCCGGTTGAGTTAATCAAAACATGCATTGCAATCATCATAGTCTAATTCTTGAACCAAACAAATGATTGGTCAAAACAAAAACAACCAAACAAATAAATAAATAAGTTAAAATAGTATCCATTTGAATCAGTGTGTAATACATACAGACTATATCTAATAAATGAAAGCTGCACAGAGGGTCCCCCACTAAGAAACAAAATTCTGTAACACATGATATTAAAACACTAGAAAGATATTAAACAGATAAATAGGCCTTATATTTCAATTCAGTGAAACATAGCCTGAACACATCTGAAACATGTGTCTGAATGTTATCCCTGGGCTTCACTAAAAGGAACTGCACAATGAGATGACACACTTTATTCATATAAACACTGATGTTAAGGACAGTACTCCATCAAATACACATTCAGGAATAATTGAAATCTATTGCTATCTAATGATCTTCTGTCAATAAAAAAAAAGATTCAAGTCATAACGTGTTCTACTGAACATTGTGGACATTCTTCACTCAGCATTAGTTGCATGTATATCTGTGCCAGTGATTGTCTGCAGCAGTTTTGAAAGGAGGGTGTATCAGATATGATCATATTTTGATTGCAACGAGTGAGCTTTTATTTACTTTGAGTTTATCTTTGTATGTTCTTGGTTTTATTTGTTTGTACAGCACCTTGGGCAACAGTAGTTGTATTAATGTGTGCTTTAAAGGTGAAATAAACAGAAACAGCTGATGAAACCGTCTCAACAACAAGAGGCATTGCTTCAGAGATGTTAACTGCAACAGCATATGGAGGGATGATGAGACAAGCCTCTGAGGGGGTTTGAATCACCCAGGCTCAGTTCAGACCAGCCCTGTAGCTTCTAGCATACGCGGGTAGCTTGTGAATTACAGGGCATTTGAGAATTATGTTCTTTCAAATGGATGGGCAGGCAGAAGCAGTACAAAATGGATGGCAGTAAAACATGGCTACATGGACTCCCTCAAATAACATTTGATTGAGTTTTTCTCTGAGCCCTGACTCTGGCACAACACAATTGTTTTCATATTCCACTGACACTCAAGCTGTTAAATGCAGATATACTAAAAATGACTAATACAAACATGTTTGAAGTTGCAGAGGGCACAGCCACAAGAGTTCTTGCGAAGTACAAAAGGCCATTAAGACAACAGTGCCATCTCCTGGCTCTATTACCCGAACTGTACATAATGCTGTATGGTTTGAATCTCAATTGTGTGCCTAGTACACAGTTTCAGGGTCAATAATAACATAAATCAAAAGCACAATATTTATCAAACAATACTAAGACCTGTTAAACTGATCCAGCAGCAGCTTTGAGTCATTAAAATAATTCATCAGTTCAATATAAAATACATACTACTATTACTGTTTGTTGACAGAAACTCACAAAATTTGACAAAGAGAACCCAATCAATCAAATTAGACAAAACATTGTGTGTATATATATATATATATATATATATTAATTATATTATACATATTAAAGGATGCATTAAATTCAGTGATATTTCATTGGCATTTATATTAGAAAAATGATTAAATATATATTTAAAATAACTGTTCACACACACACACACACACACACAACACACACACACACACACACACACACACATACACACACAACACCACACACACATGCACCACACACACACACACACACACACACACACACACACTACACACACACACACACACACACACACACACAGCACACACACACACACACACACACACACACACCAACACAACACACCACACACGCACACACACACATTTCAAATGCTGCAACTCTGAACTTTCTAGTCATCAAAGAAGAAAACAATTAAACATCAATGACAAGATTTGTTTCTTGAGCACCAAAGTCAGCAGATTAAAATATTTTTTGAAGGATCATGTAACAATGAAGACTTGAGAAAAGGCTGCTGAAAATTCTGCCATCACAGGAATACATTACATTTTAAAATATATTAAACAGAAAACAGATATTTTAAATTACAATAATATTTCACTATATTACTATTTTTGATCAAATACATGCAGCCTTGGTGAGCAATTCTGTCAAAAACATAAAAATAATATATATATATATATACACACCAACCACACATTTAACAGCATTTATAATTCTTTAAGTGGATATTAATTTGAAATACTTTGATTATTAGTTTTTATTCTTCAGGAATAAAAAAAACACCCATTAAAAAATATAGCTTATAAGCACTTATATTTTATAACAATTTAATTTGAATACAAACAGCTGCCAAATTAGGCAACGAATGCTAATCATGACATTATGATGCCATTGTTGCTAAGCATCAAAGCATCCACAGAAAAAGAAGAATCACATTAATTAGTTTCAGAATGCTGTAGAATGTCATGTTAGTCATCATTTATTTACTAAGCATTTATTATTTTGAAAGCATAGTGGTAACATTTGGTAACTTTACAGACTTAAATGCCTTCAGTGGGAAGAGCAGAGGGATCCAGGCCACACTGTTTCATCTGAACAGCGATGTCAAATAAGTAGTCATAACATTCACACCTGAAAAATAATACAGATTTAAAAGATAAATATTCTATACATACACAGTATATAGCCATGAGGTGTGCATTTAATTTCTTATAGCTCACATTGTCTTTGCTTTCTCCCAGGTCTCTCCCCAGACGTAGACCCCATGTCTGCGGACAAGAACAGCACAGGAGTCGGGGTACATGTCCATGGCTCGGGCCATGTGCTCTTTTAAGTCTTTCTCCTCTGGGGTGTTCTCAATAATTGGAACAACTAGAGTATCATCATAGCTGAGTCAAAACACATACAGACAGTAAGTAAAAGCAGGCATTAAGATGCTGACATTACCATCACAACTGTTCATTTTTGGATGAACTAATATATGACAAGAAAGTCTTGCATATTACTAATGTAAAATGGCAAGAGTGAAGCCTCTTAGCAGCAAGTACAACCTGTAGTTTGTACCAGAGTTTCCTTTTCGAATCCCCTTGATCATCTCTTGATGCGTGATGCGGAATTCCTTGCCAGGAAACATGAGAGTAGCCATAAGAGCAGCCTTTGAGTGTGTATGGATAACCGCCTGAGCTCCTGTGAAAAGGAAACGACAATGTCTTGTAAATAGAGTATAAAACAGAGGCCACCCACTGTGTGTGAACAGGTACCTCTCATTGTGTAAGCGTTCATGAAGAGGGGAGTGCATTGGCTTTTCTTTAGCTTTTTCTGTGGAGGTGGACAACTGATATCCTTCTCATCAATATCACACACAAAAAAGTCCTCTGGCTGTAAACAGGAGTGGAAATATAGTTTATTGACATTATTTCATTACATGCCGCAACACGCTAGTATGAGGCAATAATAATAAAATAACTTACTTGTATTCTCTCCTTCTGAACACCTGAGGGAGCTATATAAATGTGCTCCCTGGAAGAAGAAATAATTATACATTACAATAAATGTCATACATTTGCAAGTATATGGTATATGCATGTTTTTAATTTCTCAAATAAAAATCTATTTGATGAGCATTAAAGTAAACCTAGGAATGAAAGTTCTGTCATCGTTTACTCATCCTCATGTTGTTCCAAACTTGTATGACTTTGATTCATGTCTAAAACACAAATTCAAATATTTTTTATTGAAACCCAAGAGGTTTCTGTCCCTCTAATGAAAGTCTGGGTAACCAAAAAGGTTATAAAGGCATTGTAAAATTAATTCATATGAATCAAGTGGTTTAATTCAATTTTTGTGGAGAAGTATGATCACTTTATATGACGAAGGGTTTAATTTAGGCCTTTATTTGAATCCAAGCAATGGTCCATGCACATATAGTACATGTATAGCACATTACGCACGGTACACAAGAAAGCTTCTGCATGTCTTAACCTTTTTGGACCTTTTAAGATTTGGTTACCTGGACTTTCAATCGGAGAGACAGAAACCGTTTGATGAGTGTTTTGCAGTCTTGTTGGCTTTTGAACAACATGAGAGTAAGTAGGATAGGATAGGACAGGACATTCATTATTGGGTTTAATTTACAAACATCATGGATAGATGGATGGATAGACAGATTAATTAATTCATATAAAAAAGGGAAATATTTCAGAGGACACCTGCAGATCCTCAAGACTGTGTCATGGTCAAGATATATTAGAATTGTTTACACACCATACACAATTTTGTCATCATAAAATATAACATATGGGAGAAAAGTCCATACGTGAGAATTTGGTACATCTGTTTTTAAGACCTTTCCATTTCCTTATCATGAACACTTTTCACGTCACTGATCCACATATCAAATGAATATTGCGGAACAGTGGATTTTATTATTGGTGTGAAATGCCTTGACTAACCCATGCCGCAGGCTTATTCCTCCCCCGGTTCCTGTCACCCAGCCCAGCTTATAGAAGAGCCTGCAGAGCTCTGGGATCAGCACACGAGGGTGGTCCTTATCCTTTGGCAATAATATAAGATATGTTGGTTACCCCATAACGCACACTCCTGATCAAATCTTTGATGCTGCTGTCTCGATAAGAAGTAAACTTATAAGATTCTGGAGAAACAACGATTTCAAATATTTCAGATTCCACAAAACCAGGCACAAGGACAATATATTTATAGTTTTACCCATATTTCCTTTCCGTTGCACTCCGCTTGTACAGTGGTTATGATCGACGACATTCTTAACACACTGACAAAAGACTCGAGCTTTTATGATTAATATTTCAGTTCGTTTCGAGGCGCTCGCCAGTAGCCAGCCCAAAACAACTCAAACCAACACGTGATGAAACAGCAAACGCTGCTGCGCTGCAGCGGAAGCCGGAAGTACAGATCTTTAAATGATAAAAGACCCCAAGGAGGGTACACCGACGAAACATGCAACCTATCAGATTGTGCTATTAATAATATAAGTGTATTGTTTTAAGGGTAAGTTTGGGGTAAGTGTAGGTATGGACATTAAAAAGTCTCAAACCACACGAATAAGATGCTGGCAGCACAATCGGATAGGTAGCATTTTTCGCTATCGATTTGTGCTAACGTTAGCCAAGTTATCTTTTTTAATGGGAGGTAGCACAATCTGAGCGGGTAGCACAAATCGTCAGAGGGTAACATAACAAGGAGGTAAGCATGTGCCAAAAATGTTAAAACACCTACACACCCACACAGTTTTTTTTATATACAGTCTTTGCTTTGTTTAGCTACCTAAATGTGGACATTGCTTAGACTTTTATCGTTTTTATATAAATACAGCTAAATTGTACCTAAGCCTAACAGAAAACTTGACTATGATCAAGTAACGTTAGGTGCACACATAAGGTTAAACGTGGTACATAAATTCATTGTATGCAGGATTGTGAGCAAAATAAAAGTTTTGGATAGAAGTCAATAATATGATATGACATCTGGTTTTTCATTTTGTGTATATTTCCAGATACCTGGATTATTAAACGAATGTCAAGTATTGATACGCATGTGCAGGGACGGATTTAGTGATTTGGGGGCCCCAGGCAAATATGGAATGGGGCCCTATACATTTGCACACATTTACCAAGATCAACCTTGAAGTTCCTTTTTTTTTGTCGTGATGCTTGCTGCTGCACAATGGTGCCCCATAGTTGAGTCCAATGTTTCTACATGTTTCATGTACATGTAATAAAGGTGATTCTTTCATTTTCATTTAGCAGACACTTTTATTCTTTCATGTTGTAGACCACGAAATAGCAATTGATTTGCCATCGAGATACAAGGTTTAACAAAAAACTAAATAAATTATAAAATGATAAACCTCATAATTTAACTTTTAAACCATTTTTAAGAATAGTTTTTTTAAGAAAAGGGATGAGTCAGAAGTATAAATTATTTAAAATAGTAAAGGCTGTAAACAAAACAGTGCTCAAAGCAGTGCTCAGCTCGTAAATAATACTTTATCAGGCAAAATACAAATTCCATCTAAACTTTTCTGAAGATAATCGGTTCCCCTCAAAGGTTTATTCATATAAAAACTTGAATTAGCGAGAATGTGAAAAGTGTGACAAAATATAGCCTATTGATGAGAAAAGTCCATTGATGAGTTACCAGTAAGCCTACATTTAATTTTTGTCATTTTAACTTAGAGCTATCAATCAATTAAAAATATTGAATCGCAATTAATCACATGATTCTGAGTTAACTCGTGAATAATCGCAACTTAATCGCACATTTTTATTTGTTCTACATGTACCTTAAATAATACTTTTCTACTTTGTAATACTCTAATCAACATGGGCATGGACAAATAACAGTCCTCCACTATATTGGCACCCTTTAGAGAATATGAGGTTTACAAAAGCAGCTTGAAAATAAATCTGCAATGTTTATACTTATTATCTTTTACTCAAAAATGCCAAAATTCCAACCTATCATTGAAGTAAAACAATTGAAAGTGGGGGGAAAATCTCATTGTGAAATAAATGCTTTCACTATTTCATGTTGGCCACAATTATTGGCACCCAATTATTGCAACGTCCTTTCCCAGCACAACAGCTCTGAGTTTTCTCTATAATGCCTGAAGAGTTTTGAGAACACCTGATAAGAGATCAGAGACCATTTTCTCATACAGCCCACTCTACAGATCCTTCAGATTCACAGCTCCATGACGGTGCTTCTTTTTCAGTTCACCTCACTCATTCTACAGGGTTCAGGTGAGGTACAGAGACAGCTTTTATATATGGCATAAAAGATTCATAGTTTTGCTGCTCACAGTAGTGACCCATAGTTGTTATAGGTTTATACTGTTTTATGTTTGTTTTTGGATGTTGTCCTGGTGGAATAAACACGGCCTATTCTCATAAGATTTCGCAGACAGTCAGGTTTTGATTTTTTATCTGTTGGTATTTGACTAGAATCCATGATTTGCCATCGATCTGATACAAGGTTCAGGACCTCCAACAAAAAACTAGGCCCATAAATTATAAAATCCAGATAATTTACCTGGACATGGGTAATTTAACCCTGTTTAAACTCATTTGGGTTTGCTGCCAAGAATAGTTTTTTCAGTTTCATCTGAAAAGGGATGAGTCATTTGAAGTTCCATCGTGTCTGAAATGAATATGCTGAGTTTGTTTTTGGATGAGTGGGAATTTTTCTGAAACCCTCCGAACAACATGTGGTGAAAGGCTGTTTTTGATTTTTTTTTAGTTTCTAACCCCAAACTCACAGTGCTCTGCAATTCTCCAGCTGTGATCCTTGGAGATCTTTGCTCAACTCTCCTCCTCAGCTCGTAAATAATACACACGTCCCTTATCAGGCAAAAATTTTTACATCTTTATTTGATTGGAACCATCTAAACTTTTCTGAAGACAATCGGGGATTTCCCTCAAAGGTTTATTTTTCATATAAAAACTTGAATTAGCGAGAATGTGAAGCCAACAATCTTGTGTCTTCACACAAAATATATTTTTAGGTTTTCTATTGATGAGAAAAGGGAATCCATTGATGAGTTACCTCATATTTATAAGCCTGTGGACAAAAGTTTAATTTTTGTCATTTAGTCACTTAGGGCTATCAATCATTTAAAAGTATTTAATCGCAATTTTTACTCACATGATTTCTAGTCATAATGGTCAGCATTAACTCGTGAATAATCGCAACTTAATTGCACATGAGATTTTCCCCATTTCAATTGTTCTACATCAATGTAGTTGGATTTTTGTGAATTTTTGAGTGAAAGATCAAAAGGATAATACTTGCAGATTTATTTCTACAGCCTTTGTAATACTCTATTTATCAACATGGGCATGGACAAATATAGGGCATGTAGATGCTTTATGCAGTATGTTTTTATGAAACCATAGTTAATATAAAGCATGAAGAGTAGACGTTTCATAGGTCATAGATGTATTTTCAAAGAACTTGTTCATGTCTATTAGACATACATACATTTTTTTTTAAAAAAAAGAACATACAAATATCAGGTTCCTATTACTTACATTTACATTTATGCATTTAGCAGACACTTTTATCCAAAGCAATATTTATTCGCTGTACATTTTTGTACGCTGTACTTATTCAGGCTGTACATTGTTTGTCAGTATGTGTGTTCCCCGGAAATCGAACCCACAACCTTTGCGCTTTGAACGCAATGCTCTAACCACTGAGCCACAGGAACACTTCTCGTTCTTTGCTCTGAGCAATTTACTGACACAAACCTGTTTACATTTCCGCAGGACAGGGCAGCTCACTTCTTCTGAACATGCAAAATGTACATATATTATTTATTATTACATTTCTTTGCCTCTATGTGCCACATACTGTATTTTGATTCAACGAAATTATCAATGAAGCTGTTTTCAATGAGATGTATATATGTATATATATATGTACAGTCAGGGGCGCAGATATGATTTTTTAACTGGGGGGGACCAAGCTGCACAAATTATTTAAACTCAATTCGTATTTGCGTTATTTGGGCTTAAACTTTAAGTAGTTACTTTGGTATTTGGGCTAATGTTGCACTAAAAAGCCTTGGGGATTCTTATTTGAAATCAGTAAACAACAATGAAACAAAGGTACAAAGGCCTACCTGGTCAATAGCAATGAAATGTTATTTATTACCCTGAACATACTGCTGGGCAATTTCTTGTCTGTCCAGTCTGTCAAGCCTCTCTTGGTGAATATGGCAACCAATGCATTGAGTTTTTTTGTGTCATGGTTGATCAACCAAGTTTTCAACCTGTAACCCACTAAAACTGCGCTCTGCCTCAAGATGTATGAGCCCACCATCAACAATCTTACTAATGTCTCTATTCAAATAGGCAAGGACTTCAGGGGCATCTCTCAAACATGCCGTTGCAGTTGTGCTGACCTTGTACTTGTTTTTAAAATCAATTGGATTTCAAGTCTTCCTCGTTCAGCAGGATATTTCACTGCTGCATATTTGTAATGGGATAAGTGAGTTTTTCAGTTCTTTTAATTTGAGCTGGTTGCATAAACTTCTCAGGTTTGTGCATTTGTGTCGGCTAGAACTACTCTGTAAAAATCACAGCTGATCAGGTGTGTATGCAAGCCTGCCCAGAATATCTCTTAGGGGGCCTAGTGTGCGTGGTGGAACAATGCTCTAACATTTTCACACATCTCCTGTCCTTAAAGTGCCTCAAAGTTAGTGTTTCTTTTGGATTTCAAGCTTTCTTGAAAGAGAAACGCAGGAGCATCCTCCACTTCAGTGTTTTTCGGGAGATGCGTTTAGAACCTCTAGTTCAGCACACAAAGCAAGCAGAAGTCCCAGTACAACATTACCCTGTTGCAGTCGAACACGTAAAGCCCTCTGCCCGGCTTGCAGATTCAGATTTACTTGCAGCCATCTCATCCAGTGCATTTAGTACCATCCCATATTGGCTGAGAACAGCACGGATAGCAGGTGAGCGTAGTCCACCTAGTGGGACATAAAGGCCTGAGACAGGGCTGGCCCTTCCCTTCAGCTGCAACAATGGCTTTAAACTTGTCTTTCATCTTACCAGACTGCCCAAAAAATGTGCCAAGCGTATCCAGTAAGTCCATTTCGAAAGGAGGCTGAGACCTTTGTGTAAATTAAACAGTGTGCTCCACAATAATATTTTCTGTGCTCGCTGATTAGCCTGGGCACCTGAGTACTTTCCACAATTTGAAGCCCCATCATATGCTTGATCTGACATAAGAAATTCAGCACGAACGTCCAAAATGATTCTGGCAAGGTTTTCACCTGGTGTAGAAGTTGTTTCATACAACCCTATAAAGTCTTCGTGCACAGAAATCAGTGTCAACATAACGTGGCACAGCGCCTTGTCAACACCAGAGATATCCCTTGTCCCATCCATAAACAATACTGCAACCTGGAAGGGACGGATTCATCTGCATGTCCGATAATCGATGAACTAATTTATACGCTCATTTTGCATCCCAAGATTTGCACCCCCTCTTTGCATAACCACTGAAATTGATCATCTTCAGCTTTGTATTTTAAAAGGGTCAAGGTTACCTTGATGATGTTCTGCCCCTAAAGGCCAATCCCTGCCTCGCCAGAAACATTCTCACCCCTATTATTTTTAACAGGCTAGCTCTGTTTTCTGCCCTGTGTACTGAGCACTGCAACTGTGTAGTAACGCCTGTTTTCATAGGCCTTTAACAGACTTGTGACCCTCTGATTTCTCATGCATGGAACATTTTTCAAGTCTTTTTTCCAGTTTTTAAATCCATTACTGACAAAAGCTGGGTCACTCTTGGCTTGTGCTGGTTTCCCTGTCTTGATACTTAGAGCAGTGAAAACACAGAACACCATCTGTACCCATTAACATGCAGCCAGGGATACTTCTCATAAATTTTTGGAATGTCAGTGTCCGGTCTTTCTCTTGTTTTTGCAAAACTAGGGTCAGGTGATTTGGCTTTGTATATGCATTATCGCCATCCTCTCCTCTGCCGTCCCTCCTTGCTGTCCCTGCTTCTGTCTGTAAGTCTCTCCTTCCTCAGCGTCACTGTGGCTGCCCTCCTGCAAATTCGCCCCTGGCCGCCCTCTTAAATCTTATAATTTCAGCCATATACCTCTATAGCAATGCTGTAGAAAGCTTCGTGAACTCAAAATTTTAAATTTAAGCTCTGACGTAGATCGAATGCTATCATGTATTTTTTGTAAAGATCTATATCCTCCGACAATAAAAAAAAACATGCCGCAAAAAGCAAAAGGTTATGTAGGCGTTTGATCTTGCACCACACAAATTTACTTATAATTATTTTTATAGCAGACTGACCACAAGTAGGGTTAGATGATAAGATAAAACATAGGTTAACCTCTTTTTGTGTTCATGAAATATTTTGGTCTCCAATTTTGCTGTGTTTGCTACGTGAAAGTAAGAAATTTCCCCTTAACAAAACTAATCTACCACATCTGATCGATGGAAAATTGTTTGGTTTTTGAACAATTGTTTTTTGTCTCTTCATAGTTGCATGTTTATGAAATAAACCATGGTTTCGCTCCTATTAAAAGCCATAGGACCCCGGGGTTGTGTGGTGTGGGGTTTTATTTAGCTTTTTTTTTTTAAACTTGGAACAGAAGGGGGCGGTGTTCATAGTTAATTAAAAAAAAAAAGAAAAAAGAAGAAGGAGTCAACACACACAGAGAGAGAGAGGTGCAGAAGCAGCGGACACTTTATAGGAGAGGTTTACTAGCTTTGGTAGTGAGGGGTACTTTAATTGGGGGGTCATGTCCCCCCGTCCCTACATTGCGCGCCTGTGTAAGTATATATTTATTTTCGTTCTTTTATGCGCAACCCATTTCCAAGATGTTAAAAAAAACCTACATGCCGTCGTCTGAAACTGTTCTGGTTGAAGTGTAGCCTTAATGTAGTCGCGCGCTGAACAGAGCAGACACACAGAGAGAGAGAGAGAGAGAGGTTGGTAGGAAAGGGAGACCTTGCGCTCGTGCGGCAAATCTATATTTTCATTTTTCTACAAGTTGAAGCACGTTTCGGACAGACAATGGTTGTCGTGGTAGCAACCTTTCGAAATTAATAGCATTCCCGCTGAAAAAAAGATTCAAAGCGTGCTACTGATGACCGCAAACAAGCATCCTGTATTACTTTTAATAATGATAATTAAAATTAACATCATGTTTATGAAATAAACTTACATTTGTGTGGTGTGGCTCTTGTGTTCATATAGTTTATAGGAGAGGTTTACTTTTCTTTAATTAACATTAACGGGTACTCAAAGCGCTTTAGGAAGTTAATAGCATAGAAGAGTATTACTTTTAATAATGATAATTATAATTCCTTACATTTATATAGGTTTTTCTGATCTCATAGAAGAGGGGGATCTCCTCGTCCACAACCAATGTGCAGCATCCACCTGGACTTTTAGTTATCTTCACCGAAATAACTACAGAAGTAGAACTTAAAATTCGAAAATGACAAAATGTACTGCAGAGCATTTTACTTCCAGTAGAGGGCGATATGGTGTATGCATAATGACTGTGGGGTATCTAGGTATCTTGTGAATGCCATCTTCACCCATTAGCCGCTTTTCCACTGGCCAGTGCCAGCCGGGGCTTACAGCGAGCCTGGCGGGGCTAATAGCACAGAGGCCGAAATTGTGCAGCGTTTCCACTGTCGGGCCAGTAGCCTCACGGCACTCCTGTAAACCCCCCCCTAAACACACCTTCACTGGACTACGTCACACAATACAAAGTTCCACCAGCGAAAGGGAGATGAATGAAATAAATCACTAAACAAATATATCAGAAGCTGTCGTTGTTTAGTCTTTATTTACAAACTTGGATACCACACGCGGCTACTGACTGACCACGAACAGGAAATAGAACTTACATGCTGCATTTTTGATTTGTGAATGTCTCGCGGTATTGCTGTTTTTTTTCTGTTTTTTTCTTTGAACAATTACATTTTGGTCTAAAAATGTGTTGTAACACAAGCGTTACTGAACATTTACAGTGTAAAGTATTACTGAAAATTGATTAGGAATGCCTTACACTACTGTGTTACAGCAAAAAGTAATTCGTTACTTTAATGTATTACTTTTGTAACACGTTACTCCCAACACTGATTGTGGGTTTGTAAAATCTGGGTGTCATAAGCAGCCCTTAGATGGGGGAAATTGTCATGTGTGTTGTTGGTCATATGACTCCCTTACCCATCTTGTGATTATGTCATGTTGTTCCTATAGGCACGTTCGACTTTAAGCGGCGCTGCGCAGAATGGTTAGCGTATGACATCAAAGTACCACGAGAGCGAAAGAAGAGCAGATGGATCCTATGCTTTCGAATGGCTCTCGCGGTACTTTGATGTCATACACTGACCATTCTGTGCAGCACCGCTTAAAGTTGAGCGCACCTTTTGCTATATGTGTCATGTTCTCATTGGTTCATAGTCCTGTCATGTGGTTTTCTGTGCTGTTTGTTCATTGGTACCTGTTCATTAGTTCTGTCTCATCATCGTTTGCTTTCTGCCATGTGTTTCCCATAGTGTTGTATCTAAACCCTCTTGTTTGCTATGTTAGTTTGTTGGGTATTAGATGTATGCAACCCCACTGTCTGTGAGTGTTTTTTTGGTTAAGTCTGTTCTTGTTCATGGTCAATTCTGGTTAAGTCTTTGTTTTTTATTTGTTCACATTGTATTAAATAAACTGCTCATGGGTTCTTAAACTTGCCGTTCTGTGGAAATTTGTAACAGCATCACTAATTCCCAGGAAAAAGGGCTTCTCTCTCTCTCTTTCTCAATTTCCAGATATTATATACAATATCATTATGTGAGAGATTCCCGGACCTTACAGAAAACCTTTTGTGTTTATTCATTAAAAAACATGGTTTAGGTCCTCACAGTGTCACTAATTTTAGCCTTTACTGTCCTTGTAGGGATTGACAGAATTGCTTTATTGGACAATTTACTAGTATTCCAGTATCAACGTGTGATATCATTGTGATGCCACACAATGATACACTTTGCACTTCTGCACTTTGCAGTATCAGTACAATAATATTGTGTATCTAGCTTAATGCATTGTTGTAGTGCAGCTGTGTGCATGACAAAAATATTATAATGTAATGCAGTTACTACATTGCACTTAGACATTAATTTGCGTACTATTTTCTTACTTATATGTTATAATTGATAGATTACACTTTCTGAGTATGCAGTTCTGTAATTTCTGTGTAGCATCACGTAACATGTCAATGAAACAGGTTGTTGGATTATTATTATATGTGAATCGTTTATATGATCTAAGTTCCACTGTTGTTATGAAACTCATTTTGTAAACTTTGAAAGAAATATAGGGACATTAGTGTGTTTTTGTATATACATGACTGCACAGACTATGTCCTGATGACTTGTAGTTCACATGCTATTCTTCCATACAAGCACATTTTGTATATAGCTATATCAACAAAGAATGGTGTAACAATGCTGCGGTATTATCAAAACACTGTTCATCGCTGGTGGAGTTTATGGTTGTGAAGTGTCGACCGTTCTATCTGCCGCAGGAGTTCACGGCCATTGTTATTGTTGCTGTGTACCATTCCCCCATATGCAAACGCTAAGGACGTGCTTCATGAACTGTACCCCCGACGGCTTTTTTTATCATTGCCGGCTACTTCAACCATGCTAACTTAAAGACAGTTTTGCCAAAGTTCTACCAACATGTGAACTTTGCAACTAGGGAAACAACACACTGGACTTTGTTTATACAACAGTGAAAAACGCATACAAAGCTGAACCCCACCCCCACCTCGGCTACTCGGACCACATCTCTGTTATGCTAATCCCAGCATACAGACCACTTCTCAAACTTGCCAAACCGGTTCAAAAGCAGATCACGGTATGGCCAGACAATGCTGCCTCAGCACTGCAGGACTGCTTCCAGGACACAGACTGGAACATGTTTAAAGAGACGGCCACCTACAACAACCACACAGACATGCAGGAGTACACTGAAACTGTGACTGCTTACATCAAAAAGTGCATTGAGGATGTGACAGTCACCAAAACCATTACCACACGTGCAAACCAGAAGCCATAGATGACAGCAGAGATTCGTGGACTGCTAAAGACCAGAGATGAAGCATTCAGATCAGGAGATAAAGCAGCCCTCAAAACAGTAAGAGCCAATCAAAAATGCGAAATGGTCATATGCTCAAAAAAATCAATAATCATTTCACAGAACAGCAGAGACACACGGAGCCTGTGGCAAGCCATCAGACCATCACTGACTACAAGCCCCCGCCACAGGACTGTGATGACGACAGCAGAACCTGACAGCAGTGCGACATGTTCCTGGGTCAACATCTTTGTTGACCCTGGAACAACATTGTTATTAACCAATCAGATTTGAAGAACAAGTTTATAATTTTTGTGAAATTTAGGCTTACAATCAGTGTGTGTTGCTTGTACATCAGTGTCCATTCATCAATAATTTCCTCTGATTTTAGGGATTACTCATGGTTAAGGTTAGGTTTAGATGTAGGAAAATTGTCAAGATTAAATTTTTTGATTAGAATGCTGTTCCAGGGTCAACAATATATGTTGACCCAGGAACACATCTAACTCAGCAAAATCAGGACGTGCATGACGACACAACCCTCCCAGATGCACTCAACCACTTTTATTCACGGTTTGAAATGCAGAATGACACACCTGCACAAAAACCAATGACAAGGCGCTCTGTCTGTCTCCAGCCGACGTAAGAAAGACCCTGTCTAGGATTAACCCATGCAAGGCTGCGGGTCCTGACAACATACCTGGCTGTGTACTGAAAGACTGTGCTGAACAGCTGACAGATGTCCTAACGGATATCTTCAACACCTCACTGAGCCAGGCAGTCATCCCCACATGTCTCAAATCCACGACAATCACACCGGTACTAAAGAAATCACATGTGTCCTGTCTAAACGACTACCGTCTCATAGCACTGACTCCAATCATAATGAAGTGCTTTGAGAGGCTAGTCATGCACAACATCAAAACCAGCCTCCCCAACACACTCGATCCACTCCAGTTTGCATACCGCCCAAACCGCTCTACGGATGATGCAATTTCCTCCACCCTCCACCTGGCTCTTACCCACTTAGAAAATAAAGACTCCTATGTTAGAATGCTGTTTATTGACTTCAGCTCAGCATTCAACACAACAATCCCACAACAGCTCATAAATAAACTAAACCTGTTGGGCCTTTACAATTCCCTCTGTAACTGGATCCTGGACTTTCTTACCAGAAGACCTCAGTCAGTCCGTGTTGGCCGCAACACATCGAGCTGAGCACTGGTGCCCCACAAGGCTGTGTGCTCAGCCCGCTGCTCTTCACGCTGCTGACCCATGAATGCACTGCCAAGTTCAGCTCCAACCACATCATCAAGTTTGCCGATGACACATCAGTGGTAGGTCTCATCAGCAAAAACGATGAAACGCACTACAGAGAGGAAGTGGCACAACTGGCTGAATGGTGTGGTGCTAACAACCTGTCCCTCAATGTAAGTAAGACAAAGGAGGTTGTGATGGACTTCAGGAGAAACTCTGGTGACCACCCCCCACTGACCATCGACTGCTCGACTGTGGAGAGAGTCAGCAGCACTAAATTCCTGGGGGTGCACATCACAGAGGACCTCACCTGGACCACCAACACTACATCACTCTCCAAGAAGGCACAACAGCGCCTACACTTTCTCCGCCGGCTGAAAAGAGCAAGCCTCCCTCCACCCATCCTCACCACCTTCTACAGGGGTACCATTGAGAGCGTGCTGACCAGCTGCATCACGGGAACAGTACACTCTGGTACGGGAACTGTAGTGTAGCAGACCGCAAGACCCTCCAGTGGACAGTGAACACAGCTGCAAAGATAATCGGTGCCCCTCTCCCCTCCATTCAGGACATTTTCCTTGAACGGTGCTCCAGTAAATCTACCAGTATCGTAAAGGCCCCCACCCATCCCTCCCACAGTCTCTTCCAGCTCCTACCATCAGGGAGACGGTACCGGAGCATCAGAGCCTGCTCCGACAGACTGCTCAACAGCTTTTTCCCCCAGGCTGTGAGAGCCCTGAACTAATCCAAATCACCCCACCCCTCTCTGAAACCCCACACAAACCCCCTACCTCCTGAAATATGGACCATTACACCCCCACACCCCCAAACACCCCTGACCTTACCACATCAGAAAAAAAACTGTCTGAAACTTTTTTGTGCAATTCGAAGTGTGCTACACACAGGTGAGTGGGCCTGTACAAACCACCTGTAGTAACACACTCTCCTCAATTCGCACGAGACACTTTTTACACATTTACTGTGTGTACATAACCCCACAAAAGACTCAATAGTATATGTATGTTTACATACTCATGCACTACAAATCACCTTACAATGTTCACCAGCCAGCTGCTTGGCTTATGATGTTTCTCTCTGCACATGTACAGTATTCATTTGAAGCATTTGTACAGTTTGTATAGTTTGTATTTTTTAGTCTATGTATAGGTTAACATTTATATATAGTATATTTATAGTCAAAATATGGCAGTAGGTCAGTTGTGTATAGGTTTATAGTGTTTTTATTTTATTACTTCATTGTTGTATGCCTGTATTTATGTAGCACCGTGGTCCTGTGAGGCACGACGTTTCGTTCCACTGTATGTACCCACATGTAGCGGAATGGCAATAAAGCTCAACTTGACTTGACTTAACATTTGCAAAATTATGCAGCTCCTTGTCTTTTATTAACTTATAATGTAACGATAGCTCCAGAAAAACAAATATCCTTCATATCCTGGAATGATAAAAAATATTTTCCCCCTTTCTCAATGTTACAACGTCATGGACTGAATTGACTCTAGAGAGTAATGCTACTTCTGATAAACTTCATAAGTAAAATGTTGAAACAAGTTAGTCTTGACTTGAGTTCTATTTAATATCCACAAGATTCAACATGAGAAAAAAAACGATGATAACCTCCTATGAGCCACCTTCGCTTTCTTCCCGCTTCAGGAAGTGAACGTGTATCAGCACACATGAGGGCGAGGCCTTTTTTCACACACCTGAGTCAGCCACACCACAGCAATGTTCACAATGACTCACTATAATACATGAGGCCACCCTTCTCACTGCAAACTAGGCTATTTGCTCCCATTGCCCCGCTTTTTCATCTTGAGAAGAGCTATATATTATGCATTTATCAAAACGTAAACATATATTATATATTATTTTGTGTCTGCTTAATATTAGGTGTCTTTAGTATGTAGCCAACTTGTATTACAAAACACTTTTGCTGCCATTGAGATGGGATACAGGTAAGGATAGGGACAGGTTTCATGGTGTAGTTACGTTTAAAGCTGGGTTAAGGGGAACATGCAATTACGTGCAGTTGTATTTATATAATTGAGGGTACATTTCACATCAGGAAAAAAAATTGCAAACACAATATGCTTTCTCAATAGACAACTATTGGTTTCAGTTTATACATTTTATCAGTGTAACTTTTCTTATAGTTGCCGAGCCTAATCAGTAAATGCCATTTTGATAAAAAAAAAGGTTTTCAGTTTGTCGACTATGTTCCCAACAAGCTGTGTGAAGTGACAATTTCACCATTTTGACTCATTTCAGTGGAAGGCCTCGTCTGGCCAACCAAATATTATTTTCTTGAGCAGGTTAACCTATTTATTTTAATTAAAATCATAAGGAAATTGCAAACTATAATAATGTACCCAACATAGTTGACAGGATATTAATATAGTCCTTGAAAATAAGTCAATGTAGGTCTAACATAGAAAAAAAATACCATGATGTGGTCATTACTGGCCGCCAGAGAAGAAAACTGTAATTTAAGAGACATAAAGACATTTCAAGCCAATTGAAGAACCGAGAGCATAAACTATATGCAGTATTCTCTTAATTGATTAAATACATTTCTGAAGGAAATTGTTCAAAATAAACATAATTCCATTAATGACATGAAATGTACCTTAAGTTATAGAACGACCCATGCATATACAGTATATAGACCATCTTAATAAATATGGATATAAGTAAACATAAATCATAATTTACACAGTAAGTTAATTGCATCAAATGATTAATGTATTACTTAGTACATAGTAGTTAAAGGCACTTAATATAATGTTGCTCCAGTATTTTACATATTGTGTAACTGAACACATGAATCATTTTATTTAGATCAGTGCAAATAGTGCACTAACAAGTACAGTACAAAATTACTACTTACAGCAATATTAAAATTGCAGCACACATAAACAAACTAATCTCTGTAACTCCATGAGATTCAACAGAACTGTGGTTTTCTCTGAAGTGGATTCTGCAAAGTTGTCTGGCATGTTAATGCTGGCTGCATAGACGCAGATAGAGAGGAAGTGTGAGAGACAATGACGAGGGAGTGTTCTTCATAGCACCACCCATCATTGCTCAGAGTGCGTCACAAAGTACTTCAGTCTGAGCATATAAAAGAGGCGAGGTACATCTCTAGAGGGTTCAGAAAATTACAAAGACTGGAAGAGAATCAAAGCATTGCAAGAACATACCGGTTAAGGGCCAACAAACAGGTATACAGTACATCCCTTTGTCTAGCACGTGACCCAGTACTGAACATGTGGACTTTGTTACTTGTAGTAATTGCTACTGGATCACCAGCTCTACTTCAGGCAGCCCCGGTTCAGGGTGAGTGATGGTGAATGTGTTACTTATTTATCTCAGAGGTGTCTTTGGTGACGGGTGGTTCACATACTGTATAGTTTTGGTCAAGACGCATTTACAATTGCAAGATGAGGTCATACTTGCGATACTGATATGACTGTAGTAGTGAGACTGTAACCCTTTTTGCTTTTCACAACAAAGGCTATGGTTATAAATCCCATCATTAATCTGACTTCTGCTGTTATCTGGGAGACTTTAAAGATGTCAACCATAGAGGAAAAGAAAAAGTTCCCACACATTTCCACTAGTAATCAGTGTAAATGCTACAAGTGAATTTACGCATCACGTCATTGTAAAGTACATTATGGAAAAAGTATATTTAAATAGAGATTAGCTAAAAATTTAATTTAACAGTGGTATTAAATGATTAGTGGTATTAAAGATTAACTTTACGTGGCTCTTAGATGACAGCAAAAGTAGGATCAGCTGAATGTGAATAAAGTTTTTTGCAGGCTATCTTGTCTTTTCTCGTTTACTTTTAGTGCATTGATGATGTCCTTTGTAGATCAATTTCATACGTTGTGGTTTAAGATAAAGTCATGAGCTGTATTACATAAACTTTATATCTTTATGATCGAAATCAAGATCTGACAGGTTTTAACCGATATCAGTATGGCTACAGATAAGATAGTATTCCAGGGTAATGATCTTCCTGCAATACAGCCCATGGATTGTTAAATTTATTGTACATATAATGTTTTCCCTCTCAAGAGTTATTTAATATCAGACTTTTACTTCAGTGCAAAAACGATTTTCTTACTCAGTATTTTTGGCTTGTTTTCCAGTACAAATATATAATCTTTCTTAAATCATGATACAAAATAATGCAAGCAAATAAAAAAAAATCAACTAATTGTGTTTGAATATGTTTTATTTCTTTAAGCATCATTTTGCTTCTTTAATAATGTATTTGGATTTCAAGACAGTCTGGAAATCAATCAATTTCTAGTCCCGTTAAACTCACTTATTCCCTCTTCTGTGCACTATTTATCACTTGTTCCACTAATTGATGTCCTTAAAACCATATGCTGGTCTAAACGTGTTATTTTGAGACAAAAATTAGAGGTCAATTACAAAGTCAGTGGATTACAGATGATCTAGATGTGTTACAGATGTGCTCACGTCTGCATATGCGACGCATCATTAAGAGATTTATCTAATGATACCTAATGCTAAATTGCTCATCTGTCACACACACACATCTGGCCCTCATTTACAAACTAATCATTAGTGGGATTGTACATGGGAAACAATTAATAAATACAGATTTCTGACTATATTCTGAATATTCACATTCGTTTATCTTTTGACAGGCTCCAGTGGCAGATGCAGCTTTGCTGGTGTTTTCCATGTTGAGGGAACCAGCATTTACTCTCTTACTTTCCAACAGGCGTTGGAATTGTGTCAGAGTTTAGGTCACAAACTCGCAACACAGGAACAGGTCAATGAGGCTTTTAAAAAAGGCTTGAGAACATGCAGGTAAAGTAAGCAAGCTGACTACAATGGACTTATCCTAGAGCTAAATAACATGTTCAGACATAAATGCACTTCTTTTGATATTACCTAATGGCAGTACTTAATTTTTCAATGCATGCCACACCTTTATGTAGATACGGCTGGATAGATGGACAAAATGTCATATTCCTCCCACACTTTAATGGTCCAAACTGTGACTCCAGTTCCACTGAGATCACCTTCCGTCCCGAAGCAGCAGATTATCTTTCTGATGTCTACTGCTTTAACCCGTCAGGTGAGAGTATAAAGACAATGGGGTATCTTAAAGAGAAACACTATAAAAACAAACATGCTCCAAACAGGTTTTGTCTTATTGACTTTTTATTTCCCTCCTACAAAGATGCATCACTAAACTGTGAGGATACTGGTAAATCTAACTCTGAGGGATTAACCAATGGAAACACAGCCACAGCAAGTAAGTTCCCTCTATTGTCCCCTGCAGTACCTAGAATTGGATTTTGATATCATTGCAGACTCTTTTTTTAAATGGCTTAGACCAGGGTTCCTCAAATCTTTCCCTGGAGGGCCAATCTGTTTCAGAGTTTAGCTCCAACCCTGATCAAACTCACCTAACTGTGATTTTCTAATGATCTTGAAGACTCTGATTAGCATGCTCATGTGTGTTTGATTAGGGTTAGAGCTAAACTCTGCAGGAGTGGGCCGGATTTGACGATCCCTGGCTAGACTATTGGTGCATTAACTTTAACTTTTGAGTTGAGGGGTGTGTATTGTGAAGAAGAAAGACATGCAGCAGACATATACTTCATTGTTCATTACCCAACCACACCTAATCCAAAGCATTAGTCATATCTCTGTGACCTCACAGATTTTTACGCACCTGCAGAACCACAATGGAGGAACAAAAAAGTTGATTTTATTTGAATACTCAGGAAGTGATTTATTGTTCATTATTGTTTCTCGTTTAACCCTTCACTCTGTACCAATGTAGCAAAGTATCTGCATGGTTTAACTCAACATTCCACTCTTTCCGCGCTTTGGTATCAGCACATACATGCAAAACATTGATGTATCATTCACATATTTAAGCTTTTTGAAAGTAATCCTTTTTCTGCTTTCTCACAAAGATAAAAAAACACATGAAGACATCCTTACGGAGTTCGAGACTGAAGGCTTTCTAGTAGATTTGGAAGAAATCATGGGAAGAGTAAAAAGAGAAATTTCTCTTCTGAAACCCTCAACTGTGCCTGCCTTGGAAGAACCCTCTACAACAACACACAGTGAAGACAGCAAAGGCCCTACAAGCAAACCCCATTTTGGGAAGAGCTCCTCCTCTGTTACCTCCAGTGTTTTGTTCCCTGATACAGAGGGCAGTGGATCAGGAATGGATGAGACCATTTTGGCAGTTGAGGGTACATCAATAAAAACCAACGAGGAGAAAATAATTGATGCAAAAGGACGAAAAATAGATGCCAGTCTTGTAGGTAAATATCCTTACAAATCCTGACCCTTATAAACTGGATAATGTTGGGGTTGGCTGTGGATCATAGAGACAACTGCATGGAAGACAAGTGCCTGGTTTCTATGGAAGCCGGTTCCACAAAAAAAAATATATATATATATGTAATTCAATTTTATATCACACAATGATATTTCTCATAATAATAACTTTATATGTCATAATATGACTATAGGCTACTGCAACTTATTCTCACAATTACCTTTTTTAGTCTAAGCCAAAAACCTGCTTTCACAGGATAGTTGTTGATAGTTACACAAATAAGCTATATTTGAATTAATATTAATGTTTAATATCATCAGTGATGGGAAGGTTACTTTGGAAATATAATAGGTTACAGATTAGTTGAGATAGAGTAGAAATATTTGAACGTAAAACGTCCATGAAGAAAGTTCAAACTAGACGGACATTTAAGGGATACGGGGCAGCCATACCACTATTACACAAGATTTAACCACATAAATATTTATGGCTATAAAAGTTATTGAAGTTGAAACTTTTAAAATCTTACCAGATTGTTAGTTATTTTATAATCCATTACAGTGAACAAAACAATCGTTGCAAAATGGCAGCAGTTGAAGTTGTATGAAACGAGAGAGCAAGTTGGCGATACCAAGATGACCGAATTAAATAATTGTACACATAATACTGAATTGAGTTTTAATATTTAATTAATTTATATATATATTTATTTTAGCAAGCATAGAGCTAACTTAAGTTACCCGTATGAGTCTCTGATATTAGTTTTTTAATCGGGAATAACATACCTTGGAATGACTGACAAATCAGAATCAAGCATTTCACAGAGCCATGTAATAATTTAATTTAAAGCAGTCTCCACAAAATTTTTAGCACCTCTTTTTTTACATAGAGATCATTCTAAGGTTAAATACATATTTAAAACAATAACAATAAATAGTTATGATACTGGTTTGAAATCAAATATTTGCATAGTTATGACAGAAAACACTGGCATCTAACAATGCCTTTGAAAAACAGTTAACAGTTAATCTTAAAAATAAAGCATATAGCCTACATAAACCCAAATAAGAGATAAAAGAGTTATTAAATAAGCATGTCTTCTATTTTGTGTCCTAAACCCCTGAAACATTGGTGTCTCATATTTTAGAGCAGTCAATGCAATTTATGAAAGAAGTTAATTAAGTGTGTGTGTGTGTGTGTATGTGTCGTTAACATTTTTTATAAGTAACCTTAATTTGAATTACACATTTTTTTTCTCTCAGTATAGCTGTAACTAATTAAAATTACATTTATTTTGTAATTAAATTACGTAACTCTCTTACATATCACTCCCCAACACTAAATATCATCATATGGTACATAAAGTGTTTGCTTAATCTGTTGATGAAACTTTTGATGTTAATACATAATACAGTATAAGTCATCAAGTCTCATTACAAATATATCTTCTGCAGACACATCAAATGGCCAAGTCCATTTACCTCTATCACCCACTGAAAAGCGTGATGGACCATCTAGTAAGTTCTTGTGACAGACAGCACTGTAGATGCCATCATTTCTTGACTTTTTATTCAACTGACATAGTGTAAATCTGTAAATTTATCCATTTTCTCCCTTCTACAGCTTGGCTGATAATCGCTGCATTCTGTGTTGTTATTGGAGCCATAGTATGCATCCTTGCTGCTATTGCTACTAGAGACAAGTAAGTTTGCTTTTTTTTCATCGAGTGAATCCATCACATCCATCAGCCATTTGAGTCCAGCTTCAGGTTACTGAATGTAACTCTTTACCTATAGGTGGTACGGACCGAGACAGAGCAGAAACATCACGACTGAAGTGCACAACAAAGACTACAGTAAAACAGAAACACTGCCAATGTCAGAGAAAGAGCAGGAGATAGTGGCACTGATGAGTGTTGAGAAGCTGACGAATGGTAAAACGGATGACATTACTGCTACCTGTCTGGATGAGCATGAGAAAGAGTATTTAATGTAATGTTTTAAATCCTGCATACTGTGTATTAACAGGTTTCAACTCTTCTGCACGTTTTATTTGCACTAGTGATGTTTTTTTCTGCTCAGAGTCAGATTTTTAGAGCAGTTTGTTTCCATTTTGTTGCTTCAGAATAAAAAATATATAAGAATCTTGTATTACACATTTCTTTTCTAATGTAAAGTATAATTTTTTTCTTTCCAATAATAGGAAATGCTTATTATCTCTTAATGACTGATGGTTAATAATGATATGGTGAGAAAACATTTTTATACTGGTTTTCATCTGTTCGTAAGTACTATGTACTCTGTGAGATATAATGCATTTTTTAATGGAAACTTTGAATTTGCATAGAGAAACCATATCCAGTTTGTAATGCAATGAAGCAAATGTAAATCTTTCCTTTTATTAAATTACCGATGAACACATTTTTTTTCAGCTCATAGAGCACATTTATGTGGGATGTCTTTCAATAAAATATGAAATTTAAACAAGGTATTGGAGTATTATTTTATTTTTTCAATTTGAGTAGCTAGATGTAAAAATGCACGAGTGAGATGTAAAATCATATGATAAATACAATTTACTGTTGTGATTACTATATATTTTATTTTTATTTTTCATTTATTTACTGTAGCATCACTACCTAAAAAGAAAGAAAAAAAAAGAAAGAAAGAAAGAAAGAAAGAAAGAAAGAAAGAAACACCACTGAGACAAGAAGCATTGCCTTTATTTACAAGTTTTTAAAGGTGTTTCATAGAAAAATAGAGGAAAAAGACAAATTTAAAAGTGGATGCAAAATCAAGTTCGGTAGACAAGTAACACAATGTCTTTGAAACCAAACAGGGCTGCACAAATAAAACGAGCAGGATGGTCAAACAATATTTGTTAACATGCATCACTGTACCTCTACAGATGTGTCAGGCCCTGCCTGAACAGATATTCCAAAAGTGCACACTTATAGATTCTGTATCTAGGTTTTGTATCATTTCCTCAAAATTCATACTCAAGATCTCTGCACGGCTGTTAAATCTGTAGTAAGCCTGGTTTATAATGATTATTAATTTGACTTTCCCCCCTAGTGTCACTATTCCTACCAACATTTTTAACAATACACAATATTTTAGACACAACATCATCATGAATTGTAACAGTGAAAAATATGCTTACATTCATATACATACATTTTTACTAATCAGTCAATGTCTCACAGCCACCTGTTCCATGTTACGTGTACAGTATTTGATAGCAATAATTACTTAAGACAACCTGTTACCCTCTAATCTACTTAGTAAAATACTGAATTGAATACATAAATTGCCGTTGTTTTATAAAACAATAGACAAAAGTCATGAAATTAATACTACACTTTAATTTGCATGAAAAATACATCTAAAATATGACAGCATATGTGTATTTCTATATATGTACAGAAAGTGCAAGGAGGCACTTTAATGAGAACATTTTAAGATTCTGGTGTAAAAGAGGAATGCTGATCGTGTTGCTAGTACAGACTACCAAATAAATGGTGCAGATGTAATGATAGATCTCAATTCTGACATCTCTTTTCCGGTACATGCTAACAACCTGAGCACCAAATAACTTGAGGGCATGAATATAGAATCCATTCAACTGGACTTAATATCTGAGTATCCAAGAAGGCTCCTCAGAGAATCGAACACTATCAGTGGGCTAAGATCCAAGAAAATGGGATTGCATTTAATATTAATGTCATAAAGTCTTCTGTTTGCAGTTTGCGGTTGATATCTTCAAGGCAAGATTGTAACTTAGCAAATAAACACATAAATAAATCGACAACTTAACAAAGCACACAGATACATACAAAACCTACACACATGCAAGTCCCTTCCCTCAAACATAAACATGCATGGAGACTTATTGATGTTTGAATGCACACTATTCAGTCCACTACGCAGGATATTAACAGTCCCAACAGTCCTTGCAGATAACGTCAATCGACTCAATGTCATACTTCATGTCTGATCGCTCTGTAATTGCTGACGTGGCATTTACGTCGGGCAGCGTCTAAAAATAAGTGGCAGCATTTGGAGGCAAACCTCTATTTCAGAACCTCTAAGTACACTGGTAAGCTCTTATAAGAGGCTGATCTGGAGTACCGCCACCAAGAGTTAATCCACCTAAGCCAAGCCAGTCAAAGGTATCTTTAGCAAACAAGCTGCACTTGTCTCCTCCTGCCACTAGTAGTGCTAAAGGGGGAATTTGGGGCTGGAAAAACCACTGCGATCCTTCTATACGGTAGCCTTAAGGCAGCAGGTTCCTGATCCTCAAAGCCAAGGCCTACAATTCTAACTATCGTAATCCTTGAGTGTAAATAATGTGCCGCCTGACTGAACCACCCGCTACTTCGAGCTACGTTCTCTTCCCTTTGTGTATTAAATGTACTGAGAATTTCATATGAAAGTCAAAGCTTGTGCATTTGAAATGTTCTGTGGTAAATTCTGACTGTTTAACATGTACAAAACTAGCATTTGGTATGCACCAGAATGGATAAGCTTGCGGGACTCAGGATAAGGCGGAGCTTGATCTGTGTGTTGTGTTACTCGCGTATCCATGGTTCCTCCTCAACAAGTGTGAACTCCGCAGGGGAGCCATTTGAGGCCGGGGTTACCTGAAAGCAATTATCAGGGACAACTAACTGTTTGACCAAGGCACAGTCAAAAATGCATTAACCGCTGCTATTTGCTAAACCGCTGTTTATGGCTTGGAGCAGAGAATCCAGGTAGTTTGATTTTTTAACAGCACAATTTATATCCAAATTCACAGAAATGTACCCACCACAAGACAGAATATAATTAGCTGCAGCGGGATTCCTTACAGAATGCTGAAAGACTGAATACAGATAGAGAAAATCATTTGAATTGTTATATTTTTTAAATACAAACTTTGTATTTTTCCTAAATACAGTGAATCTCTGCCCAAAGCTAATCTTCTAAAGGGGTTGTGAAAAAGTGCCACGCTTGCTACCACACAGACCTATGCATTTGTGAAACACAGGGTTAAAAAGAGGCATAACATTTACAAAAAAAAGAAAGAAAACAACTGCAGTTCTCTGACTGATGGAAAACAAACACTTTTCTGTTAAACTTATAACCATTGAGGTTGAAACAAATTCAATAGCAACCTTTGTTGCCTCAAAATGTAGATGGAAAAAATTAGGTGTGCCTAGTGCACTGCTTTTTTCACTTTCATTTTTTAGTTGAGAGCCGCCAAAGGCATCTTGGCATTAGTACAAACATTTGAACGATTTACTGTGCACATGTGTGTAACTGCCAAATTGGTGATGTTCAAAAACTGAAATGGATAAAGTACAAAAACTGCTATTTCACCAAGTACAAGAACAAATAAATAATAATTTATTCATTCCTTCATTCTGTTTAATGTCTTATCACATCAGGAATGACCAAAAATACAAAAAGAGTAAAAAAATTAAATAAAAAATCGCAATGGTACATATAATGTCGGGGAAACAAATAAAAGCATCTACATACAGGTCTCTATGTCTGTGAGAGTAAAATGTACCTTGCAGTCATCTATTTGGACCGGCCGATAGGAGTTGTTAGAGGTATATACACCATGGTTAGTGTTATTCTCAAAAAAGGATTGTGTCTTGGCCATCTCAAAGTCATCTGGCCTTATCTGCTGCGCATCAAACAGGTCAAGCTCATCTTTGGAGAGGTGGTACACGATTCCAGCCCCATACGAGTCACCAACGACATTGACTGATGTTCGGAAACGGTCCCTGTTTGATAAAGCAGAAAGAAACAAAGAAAGGTGCCACATCTCTCAAGGCTAAATGACTCCAAATGCCACGGGGCTTGTTCTAACATGCAAAGCAAATGACTAAACATGCCATGAGATTTGCTTTAAAATATTTAAGTAGAGATAATTTACATATCATATCTCAATCATATAATATAGGCCTATTGATTGAATCCTTGACTGACAAATATTTCTTTTTTACCACTAAAAGTGCGGGGAGAGATTGGTTTTACTTACAGTAGCCAGTCGACTGCTACCAGTAAACTGATGTCTTGAGTCGGTAGTCCCACAGCTGTCAAGATCAGAAGCATCGTCACCAGACCAGCACTGGGAATACTGGCAGCTCCTACGCTAGCGAGAGTCGCTGTAAGGCTACAAACAAAACGTAATTGTATGATTTGATAAGATCAGCTGCAAACTTGAAGAATAATACATCACATGACTCACAGTCTCACTTTGAAAATGGTGTAATGTGATTTTATCAATATTTTGTTTAAACAATAGTAGTTCTGATGATTAAATGAATAGTTTGGCTAAACATTTCTAATTTGTCATTATTTGTTTTACCCTAATCTCAGTCCAAAAGAATATGCTGGGGTTGTTTTTTTTCTGTAGAGCTGAGAAAGTGAACTTTCAAAGAATATCAACTGTTCATAGTGACACTATCAAGCTAGAAATAAAACTATATGTCCAAGTCTTCTGAAACAATATGACAGTTTTATATGACAAACACATTGAAATTGAATTCTTTGTTTACAGATATTCATTCCCGCTAATCCGTTGTTAGCAGATGCTACCTGATCCACTGAATCAAAGAGCTGAATTCGAGAACCAGGTCAGTCCAATTCATTAAATTCAATGAGCCAGTTAATAGACTTCATAAATCTCATTGTACTGTTCTTTCCTGACTCAATGATCCAGATGAACCCAGCAATACTATTAGGAATACAGAGCACAACCATACTTCTCTGGTGCTCTACTGCTCTGGTGCTGATACCATCATAATAGCTTGAAGACAGAATCACTATGAACTGTCAATGTGTAGCAAAAACTGTGTAAAAATTCTTCTGTTTTTGTTTAACAGAAAATAACACTAAACAAGTTTGGAGCAATGTGAAGATGAGGAAATCATTACTGAATTTTAATTTTTGGGTAAACTATTCCTTTAATATGATATAGCTACCAGGCAACTGCCTGTGGTAAATCAGCAAGTACATGTTATCAGAATAATATTTTTGTAAAGTATATATTAATTTCTGTGTCCAGACATTGGTCTTACCTGACTGTCACGATCTGGCCAGGATCAAGTTCTATTCCGTTCATCTGGGCAATAAAGATGGCTGCTACGGCCTCATAAAGCGCTGTACCGTCCATGTTGATAGTTGCTCCAACAGGTAATACAAATCGAGTCACTCTCTTGTCAATGCCCAGATTTTCCTCCAGACAGCGGAAAGTAACAGGTAATGTCCCAGCACTACAAAAGACACATATCAAGATTTCAGAATCAGAACCTATTCTTGTCATTATTAATAACTCATCTTCCTAACAGGCCAAATTAAATCATCGCCTTCTCTTTATTTAACTCAGTATGTGTCCTAATTCTCAAAGGTTTACAAAAATCAAGGTATAATTATTGTTGTTGGCTTTTTTTTTTTTACCTCGAAGCTGTTCCTAAAGCGGTGACCCATGCCTGGAAAATTCCCATGAAGAATGTGAATGGGTTTTTCCGAACAATAACAAAATATATTAAGGGAAGGAATATGGCTCCGTGAATAAAAAGTCCAACGATAACAGTGACCATGTACATTCCCAGCTGCCTGGCCACCACTTCCAAATCATTAATTGAAATTATCTTTCCACAGATCAGGCATGCAATACCAAAGGGGGAATACCTGTTACAGGACAGAGACAAGCAGCAAAGTCAACTAACAGGTTAATCAGACAGTTCAGTTCAGTTAAAGGCAGTTAAACTGTTAAAGTCTCCATCGTTACACTGCAGTTCAAAAGCCTGGGTTCAGTAAGAATCAATAATAGTAATACTTTCATTCACAGCCCAACTAAACAAAAGTGACAGTGCTTTTTTAACGTTAGAAATTATTTATATTTATAGTTATTTTGAACTTATGTTCACGGTTACACAAAAATATTAAGAATACACATTTTTTATTAGAATAAGAACTATAAGCACCAAATCAGCATATTAGAATGATTTCTGAAGGATCATGTGACACTGAAGACTAGAGTAATGGCTGCTGAAAATTCAGCTTTGTCATCAGGGGTCTAAAATACATAAAAATAATAATAACAGCATTTTATAATACTCTTATTTTTTACTGTATTTTTGATCAACTAAATGCAACCTTGGTGAGAACTTTTGAAAAATATCTTCTTACTGACCCCAAACCTTACAGTAGTATACATGCTTTATATCTGTCACAGTTAACACATCATTTAAGAAACATTACTAACACTGAGAATGTAAATCATGAAAACTTTACTCTATTCATTAAACAATCAATCATGAAAGCTGACCACATGATCATGCCGACCAGCCTCATAACGATCTCGTTGAGAACATTGAAGAACTCAAGCATCAGCTTGGCCTTTTCTCCCATCTTTCCCATGCAAATCCCAAACGCCACAAAAAACCCAATGAGACCTACAGAGACACACACAGCCACCATGTTAATTTGAAGAACATACATTTCAGCTTCATGCATATACTGTGATCAAAACAATTTATTACCTAAAACATTCATGCCACTTTTGAATTGAAGAGACTTCTTGATTACATATTTTGCAGCGCCCTTGGTAACATTTCGTCCAAACCGATTTAGATTTGGTGGAGGAGCTACTTCTATCTTGCTAGTAACGGTCTGGATCTACATAAAGAGATATAAAAACTGTTAATGAAATATGAATGAAAGACTATTCAAAATGAACAGACCCAAGATCAACAGAAATTAAGTTATGGTTGAGAATAAATGATAAAATTATCTGAAATCAAAAGCACATTGGATGTACACACCTGCTGAAAACAAGCCTGAACAAGATTTTCTGGAAACAGATTTCTGATGAGATCAAAGAAGGCATCTAAACTGGACACTTCATCGTTCTTTTTGCCCTCGCCCAGGTTTGCCTTCAGTTTGGGGTTACCAGGGTGGATGAGGAGCACCAAGATCACCCCCAAACGCAGCTGCGATGATAGTGGTAGACATGTAATACACCATGGCCCTTGTGCCCAGACGACCACTGGACTTGGCATCCAACCCTGCTAATCCTAAAAAATAAAGAACAGGATGACAATTAAACTACACTAATTATCATTGCATTTTCTCAAGGCAGAATAACTATTTCTTTTTCAAACTGTAACACTGTGCACTGAAAGTTACACACAAAAGTTATTTCTCAGGGTTAAGTTTCATAATTATTGCTGTGATTTCTGAATGAGTAATGAATTTGGAAAGTTTTGAATTTCTAATTGAATTTCTTTTTTGGTAACACGTTTAGACTTGTTCTGCTGATGAGCCGCTGACACTGATCCGCCCTAAATTTAAAAGGCAAGCTTTTTTAATTGTATACTGGGTTACAAAGAAAAGGTTGAAAGGACACACAATGGCTTAATCATTAAAAAATTACCATTTCTGTAGTTATCCCACAGCTATAACACTGTGGTTTATAACTTTGACTATGAGGTGATTTTATTTATTTATTGTCTGGCATTGTTGATGCAAAAAAGACATTATTGTTTTGTGTTGATAGCATAGTTTTGGAGGTGTTATAAGTATATAACATTACCTGTGATCAAACTCGAGATAATCAGAGGCAAAATCACCATTTTTAACATCCTCATGAGAACGTCACCCGGGAAGGCAATAACCATAATAACATCAGCGGGGAGTGGTGATGCATAACGCAGCAGAATACCAGCTACTGAACCAGTGATCACACCTGGAACAGAGACAGAGAATAGAATCACAGTGAACTTCAGGGTACACAAATGGGACATTTCATTGCGAAATAATACTGAACCTTTTGTGAAGTTTAACTATCACAGAACAGAATATGCTTCTAAAAGTAGCAGTGTGTAGGAGATTATATGTGGGTAGTTGAGGTATCAATCTGTCCTATGGTGTGACGGAAAAATGTAAAAAAAAAAATATATTACACTCTGACATTGAGGATAAACCTCTCTCATGCTATTTGTAACTCTAAGAATGAAGATACATTTTCTCATGTTATTTGTATGTTGTTGTTTTTTCTAAATTTTTGCTGTCACACAATAGGACACAGTCCAATTTTTATTTGTCAACTACCCAAATATATATATATATATATAAACAGAATTAATTTTCTCCTCTAGGCATACATTAACCATTGCAAACTAGAACGTTGGCAAAATTGTTCTTAAGCACGATATAGACTTTAGATAGAGATTATAGATAGTCTTTAGGTCATGTTTAAAGACGCTTGGGTCATAAAGGATCAACCAGCTGAAGGAAAGGCTTATTTTCAAAGAATATGTGATGATATTTTCACACACATTTAATTTTTATTCTCAATAAAATGTATCTTGCTTTAATGAATACTTACGTCTACTTCTTTCTTATGCAAGAATATGTATCGAAAGATTGATACAGTACATGTATTATTTTTTGCTGTGTGTTGATTCAAATCGGTTGTCTTGATGCATTAAACATATTGTCTGATGAGTATCACTGAGTATCGTGCAATGCAAAAAAATATTAGTAGACCAATAGTGTTTTAATCTACTTAGTGCTTTAATGAAATAACTGAGCTTAATAAATGGACGGCTGTAAAAAACCTCCTTATAAATACTTGCTGTTGAAGGATGGCTTCACTGTGTTGTCTTGCCATGTAAAAAGCTTTCAGGTAATTATAATTATCATATACATGACTATTTATTTACAACAGTAACAAGTGTTCTTTCATAAGCAATCTGACACATGGAAGCTACATTCACTTATACAAACTAAGCACAACACAAACAAACAAAAATACTGAAGTGACTTGCCAAGAATTGTAAGCGCAAGTACCAAATTCTTCATGATTTTATCACAAAAGCTTCCACACATGGACTCTTCAAGTGGTGGAGGAGGGTCCAGATGACTCTCATGCATTCTGATCTCCGCTTGCTTCTGCATATTGTTGGCACTGGTGGATAGAAGATGTGGAGCACACAGTAAAGTATGTCAATATAAATGATCTAATCAAGGAACACTAGCAGTGTTATGCTTGTCATTTCACATCCTTCCAGAAAATTACCACTTTATGAAAAATCAATTCATTCACGTCTTAAATGCAAATCGTTGTTGGTGTTAAGATTGTGACCAAGATATGTTTGTGCATGATATGCTGAAAATGCAACGACACTGAATGACAATGCTGTGCAATTCTTGTATTTACATCTAATGTTTTTATCTGCATGTTTTGCACAGATGCAATCAAAGTCTGTGAACCACAGAGTGGAATGCAATGGGTACACATTTCAAACTGAACCAAACGTGCAAAAATATGTATTTTGGCTTCTCAGTACAAAAATATGTCCATCTATTTGTATAAAACTGTATCCACCTGTCCAAGGTAAAAAGCACCATTTGATATAAAACTGTATCCACAAGGTAAAAAGCACCATGACACATATTTTGTACAATGACTTTGGTGGATTTCTTTAAATATTGCAAAATATCAAACTAGTTTCATTGTAATGTTTTTTTTCTGATCTTATGGAAGTCTAGGGTCGGTCAAAAATGTGTACAGATCCCATCAGCAGTACTGGGAATGTGTTTTCTGGGAATACCATAACTTTAACATGCCTGTGATTGTTTCTTTACTTTAATTTACCAGCTGTATACCAACTACCACGGTCATGTCGTGTCACATAACACGAGAGTTGTTTAGCTGTACTGTGGTCTGGATTAAAAGGTTCTTAAAAGTCAACCCCCCCCCCACACACAAGAGATAACCTTGTTTGGTTACATAACCTGTAGTCTTGCTGTAATTAGTCACATGCATGCAACAGTATGCTTTATTATGTCCAGATAACTTTAAATCAAGCTGCATGTCTTTCTTGCAATGGTGCAACAGAATGACAATTGATGTATATCAATTGATGTATATGGCCTATCCCTTTTTTAATTAAAGTATGTAATAAAATTGTACCAAGTAATAATCATTTAGCCTGTATTGTGTACAACAAAATTGAAATCAAGACAACAGATACATTGAACTTTAGTGTTTGTGTACATTGTGAACTCTCAGAGTAGCTGCACTCAGGCTCATCTGAACAAGATTAAAAAGCTGAATGATGCCAAGGAAATCAGAGACTGTCTGATATACACAGCTCCAGTCCTAATGAGATAAAAGCCAGCTAACTGGTTAATTTTAGCCATTGAGCACAGCAGTAATTGTGTTGCACAATATTCGAGAGCAAGTAGGAAAAGTCAAGGTGCAAATTAGTGTTTTGGTTTCAAACGGTAAATAACAGCATTTTACTAATTTAAATGATGCAAAACAATCCCAAAATATTTGATCTGTAATTATCGATTCTGATAATTTATTGTCCTTTTATGTAAAAAAAGTTGACTCTCATTAGTGACTACATTGGCTGAGCGACAAGAGCTTGTCTGCAGGTTATTTACAGATTAAGTGCTTGTCCTTTGGATCTTTTTAGAAATCAGTATAGAAAACAGGCATTTTCTATACAGACTTTATTGACATGCCATTTTGATTTGCTGCAAATACCCAGACCTGTAAAATTTAAGCAAAATGCTAGCTTTGCAGACTAAATATAATGATGTAAAATTTTCATCAGGCTATTCAAAAGTCGCTAAATGAAAATACGGATACGCAAGAAGATCCTGAGAGGCTTTTTATTACCCATCTTACCTGTTGTAGTGCAGATACTGAAAAGGAAGAGTTTCACAGCAGTTCGCTAGACAGCCATGGGCTATAGAAATGGCTCTTAATGAAACGCTGTCAATCTACAGTTTATCCATCAGGAAATCTGGTCCAAAAGTCAATCACAACTCCAAGCACCAGGTGAATAAGTGATTACTCTGATGCAATCCGCAACACTTCCTTGCAAGATTAATAAAATTGATGGATAGGAGATTCCATGCACAATCCTCTGTCTTTGAATTGATCTTATCCCACCATTAGTACTAGAGAAATGGTCGAAGAGGTGCTGCTAAGGGCTTCCTGGGGCAACATGGAGGAGGAGTCTAGCACCCAGATTATGTGTAATTATCAGCTAATATGCTTGAGACTCCTCGTCCTCTCTCTCTCATTGTTTCATCTCCTCCATCTCACTCCCAAGGTCTGATCTTCTCTAATGAGCTCTGAAACGAATGAATGGAATCAAAGAGTGATACATGGCAGAAATACAGATTCAGTCGAGCTGTCAAATATAACTTTCGTGCAATGGTTCAAAATTGTGAACGAGACCCTAACAAGATAATTATTTGCACTGTATATGTGATTATTTGCATACTGTATATGACCAGTGCAAATGCATGTTATACATTTATACAGACTACTGGTTTCTTTCCAATTTAGACATCATGGCCCAAACATTGCATTATTTAAGGGAAACACAATCTTGACCTGTGATGACCGTTCATTTGCATATGAAGACTTTGGCCTAACATGACAGAAATAGGCAGGGTTTCTCATAACCTCTAAGTACAGACGCTAACAGATCAAACAATTAGTAGTGCATGAGAACAGTGGCCTTCTCCGAGAGCCTCTTTTAATGACATGAAAACCCAAACTTCTGCTTGCTTATAAATATTCTTAAAATAAATATCCAAAGTGTACACTGTAAAAAAATGATTGTAATTTTACCTATAAAAGCAACCTAGTCTCATAAAAATATGTACCTCTGTGCACTTTCTGTGCGACACCGTTTTACGTACCTTACTGCACGTTTCGCCGCAGTTTCAAAGAGAAATGTCCACTGAGTGGCGCTAAAACACAGGTTAAATACGTGAACCCTGGCATATTTTTATTACGTAGATATAGGTACATATTGCTGTTTTTTCATTACGTTGCTACAGGTATGTATTGCGGCGGTTCAGAATTCAAATATCTGGAGTCTGTCCCTAAAAGTTAATGCTCTATCGTGTTGGAAATATGCCCTACACCAAACCCAACCCTAAACCTACCCGATAGTGTTAGCAAATGCAAAACTGATATAAAAACGTTATTTGATTGATGCAACCTATAATGATGAGTCAACAGAGTGGGGATCCATTTGCAGCTTTAATAAGAGTTAACACAGTCGTACAGGCAGTGGTCGGTAACGGTAACAGGGATATCAGAGGAGAGACAAGAGCAGAGTATCAAGGCAGGCAAGAGGGTCAAAAGGCAGGCAGATATCAATCCAAAACGAGAGAAACAGTCCAGAGTCAAAACACAATGATCAAACAGAGAAAGATGAGAACGCTCAGAAAAGTCAGCCGGGGCACTACAAGACTTCGCAATGAGTGTGTGTGGCTTAAGTAGTCCCATTGGTGAACTAGCATTCAGTGTCCTGGTACAGGATGATGGGAAATGGAGTTCGGAGAGAGAAGTCAATACTCGGGTGATGGTGACCTTTGGTGACGATCAGGGGAACGCCAGAGGCCGGATTCATTTCAACTTCCTTATATGCTAATTTCAACTGCTTTGTCGAACCATGATTAACGTTACACAGAATTCGAACCGGAGCTCCTTGCCTCCGAAGTACGTCTCTGTACTCCGTGAGCTACCGAACAAACTTACCGTCTATGAAAACCCATAGATACGAGGCTGGATATGTGTGATGTTAATGTTCAAAAGCATCAGTTTTCAAATCTCCCAGCATATTAATATTGTTTTGAAGTCGTAACATGATATTCTTCAAGTCATTGTTGGAAAATTATGCTTTATTAATCAAAAATCCTTAAATTTGTCTGAAAAGGAGTAAAAGGTGTCGGAGTTTTACAGCCTCTAGTGTTTGTTTCTTTTGGAAACTGGCAGTAATATGTAGTTTTTGGTACATATTTTGTGTCTTGCTAAAAAGTGCACCCAGGTAAGTAAATGTTATGAGACCAGGTAGCATAAAAGACTGTAAAAATGCATACAGTAAAAATCTATTATTCATCATGAAGATTTCTATTTACCATCTATTGGTACACTGAAAAGAGGATTTTAAAGAAAATATTATTTCAGTCTTTCTACTTAAAAATTCAACATTTAATTCAGAGTATTATCTACCATTTCTTTGCAATTAATGGAGACAAGTACTAACAATTACTAGATTGCTAGTAACTGGTAACAGTTTAGTATAGGGAGTCGTGGCCTAATGGTTAGAGAGTCGGACTCGTAACTCAAAGGTTGCGAGTTCAAGTCTCAGGTCCAGCAGGAATTGTAGATTGGGGGAGTGAATGTCCAGTGCTCTCTTCAACCTTAAATACCACAATTGAGGTGCCCTTGAGCAAGCATAATTGGCTGCCTACTGCTCTGTGTGTGTGTGCAATTATGATGGTTAAATGCAGAGCACAAATTCCAAGTATGGGTAAACATACTTGGCCATATGTCGCTTTTTTTTTACTTTCTCATGAAATTTGACTAGTAGCTTATTAGTATGCATATTATGCACATATTGGCTGATTATTATAAAGAACTTAACAACTATCTTACTAACTATTAATAAGCAGTAAATTAGAAGTTTATTGAGTGAGTTTATTTAATGGCGAGAATTGGACCTTAAAATAAAGTGTGACTAAAAATGTTTCTACACCTATTTTTATTTTTCAATTATTATAATTTTTTTCTTCAGTGTATTACGGTGGTCATCTGTATATACACATTCAGAGATGGTATTCTGCATACCTTGGTTGTAACGAGTGGTTATTTGAGTAATGTTGCCTTTCTATCATCTCTAAACAGTCTGCCCATTCTCCTCTGACCTCTGACATCAACAAGGTATTTTCATCCACACAACTGCCGATCACTGGATATTTTCTCTTTTTCGGACCACTCTCTGTAAACCCTAGAGATGGTTGTGCGTGAAAATCCAGTAGATCAGCAGTTTTTGAAATACTCAGACCAGCCCGTCTGGCACCAACAACCATTCCACGTTCAAAGTCACTTAAATCCCCTTTCTTCTCCGTTCTGATGCTCGGTTTGAACTTCAGCAAGTCGTCTTCACCACATCTAGATGCATACATGCATTGAGTTGCTGCCATGTGATTGGCTGATTAGCAATTTGTGTTACCAAGCAATTGAACAGGTGTACCTAATAAAGTGACCGGTGAGCGTATATATATATCTCACCGAAATTGGCGTAAAGAACATGAAAGCATGGATCCATCCTGCCTTGTCTCAACGGTTCAGCTGGTGGTCCGTGGTAAAGGTGTTCGGGAATTTTCCACTTGAACACTTTGAGTATCGTTAAACACCACAGCCTACCTGAGTATTGTTGCTGACCATGTCATCTCTTTATGACTACAGTGTACCCATCTTCTGATGGCTAAGCAGGATAATGCACCATTCAACTCAAATCATCTCAGGAACTAATGCACTTTATGGATGTGCAGCCAACAAATCTGCAGAAAGCGTGTGATGCTATCATGTCAATTTGGACCAAAATCTCTGAGGAATGTTTCCAACAACCTCGTCAAAGTACAAATACTAGTTGTACCTAGTAGGAGCATGGCTTTACTAAGACAAAAGAAAACTACTGTTAGATTTACCAGTTTTATTTATTGTTTGTTGGTTTTTATGTAAATTAAGGTAATGCTAGTCATTTGATTTTTGATTTTTTTTGCAAAAATGTTTAAATTTTCTGTATTTTTACATAATTATTCAATAATATATTATTCTAAAAAAATACCGATTTTATTACAATGTATCAAAAGAGACAAAATGATGACTAAATGCATAAGACAAACTTCATTAAATACTGACACTGCTTTAATCTGTCTATAGTGAGTCTGCAAGTCCTACCAGAGATTGAAACACTCATTTTGTGCAAGTGGAGAGGCTGGACTGAGGCCACATGCAAGGAGTGTGCACAGGCACATGGTCTCACATCTGCTGTCTGCCCCCACCCGTGCTGCACCACGCTAAAAGCTGTCCAGCACACTCTTCAAGCTCATCCACCTGACTCCAGTCTCCATGCTTAGCAGACAGGTGTCTATAATTAACTAATCTGTTCCAAACCTCTCTAATCCCCCATACATAGACATGGTTCACACATACACACATTCTCAGGTGAAAGTTACTGCATCTACACATAGTGTCACTGTTATTTACTGTTATACAGGCAAATTCTTATCCATAATTGCATTGGAAATCTAAGGCTTTAAAACTACCTTGATTATGTGGTCTTGTGTTGGTGTGCAATGATATGTGTCGCTATAGGAATCTGAAACTGATATTGAACATGATTAACAAATAATTTATTGCCAAAATCGGATTTTCCCTGAATATGTTATGAGGCAAATTGGACTGCCCATTAGGAAAGGTTAACTACAATTACTACAGTTATCAAGGGTCATGCACTTGGTTAAGTAACACCAGCATGTGGTGCATCACATGTGTGTTGTCCACCTGATGCGGATGCTACAAAACATACACAACCCACCTTTAAATTAAAGTTAATAATTTATATGTATCTGTATAATGAATTATATCCTGTATTTAAAAAAGAACACTTGAATTAATTACATTTTGTTTTAAAGAAAAATCATACTATACCATATACTATAAAACAGTAAATGATGCATAATTACATGCAACTAACCCTAAACCAAACTGTATTACTAAACGTAATCCTGTAAGTAGTCCTGTTTTTAATTAACATTACTCAGTACTTAAATCTATAATTACACTGTAACAAGACACCTTGAATTAAAGTGTAACCCCAAAAAGTTATGATTCAAGTAACTGATTCAAGTAATCAAGTCTTCAATTACCACTTTTCTCACTCGCCGGTTTCAGAGATGAGCTAATGGAGAATCATGTAAGAAACCAGACAGGTCTGTACCAGCCTTGACAGCCACACTGAGGTCAGTGGTCTGTGTTACTCATGAATCGTGCATCAGTGGGAATAAATAACAATTACATTTCAAGACAAATTCACCTCATTGAACGAGGACCAAACATGTTACAAGAAGCCTGAAGCTGAACAAGGGCTACAGGGATATGTGGATGTGGGCATGCGTACTTGACATTGTGCCAGGCACTGGTATGTTATTGTTGTATGTTATTTGTGTACAGTTATTAAAGATGAAATTGTATGATATCTGATTAACTAAAGGATTACACTAAATATAATGTTTATGTGACACCACAGGACTATGAGTCGCAATGAAATGGAAGAAGCCACAGATATTTTCACCCATATTGTGGCATACATCCAAGTGGAACTGATTATTATCAAAAAAAAATATATATATATATATTAAAAATAGATTCGATTTCGAGAAGAGGCCATCACACTCAAACACAAACGCTTGCAGTCAATTGTGAAGGGGCGGGGTTTAAGCAAACTAAATAAGCCCAGTGTACAACAACACCAGAAGATCAAGTTATGACTTTATGATTAAACATTATGAGGGTAAGACATGGATTCACATGGATGAATCATTCACAATGAGGTGTACTGTATATTATGCAACTAAAAATCATATAGGAGAGTGCTTAATTAATGCCAACTTTAAGTAAACTTCAACAAGCTAAAAAGTGATTAAAATTGGTTAAATAATTTATTAAATAATTAATTAATTCAAATGTACTAAATAAAATAGAAATTGTTACCTAAATTGCTGTATATACATTTATAATAAATGCAGAATGCAGCCATTAAAAAGGGTAAAGATGTGTACCTTTTGAAAAGGCACCACCCTAGTGACAGCTTTTCTACCTTTTTTTCCTGAGAGTGTATATATAGTGCCTTATGCATAACTTGTTCATTGCAAACTACTTTATTGCTATTCATTTTAAACTCTGATAAAAAAGTATAATCTTACCTAGAGACTATACTTGTATTTATTGATTTCTGCATCTTTCAGCTTAAATAATCTTTGTAGGATTTAAGTGCAACCACAACCTCCCACAATGCAATAGTTTCACATGTGATGCTTAGTCAGCATAAATAAATTCTGCAATGTTTGTCATTACTGAGAGGACGGCTTTAATACTTTAACATGCTTTTCACAATTCTCGGTAAATGCATTTAAATACTATTTACAAAGTATGAGTCAACTAGTAAATGAAGCGCATGTTTCCAAAGAAGAAAGACTTTAAAGTTGAATCTTTGGATGAAGCGCAATATCAATCATTGTTCCTCAGATTATCTTGAAAAAAGTTAAATAAACAGACAAACCTAGAAACCATGGACATAAACATACAGCTCTGCCTAGACTTGCCCAACTTCAAGAAGCATACTGAACCCCCTTTCACTATTACCATCCAACAGATTGTCTGCATTCATGACACACACACACACACACACACACACACACACACACACACACACACACACACACACACACACACCACACACACACACACACACACACACACACACACACACACACACACACACACACACACACACACACACACACACACACACACACACACACACACACACACACACACACACACACACACACACACACACACACACACACACACACACAAGCAGCCACATGCACAAGCATAAGGTCAGGATCCTACCTTGCAGTTTATAGGTAGTAACAGATTAGCTTCTACTTCCTCTATTTTCAGACACACAGCATCACAGAAGAGCAAGGAAAACAGAGAACAGACCCCAGGGATTCTTCTCTAATAGTACAAAAAAAATCCTAAATCCTAAATATGTCATCTAAATAGTGCATATTACAGTTTTTCTCGATTGCTAACACACTATAACTGATTCATTTGGCCCAATATTTTCCAAACCATTCATACAGTTCTCAAAACAAAGACACGTTTCTCAAAACTTTTAACACATTTCTCCTGTTTGCACACACCTTCCAATTTGCTCAGTGTTTTCTGCAAAGCTCTACACGAAAACTCCATCATTTTGCACAGTTTTAACCATGTTCTCATTCAGAAAACTCAAACACACAATATAACTACCTCAAGAATAAAAAATGAACTCAAACAGCGCACGTTTATCCATATGTGGACATTCAGAAGCAAAACTGATGACACACAGGTCAGAATCTCAGGATGATATGAACAGGAGCACAAGTGATTGTGTGTTTTTAAAAATGAATCTTGGTAGTGGGAGACAAAGAGGAATTAGAGGAGAAAAGAAAAATTAAGGGGGATGAGGTCAAAGGTCACATACAATATAATTACAGTACACAGCAGCAGTACTTCAGATGAGACTACTTTCATTATTTACTATTATTTACATTTATGTACTATAAATACTGTACACCCCCAAACTCATTGCTGTTGAATTGATTTGTAGCCAAGCAGTCCTCACATGTACTGTATTTGTGCAGAACTGAGAGAAGTCTATTTTCAGAAGACTAAGAAACTGCTATAACAAATAAGGATCCTACCAATACTGTAATGCAATTTGGCTAAGGATGCTGAATGATTGAATTGATGAATGAATTTATTTATTTACAGTAACTGACAGTATATTTCAGTGAGTGTTTACTGTATATTCAGTTGTTTGGTCTTTGAACTTTTCTATTCTAGTGATTTTTATCTACTGTGAGATCTCTTTACAGTCGTGTAATGAAAGTAAGCTTTTCTTAAAGTTTATTGCCGAATTTTACAGTATCTGCACCCCTCTATTCATGATATATACTGTAACAGTCATTGACTAGCAAAAAGTTTCCCAAAATGATGTTTTTGTAACAGTGTTTTGAATTGATCTCACTAGTGTTCTCTAGTCAGGAAAATAGTCTGTGTATTTGACAGGTTTGTGTATCATCTGAGGCCAAAGATTAGATTCTGACAAAAGAGAACTGTTGGTTTGACAAAACTATTAATTTTTTATACTGTACAAACCGTATGTTATTGCCCTACAGTTGCACAGTGTTTCTAGTTTTGAAACTTGTGTTTATAAGTTTTAAATTATGGAGAATTGTTTCCTGAATGTGTCACATTGTTGAAAGATCATTCTGTCATTTATCTTTACCACATATGACACGCACACACATACACGTCACACACACACACACACACACACACACACACACACACACACACACACACACACACACACACACACACACACACACACACACACACACACACACACACACACACACACACACACACACACACACACACACACACACACACACACACACACACACACACACACACACACACACACATACATTCAATTAGTATATAAATAATAAATTAATACTTTTATTTAGCAAGGATGTATTACATTGATCACGTGTGACAGTAAAATCATGTATAATGTTACAAAATATTTATATTCTATTCAATAAACCTTCTATTAATACAATAATTCTGAAAACAAGTGTCATCAAAAATATAATGCAGCGAAACTGTTTCCTATATTGATAATAGCAATAACTGTTTCCTATATTGATAATAGCAAGAACTGTTTCCTATATTGATAATAGCAAGAAAGACCACCAGTGTATCATTAAGGAGGCCATCCTTGTAAGTTTACTATAATCTTTGGATAAAGCCAATACAATTACTACAAAAATAAGGAACATTTGTTAATAAAAACACTAAATATGACATTGTGTTTCTCGAATTTCATTTATTTAAAAGCATTTTGAAAAATAAATACACTGTCCCAGTTTTAGTCGACAAGGGCTGCACTAAAAGCACGAGTGATTTCATATTGATGGTGTAAAACGTATGAGCAAATTGGATTGTGAAACATCTGGAAGAGAGAGCAAAGACAAGCTTAGGCCTGCAAACCCAGTGACTGAATTCACGTGGAACGCTTCCTCTTCATTTTACCATGCAAAAACATATCCGCATAAGCACGCAAGGCCATAAACTAGTGAAATCTCAAGTTTCACACTTTCTCTCATCAATTTACTTTTGATTTTCTGAATATGATTTTTGTCAAAGAAAATAAAAACTGTCAAATGAATGAGAAATCTGAAAAGACAATGCAACATGTATCATCTCAATATGTTTATTATCTGGAACATGGAAAATGCGGTAACACTTTAGTATAGGGACCAATTCTCACGATTAACTAGTTGTTTATTAGCATGCCTATATTATTAACATAATGACTGTTTTTTAGTACTCATAAAGCACATATTCTGCATGCCCATAATCTACATCCCTAATCCTACCCCATACCTAAACTTAACAACTACCTTACTAATTATTAATAAGCAGCAAATTAGGAGTTCATGAGGCACAAGTCATAGTTAATGGTTTGTTAATGGCGAGAATTGGACCTTAAAATAAAGCATGACCTAAAATGATATACAGACGATCATGCTATAATATTTGATCTAAAGCGCTATGTAATTTTCTTTTCGATCCAGTTCTTAAAGTTTGCTACCCGTGTGTAGATGGTGTACAAATCTGGATTACAGCCCCGCAGATCATATCCGAAGCTCACTAGCCCCAGCAGTTCCCAAACATGATGAGAATCAGCATCTTCTGATCTGCTGGGGGGAAAAGGCTCCAGCCCTAAAGTGGGTTGGGAATCAGCAGAGAGTGAAATAATAATCCCTCCGGTTTCAGAAGGGCAGATCATGGACGGGCTGAGTGGATGTTGGCGTCCACATAGCATGTTGTCAGTCATACTGATCGGTACACTGTGTTTGCTGAATTGCCTTTCACACTTCACCACATCGGCTAATTCTATCAGTCCGGTCTGGGCAGTCTTGGAGTCTGTGTGTGCCCTGTGTTGGCCTATTACGGGCCAGCCGGTGAGGAAGGCCTGCTTTGCAATGAGCTCTCCACCCTGTAGACGCGGCAGGCACACAGGGGACACATACTCACTGATTCGAGCTTTGTCCGCCAGCTTCAGTATGGCCAGGTCGGAGTCTAACACATGTGGATCGTAGTTGGGATGGATCAAGATCTGAGAGATCTGTGTGAGAACAGAGATGATGAAAGACCTGAACTGAAACAGGCTGGTCGGTTTGAGAAGTAAGTAATCCTACAGACTACCTAGCAAAGCCTAATCATAGATTATCGATAAGAATGTGCCTTGAGTTTTAATGCGTATATTTAGTCTGCAGTATCCTCAGTATGGCTTTGGGCTTTCCAAGAACTTTCAAAGACATAAAATATGGTAATGCTGTTGGCTTTATTGGAAAGGTCTTGTTCTGTTAATATCAGGAGTTATTTATTACATGCAATTTATTTGTATGTGCTCACAAATAAATAGATGATTAAATGGTGCATGTTTGAATTGCATTGGTAATTTAGAGGGAATTCTGCAAGACACTATAGACACATTGTAGTCTGAAAGCTCTTACCTGTATGTGCTGTAGTCTCTTGACCTCTCTAAGGTCACTGATGTAATGTTTTCCCATTACTACATTTAGATCATCTGTACTGAGCGCCTCAGTCTGTCCAGGCTCCGCCACACAATGAGCAGCTACCACAACCCAGTGCTGATTGACCAGAGCCCCACTGCAGACGAGCTGCCATCTCTGGTCCTTCTTAATCCATTCTTTATCTTCCTCTCCCTCTTCTTCCTCATCTATGGCAAACGTGTCCCCCCGTCTCTTGGTCCTTGTCATAAGAGGACTGGCATTGTGCAGACGGGTATATATGGCAGCATGCCATGGCCAGTGAATCTCTGTGAAATTCTGGGGACTGGCAGCTGGCAATTTACCGCATACTGGAAGAGAATGAATGCCGGTTCTGTGAGTGAGTGAGCGAGTTCTGGCACAAATGTATAATTATATCAGATTATTAGCGAGGGCCAGCTTTGAAAATTAAATAAAATAATAAAAAACAATATTATAAAATACCTTTAAAAATGAGTGTTAAGCAACTATTGGAATAAAAATGTAATTATTCTGCGTTGTCAGCCTACATTTATCATGGTTATTAATGTATTTGTAAATAGGAAAACAGGTTCCACAATATGTTTAAAATGTAAAGTAAAACAAAAATGGTAGTAGTAATAATAATAATAATAATAATTATTATTATTTACATATTTACTGTATTTAATTTAATAACATTATATCATACACACTGAAAATATAGTGTAGAAACAGTTTTCACTCAGAAATTGCAGGCCAATTTCACAAATAATTACAAAGAAATGGGAAGTAGGACATTTGATAAAATGTGAAATTCTGTAGTAGAAAGATTGACTGAGATAGTATCTTCTAGTAAAATATACTCTAATACTCTTCTTTTACATTTACATTTATGCATTTAGCAGATGCTTTTATCCAAAGCGACTTATTCAAGCTATACATTATTTTATCAGTATGTCTTTTTATTACTATTATTACATAAAAAGTAAATATTATAAAATACATTTAAATAATTGTATAATCGATTATTTTACAAATTATGTAATTCTGCTTCATCAGCCTACAGTTGTCAGGGTTGTTAGTGCATATAAAATATTTATAAATAGGGAAACAGAACCCATGACATGCTTTAAATGTGTTAGTGCTTCCCTCACCTGGTGAACAGGAGAAATGGCGACCGCTCCACTTCCCAGTCTTTAGGCATGTGCGGCGTGCGCTCCCAGAATGCTTGTAAAGCGCTGAGACACACTCATATGCTATGCTGGTGTACACATGGTGGAAAGTTGCTGGCAAATCTCCAAAAGCAGAAAAGGCTTTCTCCAGCGTGTCTGCTTCAGTCCCTCCCTGACTGGATGCAGAGTACAGCTTGTGCACTGGACTTTTCCTAGCATTAAAAGGGATACAATTAAACTTTACAAGTTTAATATCACACTGTCACAAAGAAATGAAAAAAAAGTCTACCTGGAAGGAGGTTGATATTTCAAGACCTTCTGCCACACAAGTTTAGAAACTTTAGGTTCTCTACAAGCTGTAAAACAGTTTAGATGTTCAAGCTGACAGTGTTTTTGCAAAAGGTATTTCATATTTGCTTTGCACCTTGAAGTAAAGATGTTACCTCTGACACACAGGGGCTGACTGCCGCTCCAGGTCCCATTCTTCTGGCATGTTCTTTTTGAGTCTCCACTAAGAATATATGTATTGTTACAGAAATATTCAACATATTTTATCCTGCCATCAGAACCTGAAAGCTCCGTGTAGTATCCACTGTGGAGTTGTGGTGGAGGTGGACAGTCTTTTGTGGTCACTTCTGTAATTCAAATAGCAGTGGAACAGGTCACTAAAATTTGCAATGATCCAACAACAAAACAGATTTTTAGAGCATTGTTTATACTTAAAATCCATACATTTTCATACATTTTAAAATCCTGATAGATCTCAATAGAAGCTAATGTTCTGTGATCTCAAGTTCAAAGAAGCATGACTCTCAGGCATACATGCACACCTGACTTTGATTGTAAGCAGCTTTGTCAGTCTCAAAGGGTGTTATACCAAAAGCAGTTGTTATAGCTACATAAGTGTCAGCGTACCCTTTATGCACACAGGAGCACTGCCACTCCAAGTGCCACTGGGAAGACATGCCCGCTGAGATGCTCCCTTGAGCGTGTACGGTTTATAGCAAAGATACTGAACCGAGGTGAGGATGTCCCCTTCCTTGTACAGCAGGAAGAGATCTCCGTGTGGTGGCTTCTTGGGGGGTGCACAGAGAGGTGGTGCTTGTCCTTGTGGAGAACAGTAAAATATTATGATGCAATATGTAAGCATTGAAAATTAAACAACATTTTTCCTTAATGAGTCTTAAGGGAATTTGTGAATCCATGAAGCCCACTTAGCAAGAACAATTAAAAGCCACAAAGGGACATTTTTTATAGGGAAATCAGTATTAATTTGTATCCGTGATACTGGCCTTCAGTCATAAAAAATATGACATTAAACAAATATAGAAAATATATTGTATTTTTGTTGTTTGTACATTACATTTGAAGATTGAATGTGAAATTATTGCAATATAAAAGTATATTTAAAAACTTTTAATGTTAGGTGGGATTAATCTCGATTCATTTTAGAAAAATGTGTTATTAAGATTGACAGCACTAATATGTATATAATATATATATATATATATATATATATATATATATATATATAAAGATTTATGCTTTATATCAATTTTTATCAATTATATATTTATTGCTAATAAAATATACTCAAAAGTAATTAAATAACTAAATAAATAAATAATAAAATATAAAAATCCAATGATTAAAATATAAAATTAAAATAAATACAATTATTGATTTATTTTGTACCTGAGATTTCCTGGAAAGTAGCAAAAAACCCATCATAGTTATTGTAGCCATCTGACACAAAACGAATATGCAGAGAGTCTCCAGAACTTCTGATTGGTAAAGGGCTTTCATCTCCACAGTATCTGCCAATCACAGGCGACTTTGGACTGTCCCCATCCCGCACCTCTAAATAGTCATATTGACAACTATGGTCAGATTCCAGGCTAACCATGGAGAACCTGAACACATGTGAACATTGAGAAAAACTGTATTGAGAAAACATACTGTACAAATGTGCAATATATTTGCAATTGAGACTGAATCGATTGAGAAATCTTTGAACTACAAGTCATTCATTAGCTTTTAACAGTAGATACCTGAGTTCCACTGTTGCTCCTTGGCCAACTTGTAGTGTCCATTCACATTTGGCATTGATTGGATAACTTTCTAAAGTCACATGACCATGTGGTCTCTGTATAACTTCTCCGCATGGCTAAAGTTAGTAAAAAGAGTGTGTATGTGAAATTATTTAAATATTTGAGGCAATACAATGCACTAAAGGTAAATGTCATGTATTAAAAGGACTCTGTAAAGGACCAAATAACTCACTGAGACAGTCTCCACCAGACCACCCTCGACGACACGATGTGCAGTACCTGCCTCTGATGTAGAAATCATCCTTGGCCTGCCAGGTGCCATTATTGCAAGTCTTGCAGTTATCAAAAATGCTGCAACCTTATTGGATACAGAAATTATTTACTTAATAAATAAATAAAGTTTATGAAAATAGCAAATAAAAAGCATAAATAAATAATAAACAAACGGAGTATGCAGAAGCTTATATATATAAAAAAAATCTATTTTGCACAGACGTGTATGCAATATAAATCCATAATATGAACTGCTCAAGTTGAAAATTACATTTACACGTCATCAAAAGTTCAAAACTTTCTAGAAAGTTGTGTTCCTTCTTACCCTGGTGAAGGATGCAGGGGTCACACTCATCCAAAACGTTTCGACAGCAGGGTACAGTGTAGCCCACTTTCGTTCCCTGAGATGGGCACTTACATGAAATCTGCTCATACTCACAGCAGGTACGGCACATGGCGTTCCACTGTGGGCCGGGACATTTATCCTCCTGCGACCTAAAAACTAAATCAAGCAGACTACTAGTGAGAGACATAATGTCTTGCATGCTTTTCTAGAATTCATGTGACTGACGTTAAGTGAACAGCGTCTTCTTCAAATGAAGTTTTCACTGTGATAAGTTTCATTTGGCATGTTAGAGGTAAAGTAAGTCAATTTATCTTCCAAATCAGTCAGGGAAAAGTTATTATTTTTTTACAATCAGTCAGCGAAAGTTGATGTGATGGTTTGTGAGGCAATTTTGTGCCAGAGAAAAATGATAAGACAAGAAAGTCCATCTTTAGAGAAATAGTTTACCCCAAAAAATACAAATTTGCTGACATTGTACTAAACCTCAGGCCATTGAAGATACAGATGAGATTGTTTCTTCATCGGAACAGATTTTAAATTTGGCATCACATCATGTGCTCACCAATGGATGCCCTGCAGTGAATGGGTGCCGTCAGAATGAGAGTCCAAACAGCTGATAAAAACATCACAACAATCCACAAGTAATCCACATGACTCCAGTCCAACAATTGTGTTTGTAAACAAATCTATGAAGATGTTTTTTACAAAATTAAACCATTGTTTCTCTATCCATAATTCACAATATTGAATTCTCCAGTGAAAAATTCATCTCGTCTGAATTAGGAGAGAAATATGCACAGATCAAGCACTTTTTACAAGTGAAAACTGTTCTTAACAAATATGTTAGTTGATGTGAAAGGACAACAAGGGATTCACTTCCTCACTGGAGAAGGGTTATTTTGTGTTATCACAATGGTTTAAAGTTAAATTACCCTAATGATTATTGTGTTTATTCACAAGATGTTAATTGATGAACTGGAGTCATGTGGATTACTGTGAAGTTTTTAATCGGCTGTTTGGACTCTCATTCTGACGGCACCCATTCACCACAAAGGTTCCATTGGTGAGCAAGTGATATAATATTACATTTATCTAAATCTGTTCAAATAATGAAACAAACACATATACTGTATATATATCTTGGGTGGCCTAAGGGTAAATACATTTTCAGCTAATTTTCATTTTTGGGTGACCTATTCGTTAAAGTAAGACCATGTCTTGGCAGGCTCAAGTCATGCTTTTGTCATAGATCTAATTACCAGTCTTGTAATTATAGTCTGTGGTATTTCATTGCCCCCCCAGACGTTTGGCTTTTATATAGATAAAAGATTAGTGACTGTGATAATTGTGAAACAGTGCTATAATTATAACACTGCTTCTGTTTTTTGAGGGAGCAAGATTCCTGTCTGTGTCTTGCTATCTTTGAGTTTGCAAAAAAGGTTCCTATAGTCATTTCCTGGCATATTTATCTCATGTCTGTTTTTCTCATTTGTGAGAAAATGTCCAAAGAGATATATGCACATCAAGCACATGTATCCAGGTTTACTAAACACTAAACAGAACTGTCCATGAATTAAACATCTATATATTTTGGACACTGGCAAATGATTATATCAAATTTGCAAGCAACACGGGGACAGCTTATGCATATTTAAACAGATTCACAATTTTCAGTATGACAAAAGTCAGCTGGGACTTAAGGAACACTTATCTAAAGCTGCTCTTTAAAGCACATTTTAATGGAATGTTACCTGCAGAATAACATTAAGTGTTGTTAAAGGATTAAACATACAGTCAGATAAACACACTTTGGTTGTGGTATTTAAATTACACAGTGCATTGCAATAACAGTGTCTGTGTCAGAAAAACACAGTCATTACTCTTGAAAGCAAATGTTAAAGTTTGAAAAACTCTTACCATTGGGCCAAGATGCTCCAGTGCCTAAAAGCTGAAGAAGATAAAGAAAGATAGGGAGTGAACCAGCATGGTATCCACACTTAGGGGGCATCCATATCCCTGCGCTCACAGCCAGCTGGCCTGAGGGAAAGAGCATTCTTCTGCCAAGACTTCTGTTGTGTCAAATGAGCTCCTGCAACATGAGGCCAGTGATTAGAAACCCCTAGTCTCTCTGTCTCTCTCTTCTCTCTCAGACAGTTCCTCTTACTTCACTCTCTCCCTCAATTTACAGTCTGTTGCAGTTTCCCTGCTCAACTGTTGCTGTGACGTAAGACGTTTGATACAGATGTTCTCTTACCAATGTCATGTTTGTATATTTGTTAGACACAGTTACTAAGTTACTTCTAAATATTCCTCTGTCCGCAAACCAAACTGTTGTAGCAGCTTGGAACAAAAGTTGTAAGTGTAAAAAAACTGTAGATTTAGTTTCTAGAGAAGTGTAGGGGAGGCTTTAATAATAATAATTTAGGTTATAATTTATGTACTGACAATGCACTTTTGGGAGAATATATATAGAGGCCTATACATAAATATAAAACTTTGTGAGTGGGGAAATCATTTTAATTGGTGCAGATAATAAGATGTGGAAATGTATTCCTGACTCTGACTCTGAGAACTCTCTTTCATCTCTCTCTCTCTCTCTCTCTCTCTCTCTCTCTCTCTCTCTCTCTCTCTTCTCTCTCTTCTTCTCTCTCTCTTTCTTTCTCTCTCTCTCTCTCTCTCTCTCTCTCTCTCTCTCTCTCTCTCTCTCTCTCTTCTCTCTCTCTCTCTCTCTCTCTCTCTCTCTCTCTCTCTCTCTCTCTCTCTCTCTCTCTCTCTCTCTCTCTCTCTCTCTCTCTCTCTCTCTCTTTCATTCTCTCTCTCTCTCTCTCTCTCTCTCTCTCTCTCTCTCTCTCTCTCTCATTCTCTCTCTCACTCTCTCTCTCTCTCTCTCTCTCTCTCTTCTCCCATCTGTTTCTCCATTTGACTGATCCATTTGGATTATTTTCTTTACATGTAGACTTTCAGCCTTCTGCTGCAACTTTCACTTTTGATATGAGAAAAATATTTGTGATTCTCTAAGGTTGGTGTCACAAAGACAGATGTGAGTTATTTTCTAGTTTGGTAGAACGGTTCAGCACAGCAGAACAGACTAAAGAGGAAACATTTCCCCGTTTGTTTTTGAGTTCCCATAGAAACCGAGTTTCCATGTTCTTAACTGTTCCCAAATACACTCATTCTGTCTGAATGAAGAAAACCCTGCTCTTATGACTGTGATGACTAACAAATATGTCACAAGACACAAACACACTGAAAAATATTATCCTGCTGGTAAACAACAGTTGATCTGACCTATCAATATTTATAATTAGACAAGTATAGTCTAATGATACTTTTGTTCAAAATAGGATCTCTGCAAAAAGCCTTAACTGTTTTCCAGTTTATTTTTTATTACTGCCTGTTTCCATGCTCTCTACATCATACAGTATTCATTTAACCTCCTCAAACTATTTTCATTCTCTCCAAACAATAAAACCCATAACCAAATCCATGCACTATTGCAGCTTTGCATGTTTATGATTGTGTGCATATTGAAAACTAATTCTAAGATGTTTATGTCCTCAGAATGTTACGACTATTGAAGTAAAACATCAATGTGTCCAACAGCAGGCAAACAGCATATGCACAAAACATTTACTAAAATGTTTAGTTTGTTTAGTTTTTGAGGGGTTGTCAGAGATGTTTTACATGCAACTCTGAAATGTAATTAATTTCAGCCGTGGCAGCTACATACAAACAAAAACAAAATTCCAGAGAATGGACAGACTAAAATATATTTTCAAATAAACATCTCCTTCAAAATTTAGTGCTTATCTTAGACAAATATTTTTTACTGGCAGTTTTGAAGGGACATTTGAACGATTGGTTCAATTATCACTAACTTTTTACTTCTGTTCAGGGGCAGTCACAATCCATCAATATGTCTAAGCAATATTGGATTATTTCCTTGCACAGCTGTATAACTCATGATAGAAGACGACTGTAATCACTTATTGAAAACCTAGACTTGCCTCTGGATGTTTTGAGTGAGACTCAACAACCAAATAAGAAACATTCAAGAAGCGTTGCTGATGGTGTGTTCTACTTAGCATCTCTTGCTTGAGGGCACTCTGAAGGCAAAAGGGCTTCTCTCTAAAATATTCATGGACATTCTGGACAAAGTTCGCTAAAACGTGCATTTGAATGAGAAGGAACACTGAGGGAACAGACACTTCGGCACTTTGCCACTTTGGCACACACTCTGCTCAGCTCTGCAACATTTAGTCACTGTATTTTAATGTTGGTCCTTTTTATACCACCTGCATAATTATTCTAAGTTGCATTCACAAAGTAAAATATTAATGGACCATTAAATGCACTTGAATGGAGCAGAATGGGAAAGGGAGAGAAGTGTCTGCATAAAGTGAGGTTTTGTGTACAAAAAGTATAAGTAATAGTTTTAATAAATGACAAATTGCTTATGATGTACCTTGTTTGTAAGAACCTTTGGATGAAAGTATAGCTTTTTTAGATTAATTGCCAAATCACAACAATACAATTTCTCACTTTTATTATTTGCTTTGCTAAATTACAAGTCAAAGTGATTAATATGAATCTTCTGGTTATGTTTGAGCCAGCCCAGTGATGAAGCAGCCTGGAGCAGACAAACAGTCTTTTTAAATATTTTATTAAGGTTTATTTTTGAGTTGTTGTCAGTCAGGTCTTTAAATTCCTTCCACATACATTTCTTCCACCGGTTTCAAAAGTGGACATTCCACAGACTACATTGATCTCAATGAAATCCTGCAGCGGGCCAAAGATGCCTCCAGATCAGCCGTCCTCATTCTACTGAACTTGTCTGATGCATTTCAAGCTAATGACATAGAGCTCATACAACATGACAAAACCTGTTTTTAAAGACCAGCTCACAGTCTCTGCATGCACCAATCTCCTTTCAGACAAATTGGCCAGGATGAAAGAACAACACCTGTAACCCAACCTAGCAAAGACAGGCCTCCTTGTCAACCCTTCCAGTCATAAAACATAACAACGTCTCTATATAGATAAGCTTATTTGTTTTTCTTTGACATTCTACTGACTTTTCAGTGCAGAGTTATTATCTAGAGGGCATAGAACCAAAGTTTTAGGTTTTTACAGATAAACCACTGTTTGTGTATGGGCAATAAAATATTGATTGAATAAATATGTTCTAAACATTTCAGTGTATTTAAAAAAAAACATGTTTTTATATATTGCAGAATTTCATACAAGTAACAGTTCTGTGATTCTGATCTGGGGGGCATTTCATATACAACAATGTAACTCACTGCTTAAACATCACAGTACGATGCCATGTTGGTTTAACAATATACGACAGAGTAATAACTTTTGCAAATTCATCAATTTGAGATCTCCGAGATGCTGCTTTGAACGTGTTTTTTTGTTTTTTTTTTCGAATAGTTTAACGATGTCTGTAAAATAGAAACTTGCCCCCAGATGGCTAACAATGCTCCTGGTTTGGCTTTGTTCCACTATACCAACATCCCATTTCGGGGACCTGCAAACAGGTATCTAACACACAAACCACAACATAGTCTTCTCAGCAGATGCAAAGCTCCAAAATCAGTATGTGCACATCCATGTGAAGAGTGACAGAATGGTGGCAGGTGGAGGATTTAGGCACAACACCTGCAGCTTTTTCATGCTCCTCCTGATCAGACATTTTGGGAACATGATCTGACCAGCTGTATGTCTGGCAGTGCATTCAAGTAATAAGTAACAAGTCAACACAGAATGACAGTAGGATCAGCTCACACATGACAAAACAACCCAGAATGTTATGACCAAACAGTACCACACCAAAATGAATGTTGAAAATGTCATTGTTGAAAACAATGTGTTGTTTAAAGGTGACTTTTTTAAATGTGCTATATAAATAAATGTTATGTCACTGGTCTGCCGTGAGTTCTCTCGCTGCAGTGGCTATGCTGGACGCCTTTTGCAGTGTAGCAGCTGTGCCCATCATGTGTTTATGGTTGGTGCTTGATGTCCCCGCATGTATTCCCAATCTGTGGTGTGAGAGAGCTGCAAATCATTGCAGTTTGTTTCATGACTCCAGTAGGGACTGCTTGTTTGGACATTTCCTTTTTCCTTTCAGACTCATTGTGTTTGGGCTGTTTGGTGGACTGCACACATACCAGTTAATATCACTCTGGACTATCCTGTTGACTCAGACTCAACAATGTTGTGTCTGGCGTATGTACATTGTAAACATTTATTATATTATCTGATTTACTTGGTTTTTCATGATTAAGCTTGTTAAAATGCCTTGAGCACTAGCTGAAAGCACTATATACAGTGAACATTATTATAAGTAGTAGTAATGCCGCCTTCAAATGCACCTGGGAAACGAGTACCTTATATTATGACATGTCACGCATTCAAGTCGAAAACAAGCCTAAACAAAAAAATATATATTTTGAACAATAAACTCAAACAACTCTCTGAATTCAAAATGATGAAAAATGTCTACTTTTCTCACTTATTTAAACATGTAACAACTAAACAACTCTGTTACATAAAGCAAACTGTGAAAGTTGAGTGATTTACTTTATTTACTCCATTCACCACAGCAGTGGCGGCTCAGGATTGTTTTGTTGGGGGTGCTAAGGGGGGGCTTAACAGTTCAGAGGGGGTGCTAAAAACTAATTAGATTGAGAGAAAGAAATGAACGCCTAACTTTAGCTATCAGTTTTTTTTATAAACGGCTTCCAAAAAGGCATATTTCACTTTTTTCCTGGAGTATTAAACTTCTCATATGCCATTACTGTTATTAGTAATATACTAATGCCAACTGAAATTGACAAAAATTGGCGAAAAATTGCAATATTAAGAGGATTTAGCGATTCCAATTAATGTAGGCCTGTTACATTCTTCTTATTATTAGGCCTATTATTATTATTAGATTACTTTATTCAATTACATGAAATTATTGCCCCACAATAATTTAATAGCGCATCACCGCTGTGAGGATAATAAAATAGGCTATAGCTTACCCAAATTAAATTTTTGAAAAAAAAAAAAACAGGTCTATTAATTTATACAATGAATTATAGGCCTATAATTATTATTATTAACACGGCTGTCAGTAATGAAAATTACTTTATTTCATGCACCGATTTTCAAAAACACATGTTTAACGCGAAATATGTTTCTTCTCGTGTTTTTCACTAAACGGACCAGAAGATAAATATTAAGGGAATAATTTAAGACTGTTATATACCGTTATCAGCATATGTTAAAGTAGATTCGTCTCTCGTTGTCTCAGAGAGATTATGCGCCGTTAACAGCGTTAGCTGTCCGTTTTTTTACTTTCACTTTCTCTGTAGTGAATTGACTGACTTCACCGTCTTGCGCAAAGTTTGCGCATTGCTTGCTTGAGTTGCTTGAGACCCCTCTCCCAAATTATGTTAATAGGCCACATTAAAAAGGTTTTTAATGTTTATTATTCAATGTTAATGCGAGTGACACCAAGTAAAAAAACAGGAAAATCGTTTGGAAATTCTTTTTTTTTTGGGGGGGGGGGGGGTGGTACTGGCCAGGGCTATGCAAGTTTCTGAGGGGCCCTTTGGCCCCGCCCCAGCGCCCCCACTGCACCACAGGCTTGCTTTCCAACTTGTATTTCATAGAATTGCCTGTTTTGATAGGCTATGGTGATATGAACCTTTAGCTCACGTGAGCATACGGCTTAGTTATACAAGGACTTTTCATTTCTCTTTGTGTAAAACTTTTTTTAATAAGCAAAAGTTACTGAGTGTACCTTTAAGTAAAATCCCGCCAACTAATCACGCCACGTAACTGATAGGTCGCTGGAGACCTCATTTACTCAAAACGCTGTTGATAGACACGTTTGTAAATATATAAAGTCGGAATACTTTCCTGTGCAGTTACCAGAAAAGTCTAAACATCGTCCTCTAACCTTTTCGTCATTGGCATTCCCCCTGGAGAAATATGAAACCACGTTTGTCAAGTCTCATGATCTGAATTTGGTCACATGATTCGCGTCTGAAGGCTGGAAGAGTTTGGGAGGAGATGCAGGGAACATCACATAGGAGAGGAGAATTCATTATGATCATATTTTAGCCACAGAAGACTCATGTAAGAAGAGGTAAATGGAAAGCGAAATGGACTAAAATGCGTTTTGAAATCATGAACGCCGGCAAGGTGAAATTATGCGTGTCACTTTGCATGTGGCTTGGAATAGTTACCTGGATTGGAAATATGGAGTTGCATCTTTGGTTCGTATTTGTCCAACAATCCTCTGAACGGGACGTTTTATTTTCCGTTGCAAACGAGCAGGTAAATATTTCTAAACGACACGCTCCAGTGAGCGCAGGATTGCCCGATGGAAAAACTTTTCATATTCCGGATAACGCGATCGAGAACCGGGTCTTCTGGAGCGCGTGGCTGGACGGTCTCTCCACTCGTGTTTTTGGCGTGGAGCACGAGAGGAAGTGGAGAGAGCAGGTTCGGGACGCTCGGGTGGTTGTGCTGGAAGCGGGCTGCGGCAGACCCACAAACCGCCTAGCGACCTTCGCCGACGGGACGAGAGCGTGCGTGCGATACGGCATCGACGCGGATCAAGTGCTGGGCGAAACGCTCTCGTATTATCTAGCGGAACTGCTTGGGATTTCCAATCTTCCGCCCTTGGCTCTTTCCAAACTGAACATGTCCAGTGAGCAGTGGGCAAGTGTGCGAGGAAATATCGAGGTGTTAGAATGGTCTCCTAATGCCATCGTGTCTCTCACTGAGTTCATCCCAAATGTCACTGGAGTGTTTATTCCATTGCATTTGCGGAAACAGCAAGGAGGAGGTCTGCAACTCTCTGCTGAGAATATATCTAACATGAATGTAACGTATCTGGTTGAGTTAATGCAGTGGAGTGATCTAATCATATTTGATTATTTAACGGCCAACTTTGATCGGATTGTCAGTCACATTTTCAGTCTCCAGTGGGACGCGCGCGTGATGGAGAGGACCACTAATAACCTTCTCAAAACAATCAACGGACATTTGCTTTTCATTGATAACGAGGCAGGGCTTGTTCACGGATACAGAGTGCTTGACCTGTGGGAACGATATCACAGGCTACTGCTGAGTTCGTCGTGTATATTTCGCAGAAGTACAGTCCGGCGTTTGTCTGAGTTGAAGCGCTCCGGAAACAGCGCGAAGCTGCTGTGTGATCTGTACCGCGCGAGGGAACCATTGGCGCGCGAACTGGGCTCTCTGTCTGAAGAGCACGCGCTTACGTTGCAGAACAGGGTTGATGTGGTTTACAAACACATTAAGCAGTGCACAGAAATCATATAGACATTTGCGAGCTCAGGTGTTTCTATGTGTAGGTGTTATAAATACGTTGCAGTCTGTACTGTCATCGTGTCATTCCAATTTGAACTTAATAATGCTTAGTATAATTTATGAATAACGTGGCAGAATAGGGATATTAACAAAAGGCTGCTATTGTTTAGTCTATGGGTTGAAACATTCCCACTCTCCTGCTGAAAAAAAGATCATAAACCAGCTTAAGCTAATGTACTTGTTTCACAGGCTGCTCTTTTGGCTGGTTTTAGAAGAATTTGGGACACTTTTTAGGAGATCAGTTTGGGCAAGCAGCAAGCTGATTTAGGGTGTTGTGTTTTCATGAGGGTACAAAATAAATAATCAATATTAAAGAGTAAATGGATCTTACAGTCTAACACGTCTCATATTTTCATGTGTCCTAAACTTTGGATGTTTCGTATATTTTATGCTATTTATTTATTGATCCCTAAACTGTTTAGATGAACGTCAAGTGTCAAGTTATGTTGTTACACCTACTACACACAGGTGAGTAGTAACACAGAAAATGTACTAAATTTAAAATCTACCTGTTAATTTGTTTGTAATTTTTCATAAATGTCTCTACACTTTGTTCAGTTTTGTGTCATATTTGTAGGTCTACTATAATGACATTTTAAAGAAGTGTTACAAGCCTCCTCATCTGTTCAGCCATGATGCTTCTCATTTCTATAACATGTAGATGAGATAATCTTAGCATTGGTTGAATGTGAATAGGCTTGACAGAATTATATATGACTGTTCAATGCAGCTTATTATGAATGCTGAGACAGCAATGCGTTTCTATACCATCATCTTTATCAGTAATATTGATCTCCATGATTGATATACTCTAACTCTACATTTGACATTTTTATGCATTTAGCAGATGCTTTTATCCAAAGCGACTTACAGTGCATTCAGACTATACAGTTTTTGTCAGTATGTGTGTTCCCTGGGAATTGAACCCACAACCTTTTACGCTGCTAACCACTAATGCTTTACCACTGAGCCACAGGAACACAAAACCCTTCCTGATAAACAATTACTTGCATTATTTTCCTAAATCGGAACTATGCTTTTTTACTGTATTTGCTCACATTTTTACTGGTGGAGTAGTGTTAGCAAAGAAAAATAAATCAACTAACTTGTTTGCAAAAAAATTGCAAATCTAATATTTGTACTTATATTATTATATCTGTCAATTATGTTTGGTTCCATAAATCAGATATGATGGAGGCAGGGTGAGCTGTCACTAAATATTAAAGTGAAATTTTAGAGCACATTTTTATGAGAGCACGACTTTGCGGCATCTCGTCAAAAGTAGCAGAAATGCTAATTTAAAATGCAATATACAGCTTTAGTCATGTGGATAAAATACAATTTTGTGAGAATTGGTAGAGGGACTTGAATGAAACAAATATGGTTTCCCTACAGACTCTCAGTCCTTTCATGGCCTGTGTTGAGGGGGGTTTGGTTTCAAAGGCATTTGCAGCTTTCATCAACATCACTCATATAGCCTCTTTAAGCTATTTTATCTTGACTGCTTAGGGATCAGGAACACTAACAACAAAGTGAGCTTTTTAAATACTTTTCTATGCCACGTATCTTTGAAATATTTCATGTTGGTATGACTTGGAGTCCTATGGCTTATATACAGTAAAGGGAGCAGCAGAAGTAATTAAGTGGAGGTCAGAGGTTAAGCAGAGGGGAATGTTTAAACCAGATCAGCCACCTGCCCAATCAGTCACTTTCCATGTCAAACACACCCCATAATACCACAGCTAAATATGTTTACTCTTGCAGTTTGCAGATCATAAACTATATCAGCAAGTCTACTTTACTGAAACTCTAACTGTAGGATGCTGGTGTTGTGTTTAACATACATAACAAGCTTTTGAATTCATTGGTTTGTTTAAAAAGAAAATTTTGCAAAACAGTAATTTGTAAGTTTATTCAACAAAATTGTGAAAGTTTAGGTTTAGCAAAGCTTTATTCAACAAAATTGATCAAAAGTGACAGCAAAGACTTGCGAGTAACAATCAAAAAAAAATTCTGAAACTCTCTATTTTTCAGAGAATAATAAAAACAATTCCCGTGGTTTAAACAAAAAAAGGTCAAGCAGCACAACAGTGTAACATAAATGGCCAAAAATCAGCTTTTCATCACAGGAATAAATTACATATTAAAATATATTGTAATAATAAAAAACTTTTTTTTTTAATTTGTATTAACTTTTTCAGCGTTTAAAAAATTTAAGTTGCAAGCCACCGCCAGTGTTTTTGATGATTTTCACAAAAATGTCATGGCCCCCAGAATATTTTATTGTATGAATATCTGAACATGCAGTACACCAAAATAAAGATCAGACCGTCTGCTTTCAAAAAAAAAAAAAAAAATAAATAAAAAATACCGTTTTATTCTATCGTCAAGCTTCTTTTTTTTGCCAGTTAGAAAAGTGTCCCAGTTACGTCCCCCTTGCTCTGATGTCATGCTGGTGTGTGCCAAAAAACTCTCGTGATGGCGAGGCGGCTGTGTCGGATTGAGCAGTCGCGCGCAGTTGCTCTCCACCGACTGCGCTGACCAAAAGCATGATGGGAAACGACCGACTGACGACACAGCTTAATGCTCATTGGTTCAGACAACCGTGATGCTGCGTTCTCTGCTAAAATGTTTTTTATTTTTTTATCTGATTTCATGTGATTATGTATTTAAATTACGCATGAATATTCCCAAACACTGTGACAGTGCGATATCTGTGTAAGATATGTGATTGCTGTCATATTTCTATAAAAATCTAAAATACGTATCAAAGTAAAAATGGACTATAAATGCGCCTTTCATATGGTATTAAATAGCAAGCACTTTGAGTGTCTTGTTCATCATATTTATTTTCATATAAAAGCAACAGAACTGAAATTATATCATGTTTATAAGCAGCACAGCATAGGAGAGTGAATAACGTGATATCCTCCTTTGATCTCGCTGGTATCTGTTCCACTGCGAGAGGTCAGAGCTGTCCGTCTTGACTGAGTTTATTTCACTCCTCCCCTCACTGCAGCCGCCTACTCTCGCCTACATTTCAGGTGAGGCGAGGCGCATATCAGACAAGCCTGATGTCTCACAATCTACCCAAGTTCTGTCATGAAACTCTAGATGGCGCAGTCCTATAGGGCAAACTCAATCTGACATAATGACATCATTATAACATGGCACAGCTTATTGGTTCTTTTTGTATCAGCAGCCAATGAGCTCGCTACTCAAATTTAAAATACTTGGCTAGTGCTTGCTGTAGCAGTGCAGCGCGCTTCAGAAACCCTCCACCTTCCCCAGCTCCACCTGTATACCCTTCTGTGTGGTGATTCATGTATGCTTAATATAGAGGTTATTTTGTATATGTAATATGTGCAGCAGTATTTCTTACTTGCTCACAGCAGCATGTTGTGGATGTTTTCCTGTGTTCCTGTGGCTCAGTGGTAGAGCATTGCGTTAGCAGCGCAAAAGGTTGTGGGTTCAATTCCCAGGGAACACACATACTGACAAAAAAATGTATAGCTTGAATGCACTTTAAGTCGCTTTGGATAAAAGTGTCTGCTAAATATGTAAATGTAACTCTAATGTTTTGGTAGAAGCAAGACTCAGTACTTGCTCTGCAACAGCAGCAGCAGCAGCGTAGCAGATCTATTTCACCAAACAACCAACGGACAAACATTTGGTTATATTACCATGCCAATCCCTCCGAGAGTTGTCATGCTTTAAATATTGTTTTTACTGTATTTTTGATCAAATAAATTAAACCTTGTTAATTACAAGAAAAAAAAAAAAAAAAAAGTATCTACTAACTTCAGATTTTTGTTTCCCCAACTCTAAACATGAAGTTCAAAAAGTTGAGGCAAAAGTAAGTTCTTCATCTGTATTTGAAGCAACGCTATAGGCATTATGTAATGGCCGCAGAGACAAGGCCTTATTCTGTTTTTCAAAGGTCTGTGGTTTTGTTTACTGCTGTAGCTTTTTATATTATAGTGATATATGGAGCAACTTGTAGACTATATGGGCTTTTAAAAATTTTCCAAACTTCAACAAAAATGAGACCAACTCCCTGTTGTGAAGGTGTCAAGTATGGTTAAAATATTAACCCATTTCCCCCCTCTATGGAACACAAATAATTTACTCAGCCTCCAAACGAAAGGCTTTCCCCTCTCTGTGCGCCACTAACACTGATGGAACCAAATAGAATCCATCTATAATAATGACAAATACATGGAACCGAGTGGAAGTGTGAGAAGTTTGAAATGGAACACCATCCATCAGAACAGACGTGGGAGTTGCAGAATGGTGAAGTGGGCATAAGCGTGAACTTATAGAGAATTTAATGACTGTTTTTCATCCATTTCCCAACCTTGGCACATGAATGTATTGTGCATTAGTGGAAAGCTTTACATAAAATGTATTTTTTCTTCATTATTCTGCCAGTAAAAAGTATTTTTGCGTCTCTTGCCTGTTATAGTAAGGATTTTAAGAGTCATATGTGCTCATGAATGCACTGTTTGTTGTAGTAAATCTCCTACTCATGCACACAAACACATGTACACACATGCAATTCATGAGTTGCTATGGAAGAACAGAGGCGAGGCCAAAGCACTCCGTAACAGACTGGCAGTAATTGGCATTTCTCCCTCTCTCTCCCCAGGCCCTATTTTGCTTCCACACAGAGGAAAACGGAAGAGCCATAAAAATAAATAGGAGAATGGCACACAGCACATTCCTTCCCCTGTGTTTCCCTCTACTGATCTCAAAGCACATTGAGCACAGAGGAAAAATGGCTCTTTCACGAGCCCCCACCAGCCCCAAGACACCACTTCCTACTGCGTCCTAATGGCTCAGAAAAGATGAAGTCATCCCTTTTGTCAAAAGTAAAGTAATGGCCTCATCCACATAGTCTCACTCACAAAGCTCTACACATAAGCCCTGGTCCTCTTTCATAATACGTTCTTACTATAAAGAGGGATTTCATTGTATATTGAAAGAGATTTTGTATGTATATATACTCTACCGTTCTAAAGTTTGTTTAAAAATGTTCATGCTTTTGAAATAAGTGTAATCTGCTCACCAAGGCTGGATTTAAAATTACAATTAATTAATTGAATGTATAAAATTGTAATATCGTTACAATTTAAAATAGGTTAACAGTTTTCTATTTTAATATGCTTTAAAATTTAATTTATACTTGTGATGGTAAAGCTGAATTTTCAGCAGAAATTACTCCTGTTTTCAATGTAACATGATCCTTCAGAAACCATTGTAATTGATTTGGTGCTGAATTAATATTTATTATTATTGTCAATGTTGAAAGAAATTGTGCAGATTATAATACTTTTTTGAAACTATAAAATATTAAAGAATCCTGAAAAATATTATATTCATTTTGTATTAATTGATATATATACAGTTGAAGTCAAAAGTTTACATACATACACCTTGCAGAATCTACTGAATGTTAATTATTTTACCAAAAAAGAAGGATCATACAAAATGCATGTTATTGTTTATTTAGTACTGACCTGAATAAGATATTTCACATAAAAGATGTTTACATATAGTACAATAATACTATAGTATTAAAGGAAAAAAACATGCATTAAGAGCCAGGGCGTGAAAACATTTGAACAGAATGAAGATGTGGATATTGTTCTTGTTTTGCCTAAATATCATATTTTCAGAAGATACTAACATGTTTTCCAGAAGATAAATTAAGTTAAATCGACCCTGATCTTCAAATTCAAAAAGTTTGCATGGTTTCTCCTTCTGGAGCATCAGTGAGTGTTTGAATCTTCTGTAATAGTTGCAAATGAGTCCCTCAGTTGTCCTCTGTGTGAAAAGTTGAATCTCAAAATCATACAGTCATTGTTTAAAGCGTTCAAATACACAAAAATGCTGGAAAACCAAAGAATTTGTGGAAGCTGACGGAGTTTTCTGAACAACAGACAGTTTAACTGTTCAGGACGAACAAGGGACTCATGAACAACTATCACAAAAAAAGCACAGCTTTGGATCGTTCAGGTAACAACACAGTATTAAGAATTAAGCGCATGTAAAGCTTTTTAACGGGGCCATTTATATAGATTAAACTATTATTTTCTCTTGTGGACTACATATCAACATCTTTTATGTGAAATATTTTATTCAGGTCAGTACTAAATAAACAATAACATGCATTGTGTATGATCCCTCTTACTTGGTGAAACAATCAACATTTTGCAGATTCTGCAAGGTATATGTAAACTTTTGACTTCAACTGTATATATATAGGTGTGTGTGTGTGTGTGTGTGTGTGTGTGTGTGTGTGTGTGTGTGTGTGTGTGTGTGTGTGTGTGTGTGTGTGTGTGTGCGTGTGTGTGTGTGTGTGTGTGTGTGTGTGTGTGTGTGTGTGTGTGTGTCTATGCGTGCGTGGGTGCGTTCGTTCGTTCTGGAATGTTTTGTTATTTTTTTATGAATAGGAAGTGTTCAAAAGAATATATTTGTTTGAAATGTAATGTCAGTTTTTTTAAACACTACAAAATACACATAAACAAGTTAACAATTTTTAGATTTTGTTTAGAACGTTTTATGTATAACCCCCCCCCCATGTTTTTGTGTGATTTCTCTTTCCATTTGCTAAAAAGGGCCTGAAGTAGCAATATGATGTTATCCATCCTATGTATTGTTGTTATTCGTCCGTTATTCGGTTGGGCTTAATTCAATTTTCTTTCTTTAAGTTAAAACATAAATACGGACAAACTGTGCATATTCAGCCACCAGGTGGCGGTCTGTTATAACAAAGTGGACTCCTGCTGCAGACTACTATTTGTGTACCACTCAGAAAGCAAACAAAAGTAAACAAAAACAAAAAATAACTAAGAGGTTTTAGAAGTTTTTATTTGAGATTTTTAATGATGAAAGATAAAAATAGATCATAGATCATCTGATTCTATCAAACAGTGCACAATATTTTGGGAACATTATAACATCATGTCTCATTTTGTGTCTCCCCTTTTCTCTCATTTCCCCCTTGCACCTTGCTCTCAGGAATCTCCAGACAAGGGAATGCCTCAGTAATTCCCTCAGGAGTGCAGATACTTCCTCCCGCATTAAATGACTTAGAGCACCAGGTGATGTAAATATTTTGTTTTCCCTGCACCAAGAGTGGTCAGCGCAATCTATACGCTCAACCAGGGCTTATTGTAATGCATAAGACCCCCACCAAGGGACAGTCAGTATGGACCACATTTTCACTCTCCCAAACAGCAAACATGCTTTCCCTTTACACAAAGAAGAACAAGGAAGGAATGCTAATCACCTGCCCATCAAACTACCACGTTCAGTGGCCTGTCAAGGCCTAACACAAGAAGACTTTTTTGGCAATGTTTGCATTGTCAGATGAGTATAATTTTTTTGAGAATACAATCAATTTACTGTAAAATGCCATCAAATGTATATTGGTTTTTGGAAGTAAAAACTATGAATTACTCTAAAATGAAAAACATTAAAGGACATCCGTGCATGACACATTGATTATACTTAAATAATGTTTCTTCTCATTTATTTTTTTGCCAGTAACGTATAAATTAGGGTTTTGTATAGCATTGTTATGTTATTTAGTTAATGTTTATTGCACTTGTGTGTCCATGATGGTGTTTTGTGTTGTGTGTTTGACCATGTACATTGACTATATGCAAGCATTGGACTTTTTTATGGACAGGTCACTTACAATGAACTCTGATTCATCGTGTGGCTTTATATTGTGCCACCTGTGTTGTCATTATCTGTACATTTTAAGGTAAAAAGCAGATTTGGATATAGAAACATTAATGATATATACATTTATGAGTTGTAAAATAAACAGTACAGAAAAATATAGCATTTTTTAACTATACCATAATTAAACAGGCTACTTCTTTAAAAAGTGTATTCAAAAGCTTCATTCTGCTCTGTTGGGAGTTTGAAGGCCTGAAGTTTCTCAAACGCATCCTTGACTCTGTCACTAAGATGTGCGCTTTAATCAGTGAAATGTTCTGAGGGCCACTTATTCTTTTTCTTCAGTTCACTGCTAGTTTAAAAACAGACTTCACTTCCTCTCATCAAACATGTTGCTCCATTCCAAGCTCAGTGCAGTCTGCGAGCTCATGCGGGACGTTTAAAGATCCCCCGCAGGGGAATAGTGAGTGAGTGCCACACTTTCACTTGGCAAAACAGCAAACATACCTTCCCTTCATTGCCACACAAAAGATTACAAGCAGGAAATGCTAATCGTCCGCCCGTCAAACTATCACAAGTCTGAGGTGAGCTGCTCTGTTAACTGTCATCCCTGCAGAGCCGCTGGGCTTCTGATGGTTTCATCTGCCCTCAGAAAGAGACATCCACGGAGGCTCAAACTGTGGCTCAGGCTCCCAGAACAAAAACAGTCCCAGGCTCCAGGGATGTGGGCTCATTATTTGTATGCATGCCAGTGTGTTCTCCCATTGACTTTTGCACTAAGGACAAGGCCAGAGAAGCACTCTTTTATTAAGCAATGGGGAGCTTATCTTATTCATCTGTGAACCGCTCCATTACGTATGCAGGCAGACGAATGTTATCTCATTACTGCTGTCTGTCCGTGCATCAAACGTGTAGAATGTGATACGGTCCGTGTTGAGATGGAAATTTAGATTATGGCATTGTGTATATTCAAAATATCAAATAAAGGTGAGTCTTAAAGGGACAGTTCATCCCAGAATGAAAATTCTGGCATCATTTACTCATCTTCATGTTGTGTGCATGAGCTTTTTTCTTCTGTTGAACGCATAATAGAAGATATTTTGAAGGATGTTTCAACTGTTTTTGTCTGTACAATGAAAGTCAGTGGGGTTCAAAACAACACCGAACCTCACTGACTTTCATTGATTGGACAAAACATTTCTTCTTTTATGTTCCACAGAAGAAAGTCAGTCATGCAGGTTTGGAATGACATTTTTTTTTGTTGTTATTTTAGTTCAGTTTAGATTTTTTGTTTGTTTGTTTAATCTTTATTAATTTTGTTATGTGCTTTTGTCATTTTATGTATTTATTTTGCTTTGAGTGCTGTCAAACGATTTAAATAATTGATTAATTATGATTAATTATAATTAATTATGATCTATTAAACATAGATTTATTGTGTATATATAAATACACACACATACAGTATGTATTTTGAAAATATGTGCATGTATTTACATGTCTATATTTACATTCATCAAATTTTTATTATAAATATATTTATTTAATATATAAACATAATTATTTCTGGAATATATACATGCGTGTGTGTGTATTTATATATACATAATAAATATACACAGCACACACACATATATTATGTAAACAGAAACTTTTATTTTGGATGTGATTAATTGCGATTAATCATTTGAAAGCACTAATTATTTCAATATTTATTAATAGTTTTGAAGTGATTAATAGCGATTAATAATTTGAAAGCATTTACTTCAGTGACAATATTTCTAATTTTAATGTAATGTTTTTCTTATATTTTTTACATTTAATTTCAGTGACTCATTTCATTTAACAAAAGCCGTTTTTTCTTAATACATTTAATTTCAGTTTTATTTAACAAAAAGCCGTTTTAATAGTTTTAGTTACTGATAACAACACTGGTTCAAGCATCAGGAAAAAAGATGAGATGTATAATGTATTTTTTGAACTCTTACTTTAGATTCTCTGTTGTATCTTGTTGTTTTCTTGTTCGACATTGCTTGAAACATTAGTGGATACTTCAGTTTTAGTTTGAAACTAGTGTCTTTATATTCCCATCACGGCAGGCTGTTAATGCAGTGCCTCACGCTAATATTAGGCAGGCATGCTCTCTCAGTCTCACTCATTGTGTTCTCGCCTCCATCCAAAAGCTTGAAAGTTTGGCTTCTCTATTTTAATCAAATCCCCCGTTACACCCGCCACACACCCAGCCTCAGGCTGCAGAAACGCACAGAGAGGTAGGCAGCACGTCCCTATTCAGACAGTCACCGCCATCCACAAAAGCGCCAACAACCCGCAACCCATCCGTCACACTGACACCCACCCCCCTCCTCCCCAGCTCCCCAGCCCTCGCCCACCCTCTCCCCAAAACAAGAGAGGGTTTTGGGGTAGCGCACACTCCAAACACCTTCAGATAGAATCTGAACCGGCTCCCTTTTGTCCTGCCCTGGCCGGGCCCCCTGCACAATGTGACCAGGCAGAACAGAGAAAAAAGGGAGTGTCTGGGCTGAGGCACTGGACTCGCCCTCACCAGCCCTCTTCTCTCCGGTCACCAGCAGCATCTCTTGTGTGGGGCTCTCAGAGGGGTTGGTAAGGCCTGCCCCCCATTGCGCTGATACCACAACAATAAACTGGTGTCCATTCACAGTCAGAGTGGCTGTCCTTTGCTGCATCCAAAATGTCCACAAAAGTGATGCATTGATGTTGAAGAGTCTTAGTTCGGGCTTCTTTGACAGTGTCTTAGACTTAGATGAAAAGTACTTTTCTTACCACAGTGTGAAAGTTATTGTGCTGCTGTCCCACTTGAGTCAGTGCTTTTTTTGGAACTCTATGAAATTCATGATTACTATTGAAATGTGATACATAGACAAGGTAAGATGGCTATTCAACAGGATTCAGCTTTATTATTCTAGTTCCTTTTAATGAGATTTAAGCACACAACAACTGAAACCCTGCGAGCATTAATTAGGACTACTCTTAAATGTGGGCATGTTATTTCAACCCTTAAAATGACTTTTTAATGCAACAGTGAAGCCAGGCTGATTCATATTAATAACATAATATTTAATATACACTTCCATTAGTATAAATGGAAAAGTTTGGAGTTGGTGAACTGTTTTTGAAAGAAATCACTTATGCTCAGTATATATTTGCTGAAAAATACAGTAAAAACAGTAATATTGAGAAGTATTATTGCAATTTGAAAGAACTTTTTTCTATATTAATATACTATAAAATGTAATGTATTCCTGTCATGGCAAAGCCTAATTTTTAGCATCATTACTCCAATCTTCAATGTCACATGATCCTTCAGAAATCATTCCAATGATTTGCTGCTTAAGAAACATTTCTTTATTTAATATTATTATCAGTGTTGAAAACAGTAGTGCTGCATAATATTTTTGGCAAACGTGATGCAGTTTTATAAGGATTCTTTGATGAATGGAAAGTTCAAAAGAACATCATCTGATTTGAAATTGATTTTTTTTCTGTAACAACATACATTTTTTTACTGCCAGTTTTAACCAATTCAATGCACCTGAAAAAAAATCCTTAAAAAACTTTTAATTGATAATAAATTGAACATATAATACAGGAAGTATTCTTTTATATTTAATATAAAATAATAGCAGTATGCACAACAAGCAGTATATTGGCCTGCACAATTGAGCTGTTATTTTATCACTCCACACTCTGAACCTCTGCTGTAGTTGTATTTTTTTTAGTCCCTCCTATTTCGTAACACAGAGCTCCCTGTTGCTAAAGTACCATTGAAAGGCAGCAGTGTGGAATGCAGGGATCCCGCCAGCCCCATGCCCTTTCCTGAGCGGGCATGTGCCACTCAGACAGCAGGGGCCACAACCTCAAATTACGCTGCATCCCAATACAAGAACCCTGCTGTGCAGGGAGGAGTGTAGATAGAATAGTGGCACACACTCGCATTAGCGGGACTGTTTGTAATTCAGTGTTTGTGTGAGGGTAAAAACTGAAAGGCTGTATGATTGGCTGGTAGGGAAATCTAGCTTGGCCTCTTTCATGACCACTCTGATAAAGCTTTCTTCAGGATTTGCTATGGTTGTCTTGTCCTGCTGCAGCTGTCCTTTAGGAGACAGCCAGCGCAGTGAAAAGAACTGGCCTTGAGGGACCAGAGGTAAAGCAGGGTTGATGGGCTTATATTATTCAGTATTGTAGTGCATGACGCCTCTCATTAACTAATATTATTTAGTGGAGCGAGCGCAAAAGATAAAGTGATTTCAGTTGTGATGAATGCATAAAGAAGAAAAGAGGGAGTGAAAGGAGGAGAGGGAGTAATATTTTTTCCTTTTCTCTCTTTCTCTTTTTTTGTTGTCAACTTTTTATGAATAAAAATGATTGAGTGAGAAAGTGCGGACAGAGTCGTTTAGCTTAAGTACATATCAGAAATGGTTTATAACTGTGCTCAGAAAAGCAGTACGTAGATATTTACTTTTATCCACAAGCTTTACTACAAAACTATTTTTTAACTATTTTCATATTATATATATATATATATATATATATAAATTATTTTATATTAATTACCTATATGTATTTATATATAATAAATATCATATATCAAGGTTATTAAAAAAAAAAAAAAAAAACACTTTGTTAAGTAAATTCCGAGTCCCTGGTATGTAAAAAACAACATAACATAAAATCAGTTCATGAGTGCTCAAATTCACAGTCACAAAGTGAACCAGTGCTTTGTATTACTATTTTGCTATACGTTATTGGGTTTTGAATACTGCATTGACAAATCAGAATTCAAGACCGGAACTATCCGTTTTATAATAAATGATTCGATGGGGATATCTTTTAGTCGTATTGTTCAGACCGGTTGTGTGCGTTTTGTAGCTAAAATGAATAACATTTGTAGTGCATGTTGAGAAATGACATTTGTATGCGGTGTCTCTGTGCATGTGTGTGTGTGATGGAGGTCATAGTCCAGGGCAAGCATTGAACTGGAATGGCCTGCAGGGATACATGTTGCTAGGCAAAGTGCACTGGCTCAGTTGGAGTTGAGCGCACAATGCAGCAAGGCCCATTGGTCCTGATGATAATAAATGAGGTGCCAGTGCATCTGTGGTGTTCCAGAGCTCAGAGAGCTTAACGCCGTCCATGCCGTCTGCTATTATGAATTGTATTCATTAGAAGTCAAGCTTTTATTACTTCAGGGAATTGCAAACAATGGAATGACATTTGAAATGGCTAGATATGTCTTCATTTAGTGAGATCATTGTAAATGTGTTTTATTTCAGATAGATAAGGAAACTTTCTTATCAGGAATTATTTGGCAAAATATTCCAAAGTAACAAGGAGGACTGTCTTGTGAGTATAGCTATGCATCTAAGTCTCAGAACAGCTCAAGCAAGCATGGATTTGAGTATAAAAAGTGTGTATTTTAACCCAAACTCACAATCTAGCTCAATTTACGTTTCTTGAACAGTTTCATCATTGGGTTGTACCAGAAAAGGCCTAGACTCTAAAAGTGTAAACTGACTCTGGAACAGTTGACATGGTTGGATCTCTCAGGGCCAATCTTGTAGCCCCTGGCATGGTTGATTTTGACGTTATCTGCGGCATGTCGTCCTCATGGTAAAAAGTCAGCCCTCCTGAGTGCTGTAAACCACAGACTAATCTCTGCGGCCTACTGTCAGGGGTCACACTGGCCGCACGCTAGGGTCAGCCCGTGACCTCCTTCCCTCCGGCAGAGCCTAAGGTGCCTTTCACTCCAAACAGCAGTGTAATTATCTCCTTATTGCAGGAGCGCTGAGGCCTGATGAGAGAGAGTTTCAAGAGGGCTTGTCAAAGATGAGAGGCTTTAGACGCGTAATTCTCATCTCTCATTAGTTGTGGCCCCTCTTTCTCCAGCCCATGGGCACACAAAGAGCCTCCGCTCCCCCAGCTGAGAAGGGCTTCATCAGGGACAAAAGGGAGTCCCTTAGTCCCTGACTGGAGGACAGGAGGTGGAACAGCAGGGCATATTCCAGCTTAATCCCAGGACTACGGTATAGGGACATGACTTGTGGACTGAAATCATCCTCTCAGGGACTTAGAGCAGTGGCTACTCTCAGCGGTGTTTGGAATCCTCTTATTGGAGTCACAGTGGACTTTAGGGATAATGTACTCCTCAATAGCCACTACTGACTGAGCACTTGTTGGGCGACTGCATCAAGACCACAGGATGCATTGAGTGTGGGAAGAAAAACATGTTAGTCCTTGCTGGGACACTTCCTTTCAACCTCTGGGACACAAAATAACAGCCTGATTTTGGCTGCCAGGTCGAGAGTCTAAACCTTAAAAAGTAAAATTTGATGTGTTATCACAAAAGTGAGAGGTCTATTGCTTGTCATTCAGCACAGTGTGGTTGCATTTATATTAACAGACTTCACTAGCTTGTGTTCTTCATCGTGAGCGTGAGTTCTGTTGTAAACCAACACAATGGCAATCAACATCCTGTTCAGGCATTTTATTTGAAGTAGATGAGAGATTCTAAGGAAAGTAAAACAAGTTTGTTTGCAATCTAATCCCTGATAGATTATCTTAGGCTATGTGTATACTCAAAATAGACACTTGTTCTGTCATGTTCTGTCACTGTACTGCATATACCGTATACAGTGTTCATAATGTGGTTTTGTCCTCAGTCAAGGAATATCATTTTGCAAACATTTCTAGAGCATTTGTATAACCAAGGAAAAACCTTCTTGAACATTTGAAGAAAAAAAAAAACTTTCTGAAATAGCATTTCTGTAACTTAAATGAAACATTCAGGAATTTTGAAGTTCCAATGCATCATGCCATCCTGCAAGAACTGCTAAAAACCACAGTCCTTCATCATCCCGTGCCTGCCTATGGTTCCTCAACTGAACGTTTTCTCATGCTAATCAGGTTCTTTGTAGTTGAAGGGATTTGCTCTGTGGAAGCTTTGTCCCCAGTCCAACAAAGAGCCCCCCCAAAGTCAAGCCCACTGCCACGCTGACACAAAGATTCGTGGTTTTGGGGAGCACGTCCCCAGCTCTATTCATACTGAGCACACCCCTCAAAACTCCCACAAAAAATCACTGATCACGAATGAACTTTCACAAACTAACATACTGTATCTCCTTCCTTTCAGAGACATCGGAGATGTTGCTGAATTTATTATAAATTACCTCACAGCATAATTGCGTGAACTATGAACTAAATGAACTATGAAAAAAATGTAGGGATGAAAATGAATAAACACATTTGGAGGAAGGAAAGATATATAACAAACTATATAACACAAAGTTTTTTCTTCCCATACAGGCAGTGAAAAGGAGCTACCAAAGGACAATAACAGGTGCATTAACTGGATTTTTGGGGCCATGCAGTGTCAAAGACTATATTACTTTTCTAAACAGAGGACATTCAGTAGGCTTTTTGCCTGCTTCTCTCTTTGTGTAGTAATTGGGTTATTGGTGTATGAGCATTATAAAGAAGCATAGACAAAGTGCGAAGGAAAAGTTAGGTAGGGGACAACAACACAAAGAGACCTTTCCCTTTACCATTTCTAATTGGCCACCCATGGCCTTTTGCTATTCACCTTTCACATTTTCATCCAAAAGCCAGAAGGAAAATAAGGTGTTTATATGCTGAGGACTTGGGCTACTAACTACACGAGTTTTTACAAACACATATGACTTTTTTCCATTTTATATAAACTTTTTTTAGTTTCTTAATACAGCTGTCTACACTATCTTATATATTTGATACAATTAAGAACCTGATACAGAGGTTACAACCTTATTTTCAGTGTTTCAAAGGGATCAAACACTTCTGACACTATTCAAAGTTTCTGTATAATGCAGAGAAATTATTAGATTATTCTTTTCTTTTGAAAATGCCCCTGTAACCCTCATGCATACCACCAGTCTTTGCCTTCAAGCTTTCTCTGAGCAGCTTGTGAAAGATGTGAGAAAGATGATCTAATTATTTCATTTACTAATTAGCACCCATGGAATCTCACCCCAGTGTTGGCCTGCCCTGCCCGACCCCTTGAAAGTCAGTCTGTGTTAAAGGCCATTTTTGTTTCTTTACCCAAAAGAAGACAAAGGTAATTTGATTGCCAGACCCTTCCCATATGCTTGCAGACCTGTGCGGTCAACCAAAGCCCCCAGAGACCCAGTCGGGTTGTTTCACTCAACCCTTGCAAACTGTCAGCCCCCCAGTCCCAAACAAAAAACGTAAAAGCAAACACATTGAATCTAGTTAAAGAGAAAATGAGGCAAACAAACACAGAGGGGAATCAACTGACCCGCAAAAAATGCTCTCAAACACAACCGGCTTTCAAACGGTCAGGGAAAGGCTGTATCTGTTCTGCACTAGAGGGCTGGTGAAGGGAGATAAGCAGTTGAATTAATAAAAGAAAAAACAAAGATGTTGGACTAAAGCTTGACTTTTGTCTTATCACCCCCATAATAGTCAGGCGCTGAATTAAGGCAGGCAGATGGCGAGGAGATAACAGCCATTTGAATTAATATATAAAGAACTGCTTCTTAAAGATGATAATGAATTAGAAATGTGATTCACATTGAAGGCTGATAGGGAAAGCCTCCCTTTATAGCCTAAGGGACTGAGGCATGTCTCTACCAGGCAATCTGTATTTCAAACTGAAATGCTGCCCAGTGCCGCTCAGTTAGAGTGCAGTTTTAAATGAACCTCTAGAAGGAGCGCACGTGTGGTTATGTGACACCGGCGCATAAATGAACCTGCATTGTCCTGGCAGATCATTGCCTCGTAGACTCATTAAACCTCCCCACCACCTCTGACTACAAGGAAGCACAGCATCCTCTTTACCAAAGAGCCACCGGGCCTGGGGTACCGGTTTAAACCAAACAAGGACGCCATTACTCTTCACAATACTCTGAATGGGCCAGCGGGGAGAAGGGCAGTCTGGCTGAAGCTGGGGAATGTTTAATTAAACTTTGGAAAGGCTTGGAAGTGCATCGGCACCAAATGACCCTCCAGCTGAAAAGAGAGATTAGGCCGGTGGAGAGAGAGCAAGTTCATTAGAGAAGTGCATTCACAGGAATAGCACTTATAAGAGAAGGCCGCCGGTGTAATTGCGTTTCACAACCATAGATATTCGCTTACACACACACACTAATTATATATTATAAATATATATTTTTAGTACAAACTTTTAGGAGGAGGCAGACTTTACAAACATTGAGAAATACCTCAAAATAGTATGTAAACTCTTTAAAATTGTTAATTTGGTATAATTTAATCAGAGATAAGTTCTCTCCCAAAGGCAAAATTTTGATTTTATTCACTACCGAATCTTAACAACCAAGTTTAGGGCCGTCAAGATTAATAATAATAATAAGCTTAAAATTCTACATTTATTTGATTTTGTTTTGAAACCCAGTAGAAACAGTAATATTGTGAAAGTGTTAAATTATTACAGTTTAAAATAACGTTTTCTATTTTAATACATTGTTTTGTTTTGTAGCCAGTCTTCAGTGTCACATTGTCACCTTTCTTACTGGTATGGGACGAGGAGAGTATTAAATTATACTTTCTTTAATCACCAGAGACTCCAACAGATGGACACAGGAAGACATCAGATATGACGTATAACAACCGACAGGAAACATGGGGCAGAACAGAACTAGACACACCTGGAACATAATCAAGACACACGGCTGGGACTAACTGAACTAATAAGGAACAGGAAACAGGAAGGACCATATATGGGCACAAGAGGAAGGGAGACACAAGAAACGGGGACACAGGTCTGACACACATGTCAAATTATTCTAATATGATTTGGTGTTCAAGAAAGACTTCTTATTATTATCAATGTTGAAAACATTGTCGCTTATTTATGTAAAATTATTTTGTGGAAACCATAATACTCTTTCAGGAGTCTTTATTTGAATAAAATTTTCAATTTATTAAAGGTGTGTACACATAGATATACATACTTTGTATTTATTTATTTAAATTTATATTTTCATTCTTGCTTGCTTGCTTACTTATTAAATTGCTTACTTACCCCAAACCTCTGTAATGTATAAACTAGAAAAAGGCCAGGGTTGCAGACAGGGAGGGTTGTAACATCAACCTCGAAGATTACACAAAAATAAGCTGACTTTTAACACAGTTGTGAAAGTGACTAAAATGCACACTAACACACATTTCTTTTTTAATTGTTAGCCCATGTTTTATGCTTTTTTATGTTCCATGTTAAATCAAAAAGTATAGCAACCATTCCCAGTCTCCCTGATTTAGTTTAAATTTAACCACAAATAGTGTTTAGCATAATACCTGAAAATAGGTTAAAAGTCAAAAACACACTGTTATTGGCATGCCCAGAAGACTGGGGGAATCCCCACACATTTTGCTCAGCATATGTTGTAATACTCGATACAGAAGGAGGACAAACATCTGTGCACATCTACAGGGATTCTATCGTCATTGTAGAAATTAGCAGGGAGTAAAGCAATTGTTGAAGAGCTGTATTGGTGTATTAATAATTAACCATTTACCCCTTTGCTTGCTCCCCCATAGACCCTCTCTCTGCTGAAATTTCCAGGGACCCTTCACCATAGGAGGAAGGACTTCTTCATTTAGAAGACAGGACAATGCAGTACACTGCTTTTGTCCCTTTGAAATCCTGCTGGGCCTCAATATGGCCGGTCAGGGATCAATAGGGAAGCACAATAGCCGTTACTCTGCAGATTCACTGGGCCTTTAAAGAAGGCGCAAAGCAGACAGCATCCAGACCGCATGGTGTCTGGCCACACGAGGCACAAATGGAGTGACGTAAAGAGTAGGAAGAGAAAAAAATGTCAATGGAAGCGGAAGAGGGGTTGTGACACGTGAGATTGTTTTGAACTGAACTTGGACAGAAGATCAAAGAACAGACATACCTGTACTTTATACTAGTCAGGTTCGTAAAGTTGTATTTCTTTATGATAAGCTTAATTTTACTTAAATGTAGCATAAAAATCATTAGACATTGCTTATCTACTCTGTAATCTCTTTCGATGCAGGTCCTTTACCTCTCTGTGTGGGACAGATGGTCCTCCATTCCCCACATACTATCACAGATTGAGCTGGTCTTTGGTCTACATTTGACAGGATGTGATTTCTTAGCTCAATCAAAGACGGCAAGAGGCCTAGCCCATGTCCATTGTCCGAGCGATTAGAGCATGAATGGAGTCTCAAAATGGAGAACCAGTGCAGGGAGACAGCATGAAGAAGGAGGACGAGGAGGAGGAGGAGGTGAAGGAATGCATTTTACGGTGAACGAGAATAACTGGCCCCTTGTGAGCAGTCCCCTGCGAGGATCTGGACTTTGTACGCTTACTCCGCCCTGTGCTGCGACGTGGGGATTTTTAGGCAACATGCTTTCTGCCACCCCACAACTCAACTATGAGAATGGATACGCAGCAGGAAGCCCTTTTCCATGCAGTCCAACCCCATCTGCCACTGCTGAGTGTGGAGGGGCCCGGCAATATAAGAGCACTAGACAGATGTGATAAATGACACACAGAAACTGCGCACTCACATGCAAGACTATGAGCGAAAGCATATTTTGCTTGCGTTGTGAATATCAGTTTGCATTCTATACTGGATGTGATGCATTAAAAAGGTTGTGTCTCATAGAATAATGGCATGAAACATATTTCTATTAAGCTGCCTACACAGATAGTGTGAATAATGTAGTCCTATTCATGAACACATGAGTCTTATGAGTCTGTTTTATTTTGATGTTGTTGTTTTTTTTAAGTGAATTAAAAATATACACTGGGACCAATGTAGTCCAATTAAAAAATGCATGACTACTATGAATCAGTTCTTTATAGCCTACTAAATCAAGGACATACTGCGGGACCTGTCTGATTCACAAACAAAAGTATTTTATTAAACGGTTCTTAGTGAATCAAAAACATACAGCAGGATCAATTCACCATGTCTGATTCATGAACAAAATGACCGTTATAGGATGTTTTTTTTTACTATGACTCAAAAATCTGCAGGGGGGGGGGGATTACCTAATGAGTTATGTACTGAATCAGAAAAACATACAGAAGGACCAATGTTGTCCAATTCAAGAACAAGTGACCCATACTGGCTTTTATATAGTGACTCAAAAACCTACAGCCAGAGCAATGTAGTTTTGTTCAAAAATAAATTACCTTTATGAATAATTGTTTATAGTGAATCAAAGACGTACAGAGGATTGATCCTTTTTTAGTTGATCATCATTATTATGATGACCATGATCATCCATTATTACATATATCAAATATTAGGTTACACTTTATTTTAAGGTGTCCTTGTTACAGTGTAATTATACAGTTAAGTGCTGAGTAATATTAATTATCTACATGTACAGTGCCGTGAAAAGGTTTTTGCCCCCTTCCTGTTTTTTTTTTTTTTTAATTGCGTATTTGTCACACTTGAATGATTCAGATCAAACTAATTTTAATATTACACAAAGATAACCTGAGAAAAATACAAAATGCAGTTTTGAAATATTTTTTTTAATTTATTAAGGGAAAAAAGCTGACCAAGCCTGCCTGACAATACTGTATGTTAAAAATGAATTGCCCCCTAAATCTAATAACTGGCTGTGCCATCCTTGGCAGCAAGAACTGCAATCAAGCATTTGGGATAACTGGCAATGAGTCTTTCACATCGCTGTGGAGGAATTCTGGCCCACTTTTCTTTGCAGAATTGTTTTAATTCAGCCACATTGGAGGGTTTTCAAACATGAAAGAACTGTTTAAGGTAATGCCACAGCAACTCAATTGGATTTAAGTCCAGACTTTTAATTTAGTTTTTCTTGAGCCATTCAGAGGTGGACTTGCTGGTGTGTTTGGGATCATTGTCCTCCTGCATAACCCAAGTGCACTTGAGGTAGAGGTCACAAACTTATGGCTGGACATTCTCCTTTAGGATTTTCTGATAGTGCTGAATTCATGATTCCATCAATTCAAGTCATCCAAATCCTGAAACTGCTAAGCAGCCCCAGACATCACACTACCACCACCACGTTTGACTGTTGCTATGATGTTCTTTTTATGAAATGCTGTGTTGGTTTTACGCCAGATGTAACGGAAACACACCTTCCAAAAAGTTAAACTTTTTTCACATCAGCCCACAGAATATTTGCCCAAAAGTCTTGGGGATAATCAAGATATTTTTGGCAAATGTGAGACGAGCCTGTGTTCTTTTTGGTCAGCAGTGGCTTTAGCCTTGGATGCCATGGATGCCGTTTTTGCCCAGTCTCTTTCTCATTGTTGAATCATGAACTCTGACCTTAATTGAGGCAAGTGAGGTCTGCAGTTCTTTAGATGTTGTTCTGGGTTTTGATTACTAAAGTGTAATTTTTGGACAATTACTTGAAGAATATCATGTTACGACTTCTAAACAATATTAAAAAGCTGGGAGGTTTGAAAACTGATGCTTTTGAACGTTAGCAGCGCACATATTCAGCCTCGTATCTATGGGTTTTCCTTATCAGTAAGTTTGATCGGTAGCTCACGGAGTACGGAGACGTACTTAGAAGGCGAGGAGCTCTGGTTCAAATCCCGTGTTACGTTAATCACGGTTCAACAAAACAGTTCAAATCTGCATATAAAGAAGTTGAAAAGGCACGGTTGCATCATCAAATACGTTTTTTATATCAGTTTTGCATTTGCTAACACTATCGGGTAGGTTTAGGGTTGGGTTGGGTGTAGGACATATTTTCAACACGATAGAGCATTAACTTTTAGGAACAGACCCTGGATATTTGAATTCTGAACCGCAGCAATAAAAACACAGCAATACATATCTATATCTACGTAATAAAAATGTGCCAGGGTTCACGTATTTAACCTGTGTTTTAGCGCCACTCAGTGGATATTTCTCTTTGAAACTGCGGCGAAACGTGCAGTAAGGTACGTAAAAACGGTGTCGCACAGAAAGTGCACAGAGATACGTATTTTTATGAGACCAGGTTGGATTTAACAAGAAGGGGGAAATACATTTTTCACGAAAGGCCAGGTAGGTTTGGAGAACTATTTTCCGTTAATAAATGAAATCATCAATTAAAAACCGCAGAATTATAATATGTTTAATCATCATAAATAATCATAACAACAATTATAACACATTATAATGCTTACACATTTGTGCTTATAACTTTTAAGATGATGATTATTTATAACACAATGAACACCATATTAAATCTACTTTGACATTGATAATGGACTATATATCTTGACATTATTTAAGATCTGCATAGTATCTTACTACAGTACATCTTGTGAGTGGTTAGGTGTGGAGTGTTATTTGAATGTTCCCTGTGAGGCTAATATTAATCTTGATATGAGCTAGTTAATAGTTTCAACTAAAAAAATGCAAGGATTATTAGGTTAGGTTAGGTTACATTTTTTTTGATGGTCCCCTTAGTCTATTGACTATAAGCAACTTTGCAACTACATGTAAACTAACTCTCATTAGAGTATTAGTAGGCTTAGGTTAAGGTTGGGTAGGTAGAATGCTTAGAATCTAAAGGGTACCATCGAAATAATCAAACTGATATTAAAATAAAAATAGTTCAAAGCAAATGTGTCATATTACACATTCATCTGATCTGATATCTGATCTTATGGCTGTTTGAGAGAAAAAATATATTACTATTATTATTACTATACTTATAAGTGGTCATTGATGGCTTTAAGTAAAGTAGCATAAGAAAGGTGGCAAGTTATGAGACTTATAATACATTATAACTATGAGAAATGTAATCCATTGTAACTTAAGTGGATGCAACATGTTCACTGTGTGTTATAAATCATCATACTCTTAAAAGCTATAACCACTAATAAGTAAATAGTATAATACATTAAAACCGTTCTTATGAATATTCATAAGATGATATAACTTATTATAAGTTTTTTTTTAAATCCATTATGCATTCATTATAATGCCTTAAAAATACCCTTATGTATAATAAATATGGGCTTCATAGAAAGTGTTACCAAACCTTTTCACTGCACTGTACTTACTATATGGTTAGGGTTAGGATTAGGGTTTGTCTTAGGGTTTCTTGCAGGTAATTATGCATAATGTATTGTTATAAAAATAGTAAGTACGTGTAACAAGGACACCTTAAAATAAAAGTGTTACCAAATATTATTAACATATAATGAATATTCCATATCTCATGGTTGTGGTTGAGAAAATAGCAATTCAACACAGAGAACATGTGCAGACATCTACCTCAACTGTGCTGCTATGTTTGTTTGAGATCAATATCTGTATAAACAGTGAAAAAAAATAGTGCTGCTACAATGAAGCTTTAAGCTTTAAATTCCTGTTCTGGGCTGAAATACAGTTGTATGTCAGTTAGTGAACTGTTGCCACTGCAGGACGTTTGCATGCAGATAGCATGACTTCAAATTATCTTGACCTCGATGAAAGGAACAAGGTACTGCAATGCCAAAATCTAACCTTCATGCTGTCTGTCTTTCTACTGACGGGACATCATTCAGGAGGAAAGCAAAACACAACATGTTAGTTGAAAAGTGGGAAAACTTTGTTCAGGACAAGTTGGGTCATGTTTAGGTGACTTTTGTAGTCATGTAATTTTTTAAGTAAACAAAAATTAACATCATGGATGCTGATGATTTCACAGCATTCATTCGCCAACATTTGCAGGTTTATTCATCATCTTTTTCTGTTTTTAGATCATATTATTTCAAAATGAATAAAAATGACACAATGATAAATCCCGCAGGTTCTCATAGGACATAATTTCATCATGCCAGTCTTTCCCTTCATGTTTTCTTTCTTTGGTTCTGTGAGTGTGAGATGAGGTTGGTACAGCTGTGCCTGGCAGGCTCAGTGTCCGTCTTGAATCACAGAAGACTGCCTTAGGATCTGTCACTCTGCATTTCAGTCTCACAGAAGAATGATGGTATGCTGAACGGCACACACTCTCTGGCAATTCACACTCAACTTGATTCCGAGGGAGTTTCGAAAAGAGAATCCTAAACTCTTATTCACATTTGCATTACCATTAAAAGGTTTGGGATCAGTAAGATTTTTGTTGAAAAGCAAGACATATTGATAATAATGAGAAATGTTTCTTGAGCACCAAATCAGCACGTTAGAATGATTTCTGAAGGATCATGTGACACTGAAGACTGGAGTAATGATGCTAAACATTCATGCCATCACAGGAATAAATTGCATTGCAAAATTAGAATTGAAAACACTTATGTTAAATAGTAATAGTAATGCTTTTTTATCAAAAACTTGTGTAAGTGGTGAACATAAGAGACCCCAAATATTTGAATGACTGCATAATCAACAGAGTTGTTATGAAAAACTCCTTAATTTGACCTTATTTTCCAGTGTGAGTGATCCATCACAATGTATATTTTTCACGCACGGCATAGTCAGTCATCTTAGTTGGGTCTGCGCCATTAGCTACCCTCATGTGAGTGTGACTGACAACATGTTAAGGGGCAGTTACTTGACGGTTTACTTTTTGTCTCGAGTATCAACAGAGCCAGGGGCAAATGTCTCAGCATGCATTCCATAGAATCACCGTTGCTTGTCATATTTGTGGTGTTTGCATGTAAAGGCTTTTGCAGTGTGCTGACATGAAATAACACATAGTCATTGAAATGAACATAAATGAATGTGTATTTGACTAACACTGATCTATCATTATAATTTTTTCTCCACTGAACTTGTGATTAATCTCCACTGTATTGATATGCCAACAGTAACAGTCTGACCAACATCATCATGAGACTGAAGACTGGAGTAATGACTGCAAGTTTAGTAAATTACAGTGTAAAATATTAAAAGAGTTATTGTAATAATATTTCACAATATTACTGTTTTTGCTGTATTTATGATCAAATAAACACAGCTTTGGTAAGCATATGAAAAATAAACGTACAAACCCGAAACCTTTGAACAGCAGTGTAAATACAATGATTTGATTTTTAATTTCTAAATTAAAATGTATGTTTTTTAAAATCAAAAAGTTAAAAGTAAAAAAAAAAAATAATACACTGAGTGATCCAGCTGTCCTGCTATCAGTATCAAGATCATATAGTAAAAGCATTGCAGAGGCAAAGTTAGTGACAAGAAAGTGAAGCTTCAGAGAAACGCAGTGATAATTTAGCCTGTGAGACAGTGGATGGACTACGGAATAGACAAGTGACATGAAGCTCAGTCACCTATTTTCTCTTTCTCTGTGTGCAACTGTCCTGACCTGCAGCGTGGTTCCTCTTGGTCTCTCTTCAGCTAACAGCAGTTTGCTTACAATTTAACTCTATGCAACTTCGTAGACCAATCATGGTCAATCACCAGCCAAAATACCATAATTCATAACACATCCTCCAGTGAGAAAGTCCATTTCCTTTTACATTAAAATCCACCAACATATTTGTTTTGAATTGTTTTCACTTGTGCTTGACCTGTGAATATTTCTAGTAGAAAAGATTACTTTTCTATCAATATTATGGATAGAGGACTTGTATTTAGCAAGAGGCAATGGTTAAGTTAAATGCCTTAAATGTGATTTTGTTTATTACAAACAAGATAATTTGCTCCACAAGACATTACTAGATGGACCGGGGTCGTGTGGATTACTTGTGGATAATTGCTATATTTTTATCAGCTGTTTGGACTCTTATTCTGACGGCACCTATTCACTGTAAAGGATCCATTAGTGAGCAATTGATGTGAAGCTAAATTTCTCCAAATCTGTTCTGTTGAAAAAGCAAACTCATCTGCATGTTGTATGGCCTGAGGGTGAGAACTATTCCTTCAAAACAGCCTCAACCAAATGCATATCAGTGCATGTAAAATGGCATTCGATGTCAGCAACAAGCAAACTAATCGTTTTAAATACAACTATTTGCATAACAGTAGACTTATTTCTCAGATTTAAGAGGGGTGGGGCCTTAAGTTCCCCAAATTTCACTCCAGACCAAAGAAGTCTAATTGAACAAGAGGAATATGCATCGAGAGAGAGAGAGAAAGAAAGAAAGAAAGAAAGAAAGAAAGAAAGAAAGAAAGAAAGAAAGAAAGAAAGAAAGAAAGAAAGAAAGAAAGAAAGAAAGAAAGAAAGAAAGAAAGAAAGAAAGAAAGAAAGAAAGAAAGAAAGGGAATGGGGCAGTAGAAGAAGAACTAACCTCGAAACAGTGCTCTATAGAGGAGCTGACCTTGAAAACAGGATGGAGACAAATATATGAATGTCACCAGTGATGCATTTAAGCATCCCATCAAACAGCTTAGCTGATGAATATTGATCGAGAGTAACTCCTTAATGATAAAAAGTTGAGAAATAACATATTTGTGTAACCACAGAACACAGGCACATTTTTGGTGGGTCGAGAGAACATCCCAAACCAGCAGTTTTATTCAATGTCTAGGGGAGAAGAGTGCTGTGAATAGAATTAGGGAAAATCTGCATAGTACAAGAGCTCTCCGACAAAGACTTAATGGTACGTTTGGCTCTTTTGAAGGGGCAGCAACAACCCAAAACCTTTAGTCCTCAGACCCCTTCAACAAACCCCAACCCCCATCATAAACCCATTCAGACTCCTCTCCATCCCACCCGCACCCTCCGTTCCTGTCCTCCGCTCACAGAGGGCGGCTCGGGAAGGCTAGAAGATGAGTATTGATATAATGAGCGGGAGAGAATGCGTACAAAACACTGCGGAAAGCGGAGATGTGATTAGAGCCTGAATTCCATTATGTCTTTCAGCAATGATGGACAAATACACCCAATGAAAATAGCATGGGGTGAGGCATTGGTAACACAAAAGCCCCTCGCAGAGATGCAGTTGAATGTTCACAAGAAGATAGGTCTGGACAGTTAAATATTTAAAAATACACTAATCTGTCTACACACACACATTGCAATGCAAATACGCATCTATGACGAGAAGTAAATATTGCTCTTGGTGTACATGTGAGCTCTTTTGTCTTCAGTGATCGAGATGAAATGCAAAACAACAGGAAAAGGCACTTGCATGTTTATTGGAAGAGCAGATTTGCATGCTGTGTGCCATTCAGAAGTGCACAGGTACATACTCGATGTAATTGCATTAGGAGATTTGACAATGAGTTTAGCGGTCCATCATCAAATCCATCCCATCGTATTCTCATTATGGAGATTGTGTAAATAATTTTCTTTGGAATTTACACTAGCTGGCGTGATGCGCTGCTGCTTTCTAAATAACTGGACCAGTGTAAACAGTCTTTGTATTTGTTTGGAGCAGCTATAGTGCACTGATGAGTGCTGAATGATAATCAGCTAAGCAAATGTTTGATCAAGCATGGACACTTTCTGGAGAAAGGCACCATGGAGTTATCATGAAAGTCATCTGGAACTTAAGATACAGAATGTAGAACGATAATCATGCGCACAAGTCTTTGGGCTTTGTTTAATTGGTATTTGAGGGGCTACTGCTCTGATTTGAGTTGCTTTAAAGGAAAGGAAAGGAAAGGAAAGGAAAGGAAAGGAAAGGAAAGGAAAGGAAAGGAAAGGAAAGGAAAGGAAAGGAAAGGAAAGGAAAGGAAAGGAAAGGAAAGGAAAGGACGTGAGGCCAAGTATGGTGTCCTATACTTGGAATTTGTGCTCTGCATTTAACCCATCCAAATACACACACACACACACACACACACACACACACACACACACACACACACACACACACACACACACACACACACACACACACACACACACACACACACACACACACACACACACACACACACACAACCTTTGGGTTACAAGTCTGACTTTCTAACCATTAGACCATGACTGCCCTTCAATGCATCTGTGTGAATTTGCTCTAAAAGGAGAAAAATCTTAAATTACATCTTAAAAGGCTAATTTTATGGATGAAGAACCAATTTTTATATTGATCTTTAATTAAGTGTAGCATGAGAGATTAAAAAAAACAATCATAATAAAAACATTTACACTACTGTTTATACGTTTGGGGTTGGTAAAAAAAGAAGTATCTTATACTCACCAAGGATGCATCTATTTGATCAAAAATACATTAAAATAGTAATGCTGTAAAATAACTGTTTCCTATGTGAATACATTTTAAAATGTAATTTATTCATGTCATGGCAAAGCTGAATTTTCAGCCATCATTATTCCAGTCTTCGGTGTCACATGATCCTTCAGAAATCATTATAATATAATAATTTGGAGCTCAAGAAAAAAATTATAATACAAAAATAAATAAAAACGTACTGAACCCATAATAAACTCATAGTAGTGTATGAATGTGGCTGCTTTAATAAATATGCAGTCTTGTATTTGATAAATGTGACATGATAGCCCAGTGTTTGTCCTAATACTCAGATACTCTTTCAATGACCCAAAATAAGAAATGTATTCGTTGTAACTCATATTATAAATAAATGTAAAATGCTCATATTTTGTGGGTGAGACACAGACTCAGTAGTAGCTTCTCCAACTGAAACATTTTTAGTTTAATACTGATTTTATGGACAGTACTTTGCACTTTTTTATTTAATGTATAAATAAAATATAGTTGTACTTTTAGTTTTATAAAAACAAAACAGAAGGAATCGTGTCGAGTACCCTGTAGCCCTGGTTGGGAGTCACGACTCACTAGCCTTTCACTGGCTTTTAGCACCTGCTTAGTTATTGACATAAATAGTGTTTGGAGCATGTACCTTATCATCAGGCCTTTGATAAATGAGCTTAGGTCTCACATCTATGCCTTTTTGTAACTATAGTGTCACACTGAGCATACAGATTGTTAATCACATGGTGATAAGGAGAGGCGAGAGCACCAGGCAAATTATTAAACTTGGAAATTAAAGGCACTGAACGCTGGAGACCCAACTGAAGCCACATGATTTTAATCTTGCATGCTATCAAGCAAAGATGTGTATGCAGATGTCAAGTAATATTGTTAAAACTAAAGATGCTTTAACCTTCTTTTAGGGTACCAGAGCATCATTCTTTGAAGCATGTGAAGCTTATCAGGAGGAGAGTCTTATCATTATTTGTCTGGTGAAGCATGGTGGCCCAGGGGGACAGCTGAAGAATGACATACAGTGGGCAGGCCTGAAATGGCAGGGATGGAATCCGGAGTGACACCCTGGCTTTTGTGTGACCTCTTTCAGAGGGTCATCACTGTGTGCTGTCGCTCTGTGTTGCCCTCAAACTAACTGTACCTGTGGTTTTGAGCACTGGGGAAAACTGGAGTAGATTTAAGGTGTATTTACAAAATCGCAGAATGACTCCAGTAATCATTTTGGGAAGATCACAAAATAAAAATATGTATACTACCAGATTTATTTTAAAGAATTTGATTATTTTATTTCTGCAGGGACACATTAAATTAAACAAAATTGACATTAAAGACAAATTTACATTGTTACAAGAGATTTTTCATTTTAAAAGCCCCGAGTAAAAACAAAAGTAATATATTTCTTAAAACATCTTGGAGACATTTCCACAGTTCTTCTTGATTTATTTCATACTAAGTATAGTTCAAATATATTAACATTATACATTATATATACATGCATGTGTGTGTATTTATGTATACATAATAAATATACACAGTATACACACACATATATTATGTCCATAAAAATGTTTATTTTGGATGCGATTAATCATTGCCCAGCACTAATACAAATTATAATTAAACTTTATTTAGAGTACTCTTTGTGTACAATGCATATTTATTAATACTAAGCCAAAAATGTGTTGATAAGGACTGTATGATCTTTATTTTAATTACGTAAATAAATACGTCAAAATATTTGTAGTAGGCTATACTTAGCATGAAATAAATGTATTTCAAATACATTTTAGTATATTTATTTTTCACTAGGGGCTCGTTTAAGCTTTCTGTTCATCGAAGAATCCTGAAAAAAAGGGGGAAAGTGTCACAGTTTCCATTTAAAATATTGACCAGCACAGCTGTATTCAGCATCAATAATAAAGCTCCAAATCAGCATATTAGAATGATTTCTGAAGGATCGTGTGACACTGAAGACTGAAGTAATGATGCTGAAAATTCAGCTTTGCATCACAGGAATCAATGTGAATGAAATGAATGCAGCCTTGGTGAGCATACATGTAAGAAACTTCTTTCCAAAATATTAATAAAAAAATACAATATATAAATAAAAAAGTAAACTGAATGAATAGCAAAGTGGCACTTCATTAATAATATACAATATAAAATGTACATAAGTAAAACTGCAATTTAAACACATTGTATTCCGTTGCCATGCTTAATAGCATTTGTGAACAGGATAAAAAACTAATGGTCTTTACTGCCATTTTGGAAAGTTTTTAATAAAAATGACAGCCTAACTAAATAGAAGATGGGGTGGGCAGTGGGCAATCTGAAATGAAGCCAAATGGTGAGGTCATAACTGCCCATTCTTATAACAAACCTCATAAGATAATGAGACAACACAGCTGATCAGCAGGAAATTCTTAAACATAACAAACCTCATAAGATAATGAGACAACACAGCTGATCAGCAGGAAATAAACATGGATGAGAAAGCCAGTTGAAACATCTAATCAGATTACATTGGGGGGCACCAGCCTCCATCCCATAAATTCAGATGAGAAAGCCACCCACAAAGAGAGCCTCTATCAGATTATTTAGCTCCTCATTACATTGGGGGGCCTGAATAAATTCAGAAAGCCACCCACAAAGAGAGCCTCTATCAGACCAGCTCCTCAAACAAGCCGAAGCCATGGAGATATGAGACGCCTCACAACAATGGAAGTGTGGCTGAGAGATATAGGAACTTCAGGAGCGTATTTGCTTACAAGGCCCCTGGCCAGTACCAGCGCACAGAAAATACTCACTGACCACACACAGGTTCACCAAATCACCGTTTGTTTTAATCGCCATACGTTACCGGACTAATCTTTGTCTTATCTCCTATTTTTAAACATCACTAATTAATTTTCCCAAAAAGAGAGTCAAAGCGTGAATGTGGAATAAAGACTCTCTCTTAGATGAGCTGCAGGACTGAGCAGTACAGTGCTCAGAGCTGGGTTTGTTTTGGGTTTGTGTGATGAAGTTTGAGAGGGGGGGGGTTGGCCCTCGGCCGAGACGGGTGACTATTGTGTGTGCAAGAAGTGTGTGCGGAGGGTGCTGGGCAATTTAAGACAGCGTTTAGCATGCAGAGCCAGACAGGGTAAATCAACCTGACTGCACACAATCGTGAGCCGAGAGAGATAAACAACCAAAAAGAGAGAGAAAAAGGAGGAGAAAAGGCATTTTTGTAAAGAATAAAGGGAATCTTGTCAACGTGAGGCATGAAATCCAAGACTAAATCATTGTATGTAAGAATGCTGTTGCATTACTAATACTTTGATAATATGTTATTGTTTTCCATGTACTGCAAAGCTACACTGGGATTGACGGGTTCCTTCTCTGAGAACTTTCCTATGCTCTTAAAAAGAAAGTTATTTATTGGCATCTATAGTTTCATGAAGACCATTTAACATCCATGAAACATTTTCATTGCTTAGCCTTAGAATGCTCTTTATAGTGAAAATGAAAATTCTAAAATGTTTTTCATATTTTAAAAAAGTTCTTTAAGGAACTTTTTACTGATAGGTTTATTGGGGAACCCAAAATGCTTATTCGGTGGTATCACCGTGAAACCCCCCTTTGTGTTTAAGAGTGTATGATCTCCTAAACGAGATCTAAAAAAAGATATAGAGTCTAGATGGAAAAAAACAGAGAGACTGAAAGATTAAAATTAGTCTGAATGAGGCCCGCACCCGGCCCCTTTCATTCGTCACTGGACCCAAATCAGGCTTTTGTGTGGGACTCTGTAAAGTAGTGTCAATCATTCTGCTGGTGTTTTATTAGAGAGGATCATTTTTTATGAATTTACTCTTCACGAATTAAAAGGACCTCCTGCTCCAAGTGCTGAAAAAAGGCAATACAGACTGAAGTTAGACATCACAATGCCACTCGTACACTGGAGCGACATCAAAGTGCTTAAGACATCCAATCAGATTTATGTTGAAGGCACTATGTGATGAATATGGTGTAGCCCTCACACAAAAGTGCTTTTGTGTCACTTAAATCAGAGGCCATTCAAAATCAGCACGGGTCTGTCTGATTGGATGATGGCGAAAGGCCTTACAGCGCATCCAAACTTCACACGCACAATAGAAAATGCTAATTTTCATGCACTCAGAACATTAGTGCTTGGTTGACTCACATTTGGAGCACTTTGAAGGATGTCATTTGAAGCAAGAATGGGGCTGCTTTTTACCTTGTTTAAATGGATAAAGTTAGAATTGCACAAACCCAAACCGATGTCCTTATCTTTGCTGATAAGCCCCCTGTATATATGCTAAAACCAAAAGAAAAAAAATGAACAGGAAAACCGACATTGGTAGGAAATTTTGGATGCCCTCCAGAACAGTTAGTTCATCACCATTAGTCTTCTGCTGACGTCTATTCACAGACTCCATAGGTAAGGACGGACACATTGGTTACACCACAAAGGTATTCAGGGGTTATAAATTGCTTTACTCTTGAACTTTTTGTTGTTGCTTAAAAATTAACTGTTCACATACTGTATCCCAAGGTTGTGTCCCGTCCACAGCTGCCTGTCACTTTCCTTTGTGATTATACAGTAAATGACTCCATTAATTAAACCATGTTGACACTTCTCAAAGCCACTTCTTTTATGAAAGATAAAGCAGCTGTAAATAAAAGACTTTTGGAATATATTATACAAGACCATTCTATTTCAGATGTCTGCTTTGAAATTTCAGATTTTGTTCAATGTGTTACTTTTTTTGTAATTCATTGTGAAATTTACTAGCAATTTCTGGGTAAAAATGGTTTGTAGTGGTTATTTAAAAGTAAATCAGTACTATGTATTTTGTAAATTATGTACGCCGTACGTAACTATTTGTGTAAAGTGCAATTCTGATTCTTAACTGTCAAACATACAAGCTTTATAAAAGTATGTTTTAGTTATTATTATATTAGTTGGCTGATTTTAAACACACAAGACAATTAAATGAATAAATAAAGTCTTTATTTTACATAAAATAGGGTTTCTCTTCATAGAAAATTGCATATACACAGGTTTGTATAAAAACACACAAGTGCACACTTTGATACAAAAGTTATTCATCCAGTACAAAAATGTTGCCACACATCTAGCACAAAATATTATAATATACAGGTTGCCTGTGGGCTTCCTAGTGTAACGTTAGTGTATCCCCTAACAGATGCTGTATATGGGACCTGATGCTATTTTTCCTCATTCGTTTAACTACAACTGGTCACCTCGTTATTTGTACAATATGGAAGGAACAAACTGGCTCATTCAGTTGCATTTACACATTATTGCATCAACAGGGCAAAATGCTCAAATGTGGCGTGACAAGACACAAGTCAGCAGTACAGACATCCTCATACGCATCAAGTTCCATGCAGTTCGGAAACTTGCGAGTGCTGCATCTGTATGCATTTCTGGAAAATGCCCTCTGTGTGTCCAGTGCTCAGTCAATGAACTCAAGTCCTTTATGGGCACCAGCAGGCAGCGTATCACCAACCTGGACCGGTCCTGTGCCGTCCCTTTAGCACCAACCTTTAGTAGAGAGAGAAGCACCTGTAATAGAATAAAACAGCTATGAGTCACAGGTATATACAAAAATGCAATTCTGTCCATTCAGACAAAAAAATAGTATTCTGAACCCTCTGAGGATAATGTTGTTCATGTAATAAAGTGTTAGAAAAAAAAAGCTTTTTTTTAACAGGGGGCACTTAGTTGAGGGTCCCTGGGTCTGTAAAAGTGGAAAACGCTTTAAAAACGCCCCTACCTGATTCATATCTGTCGAACCATGTGGTGAAGTCCAGCAGCTCTTGCTCCTCAGAGCTGAGATGCTCGTAGCTGCCCTCATCAGAGGAATAAGCCGAATGAGGAGACTCCGAGCCCGCCGAGTACATGTTGGAGACCGACGGAGACGGGACGCCGCACTGCAACACGGCAGACACGGCGTCGTGCTCGTCCAGCAGCTGCTGAAGCGCTCGGATGTACTCCACCGCCGAGCGCAGCGTCTCCACTTTGCTCATCTTCTTGTTGGCCGCTCCGTTGGGCACATGCTGGCGCAGCGTCTGGAAGCCCATGTTTACCTGCTTGACGCGGTTTCTTTCGCGCTCGTTGCGTCTGGCCACAGCCATGGGCTGCTGCTGAGGGATGGTATAGCCGAGTCCGTTGAAGGTCAGTCTCCTCTTGCACCTGAGAAGCTCTGGGCTGCTCGAGCGCTGTCTCTTCAGCACTTTACACTCCATGTCCTGCTTCGCTTGAGGTACGAGGGTCTCCGAAAAAGCCTGGTAAAACATATCTTGAGTCATTTGAGTCGTGGCGATGACAGCTGCCTCCATGTCGCGGGAAATAAATAAATAAATAAATAGATGGAAATTGTGCGCCGCTCTCGTGCCTTTCGCGTGGCTCGCAAGAAGCAATTCACCTGTTCGGCGAATGATTTGAGGGTAAAGCAACTTGCTCTCCCTTTTCAACACGTGCGCCACACCTCCACCCCCTTTTGGGCAGCACGCTCCCGAAAAAAGACCCGCCCCCTGCATGAATCCCCTGCTCGGGTTTCGCGCGCCGGGCGCGTGGCTTTGACAGACTCAAAGGAACTATTCTGTGCGCTCCCTGCGCCACGCGTATGAGGCGCTGCCTATCTCTGTGAAATCATGCTCACCCGGCGCACGCCTATGTTCCGAGTTATGGAATGTAAAACTTAAATTGTTTACCATTGATATCAAAGAAAACAATAGAGTGACGTCCATTTTTTTAGACGTTCAGGTTACTATCCCTGCATCCCAATGTGCATACTATCCACACTATCTGCCCTAAATAGTATTGAAAAGTAGCCTACTAATATCACCATATTATGATCATCATCATAATTTAGGATGTATAGTATGCACATTGGGACACAGGCTCACCTGTTGTCAGTCTGCGGAGTGCTTTGGGTAACCTGCTAAATAGACGTGAGTTCAAAACAGCATAATCACAAAACAAGACTGACATGCCAAAGTGACAAAAAACGTCCATGTCACAAACATTTATATATATGTGTGTGTGTGTGTGTGTGTGTGTGTGTGTGTGTGTGTGTGTGTGTGTGTGTGTGTGTGTGTGTGTGTGTGTGTGTGTGTGTGTATATATATAGAAGAATAATTTCAGTATACTAAATTGCCATCTGATACCATGAATACGCCAGCGTAACGGAGGCCAGCGAATAGATGCTGTGCAAGTAAACCTCACTCCCCTAATCTCAAGAGACATTTAGCCTCCTTGTTAGCGCGTCCACCTCCCACGCAAGAAGAATATCGTGGGTCCGAGACCCACTCAGAAGCAGGCAAGCAGGGAGCCATAACATATGTTACTTTCACAGTTCTGATGTGAAGTGACACACGACCAAGTATGGTGACCAATACTCGGAATTTGTGCTCTGCATTTAACCAATCCAAAGCGCGCGCGCGTGCAAACACACACACACACGACCAAGACCCGAACTCGCAACCTTTGGGTTATGAGTCTGACTCGTAGACCATTAAGCCAACTTTCACGACTTTTGTAAGGGGCATTAGACATCTTCATCCTCTTGAATGCTTATATGGATTACAAAAATAACTATTTTGATTGTTGATCATTTAGATTGTGTTAATTGGGATTTTAATTTATATATCATGTCTAAATGTCTCCACAAGAAAAAATTAACAATGCAGAACGGTTTGTCTGAGGGTTCTGTTTAGGATAGAAATCATTAGCGCAATATAAACACAACATAAGTCAATGGAAAGTCTCTACAATGTGTGTGTGTGCGCCTAACCTCATACTGCTGCAAGTGAACTGTCATTAGTATAAATATTTTATAAAAATACTTTTTAAAAAGTTTGTGAGTAAAAAACAAAAATACAACACTATACAAAATAGTTGGTAACCCTTTATTTTGATGATCCCTTTTAGACATTCGGGTGACTTTAAGAAACTACGTGTCAACTACAAGTCATTAGAGTAGTTAGTAGACTGCTTAATATCTGCTATTTATATTTTGATATTTAATGTTATTTTTATGGTCCCTAAACAGACATTCTACTGACTAAACTAGGTAACTTTGCACGTACATATCAACATATTTACCATAACCTAACAGTCTACTAATACTCTATGAGTTAGATGATGTGTAGTTGCAAAGATACTTATAGTCAACAGAATGTCTAAAAGGAACCATCAAATAATGTACACTTTAAACTTTATATTTGATATGCTTCGTTAGAATATTTATATGTTGAGGTAAACATGTAGGCCTGATTTTTACTTTTTAGCTAATTCAAAGCTTATAGGCAGACAGAACGAGACTTTGGTAAATCCAATGATACTTTTGTATCTGAATAACATTTTGAACAATTAATTACATGTTCAAGCCTGGACTGCACAGCAGCAATACTTTACCCTCCACAAACAGTACTCAAACTAATTGTGAAACGTAAATGTATAAAGATCACCCCCTAGTGGCGACAATATGTTTCTACAAGACAACATATCCACTGAACAATTTCTTACCGAGAGGAGACTACACAAAACTTGTGTATGTTCCCCAAAATAACGTTAGATTCCTCCATTTCATGCTAAATCAAGAAATATATATAGTAAGTATTATATAGGCTAAGTTTAATGTTTTGGAGCCATTACAATTTATGTAATAACATGTTGAAAACATTACAATGCTATTGTCTGTGCAAGTTGGCATTTTCATTAATTACAGTACATAAACATATGTTGAAGTTGTGTTTCACAATATTTAAGGAATGACACATATGTAGTCTGATATGGGCTTTAACAGCCTTTCCCATCAAGTCAAGTGAGTTTTATTCGTTCCATATGCCCTGTCTTTAGGTCGAAGCATCAGGAGCTGAAAACAAAAATATTTAAGAATTATAAAGAGCAGGAGACTAAATGCATGTTGTATTTCTCTGTAAATAAATGTATTTACTTCTAGGGAATAGCAACTCCGTCCTTCGTTGGTGTCCATTAAGGCAAGTATGTTTTTCCTCAAGTCCTCTATAAAACAAAACGCAGTGTTCATCAGATATCATTTCAACACGTTTAAAACTAAGACAAACTTTAATAAAACATATATGTAATGTTCTGATGAGAACACACAAAAAGAGAGGCAAATCACATGACAACTTACATATTAAACTTGCTTGTCCCTGAATTTGTCCCTGAATCTTCTAACCATTCTTGCCAGTCATTCCACTCAAAGTATTCGTCACAGTCGCTGGATTTACAGGGACTGTGGACAGTCAGGTACAGCCCTTGCCACTGCTCTGTCAGTTTGTTCAGCCGTATCATAATCATCCTTATCACTTCCCATGCTTTCTGGATGTCTGCTGAAGTTTCAACTACAGGAAGGAAAAATTGTATCGCAACATATTATTTTTTTCACCATTAATAGTGTTTTTTACTGTACATTTCTGCCATATGGACAATGGACATCACCTTGACATAGTCACCACTGACAAGCTCCTAAATATAATGTAGAAACTATAATTTTTTTGTGAAAAGAATTCTGTTAATCTGCTTTGCAATGATTTGTATTGAGAAAAACACTATACAAATAAACGTGAACTTTAGAAAACAATTGATAAATATTAATGCAGCCTTTACGACCATTAGAAACTTCTTTAATAAAAACTAAAAATTTTTAAGAGTAGTGTATGTATATTCAAAGTATCTGCTTGAGAGGCTACAAATGTAAATCATTGCTATACAAAATATAATAAAACAGGGGACTTACGCTCAGTCTCTTTGCAGCGGATCTCAATGAACTGGTCCTCATCACAGCGTTCTCTGAGCAGAAACCGTCTGTCACCACAGCACAGCACACACTGGTCTTTTCCGATCCAGTATGGAGAGAATAAGGAGCACGCCCTGATGACAAGCCTGCAAAGCAAGAACCAGTTTTACAGGTCATTACTAGTTATCCAAGTGTCAATACTAGTTACAATCAAATCAGTTTGAATTAACTTTTTGATCATCAAGGGTATCTGGGTTGGTGACACATGACCGCAAAACACGACAACGGTCATGAAAGAGACAAGCGTAAGCATTCACCTGTGAAAGAAACCATGTGGTATCTCAGGTAGGAAGTAAACATGGATATTTAGGTCCTCTGGATTGTCTGCTTCCCACTTTTGCTCTACCTGTTTGTTGTCTGGCAGGTAACTTGGGAACAGACAAGCATCTGGCTCATACACAATCGGATTTGAGGGCACCCAACTTTTCTTCGGACAGAATTCGTTTGCTTTTGGATTGAGAGGACTGTTGTGTTTGGTCGACAAGCATACATCAAAGTACTTTAGTACTGAAAGGAGACTTCCTTCCTTCTTATTGGACCCAACCACCTCCTCAATTAGCTCTTTATCAGTAATGCCATAATTCTTCTGGAGCTCAGTCTGCACCAGGATCCTGATAGCCACATTGTTTAAGGATGCTCTGTGTTTATAGTCGCTGATCCATCTTTTCTTCTGTACTGCAAGTGCATTTTCTGACTTCAGCTGCTCGGAGGAAATCTTGTTCAGTTCCTGGACTAGGTCATGTCTCACAATAGTCTGTGATAGAATTAAAAGAAAATAAATGATGAAGGATTTTACAAACTGATTATTTTATGGCTATTCAAATACATTTAATGGTTGTGGTTTAAATGTTTGATGCATGAACCTTGAACAATGAGATGAGGAATGGTGGTTCTACAAACAAAGAATCAGCCAATTCTGGGATTTCCTTGTACCACATAATGACTCCAATTCGGTGAAGATACTGAAGAATTAACCTAAGTTTGTCATCGTCCAGTGTAACATGTCTGTTCTTCAGTTCATACAAGAGGGTGTTTTGACTCACAATTCCTGATAATAGGGGCACATTTCAGAATTAAGAACAAACACACCAAACATTGTAATATAAAAAAAAATAACAAAATAAAAACTGACCATGCTTAGCAATGTCACCGTTTTTCAGAAGTTCTTTGATATCTTTCTCCACCTCAAAGTAGCATCTAGGTAATGTCTGTTCTATGCTGGGGAATGTAGCTTTGTTCAAAACCTCATTTTTGATGTGAGAACGTAGCTTGACAATGTCCTCCTTTTTAGTGCAGTCTATAGGTACAAAGTCAAGTACCTGAAAATAAAAGGAGATTAAGAGGATTGTGGCAGCACATTTTATTCAATTCTATTAGATTATAAAACAGCAACTACAAAGCCAATTTACCTTTAGTTTGTACTCAGTCAGTCTTTCAATCTGGTTTATCTGGTCATAGTACAAAGATGAGTCCTCCTTATCCTGAAAGTTCTTCATACGCTGCTCTAAATTAGCTGTATGTGTTTCAAGCATTTCCTTCACCTGGTCTTCGATGTGTTTTTTCTTTTCGTTCACATCATTCTCATCTGTGCATTCATCAACATGAGTACCCACAAGCAGAACTACTGAGTCTGGTATCTTAAGATGAAGATTTTTGATCCAGAATCCCACATTCTCCTTGAAACTCTGGGCATCCATGTTGTAACTGAAAATAAAAAGTTTAATGCATTGCTATTTGGTGGCTGGGGTGTAATGCCAACTGGCCCAATAGTGAAAAAGTCTAAATCTCTATACAATTCTGGTTTTGCATATTTTATAGTCCACAATGAAAAGATTACACATCTAACTCTTTAGAAATAGTGATGCTTGCTAATAAAATAATACATTCTCAACAAGTTGTATATGTTTATTTGTTAGAGTATATTACACTGTGAGATCTAGCAGAAAAAAAAGGCTTTACCTGGAAAGGTTGATGGCAAGTATGACAAAGGCTTGAGCTGTTATAAACACATGATGGGTGATGTAGTATTCCTCTTGACCAGCAAAGTCCCAAAAGATAAAACGGATACCCTCATTATCAACTTCACTGATTTCGATCCCTACAGTACGATCGTCCTCTGCCACTCGTACAGGGCAACCCTGCTTCAGACTGCGGCACAGAGTGGATTTCCCTGCCATGGAGGTCCCCAGAAACATAGTCTTCACAGTTTTCTCATTTGGGGCATTCGCCTCAAGCATCGCAAAGTAATTCTGGATATCTCTCAATCCCCCTGCACAGACCTCCTGAGGGGGCTTTCTAAGAGGGTTACCATTAGCTTTGAACAGATTTAAGCTACTGTTTTGAAAGAGTAGGTCTGGTAGGTCAGCTAACTGGTTCCTCTCAACATAAAGTTCTTTTAGCTGTGAAAGACCCACAAGAGGATCCAAATTCTTCAGGCAGTTGTTGGACAGGTTTAGGTAGTTGAGATGTTGGCACCTGTTCATGTCCTGGGGTAGCTTTTCAAGTCGATTGGTGCTCAACTTTAGAAATCGAAGTTTCTCCAAGGATGGAAAGACATTTTCTGGAATGGTTTTGATATTATTCTGATTGATATAAAGTTTCTCCAATTGGCGTAACCCTCTAATGTCCACGGGGAAATCAGTGAACTCATTCCTGCACAGGTTGAGCTCTGTCAGGTTTTTCAGTTGAGCGATACCACTGATTTGTTTGAGTCTGTTCCGCTGTAGATCTACCTTTACTGCATCTCCACCCCTCTGGAGAAGCTCATTGGGAAGTGCTTTGAGTTTCTTTGCAGCAAAGTCTTCTTCTTTTTTGCCATTTTGATTTCCTATGGTAATAGTATTGTTAAGGTAATAATAATAATAAAATAATTCTTATTTAAACTTTATATAACCAACATACTCCTAACGTCTTATTCTTAACCTTTTTATAGATGACTCGGAGAATGCATATATTTCAACATGAATTATGAATTAATGTTTCCTTTCTAGGCAGACAAAATTATTAAAACTGTGTCAGTTTGTTAGGATGGGCAATTCACTACAATGATACAGTAAAACCCCGGAAGTGACCACTAACTAATTATAACATACTGTTTCTTACATTCAAGCAAATGTTAAGCATTACTTACAGATCAAGATAAAAAAAGTGTGAACATACCATTTAAAAGGGGCATGTTGATGAGATGCTAAAGAAACCCTTTCGCTCGTCTGTGTTAGATCTACTTCCTTAGGCGATCTACTTCCTTGTGTCTCACAGAGCAAAGCGGGGACGGACTTTTAACAGAGCAGTACAGCTGATTTTTACTTTCATTTTCTCTAAAACGCAGCAGTATCTAGTTTCTGTCACGTGATTTGCACAGTCATCTATTCTAAAGACGACGCAGTACTGCCATCATCTGGATAAAATGTGAAACAATGTGAATAATACGAAAGAGGGTATGAAATAAGACTTGTGCCTAGAAAGAATAGTTCAAGGAAAATGTAAATTTGTATCATCATTCACTTACCTTAGAGGTTTTAAAATGTCTCGGCACCCTTTTTTTGGAAGAAGAACATGTCATTACACACATTGGGAGGGAGAAGCGGAGGGGACATTGGGGGCAGTCGTGGCCTAATAGAGGGGCGGTTTCCCGGACAGGGTTTCAATTAAGCCAAGAGTAGGCTAAATCTAGAATAGTTCATCATGGTTTTAAAAATGGCTTTCTGAAACACAGATTAAGTACAGATTTATCTGCTGGACTATTGAGTCCTTAACTAAAATAAACTAGATTAATTTAAAACCAACTGTTCTCATCTGAATTAGCACGACAGAGGTTGCCTACCCTGCTAAAAAAAACAATAGAAGCCCGATAGAAACCATCACAGAAATTTTAATGGTTTCCATTAAAATACCATTATGAACCATTAGCTTTTTCCAGTAAAACCATTACAAAATTCCTTTTTGTGGTGTGTTTTGGGCATTTTCCCAATAGGATTTAACATCCCACCAATAAAATCCATCACATACCAGCAGACACCATTATAGTTTCCATTAAAACCAATACAATTGCCATTAAAACCATTAAATCCATTACATTTTCTAATGTGTTTTGGGCAGGGTTATATAGTTTTTTTCAGCAGGGAAAACATGAAATGAACCAAGAAAAGCTTAAAATTGTATGGAACTGAGAAGCTAATCCAAAGAAAACAATAGCAAGCGGGGGAAAAGACTGCAATCAAAAAAGGCAACAAACAAACAAACAAACAAAAAAAAGTTGTGTCATGGTCGAATCATGGTCAGAACTATATTGGCACTAGGCATGGGCCGGTTTGAGATTCTCACGGTATGATAACCTTAGATAAAAATACAACAGCTTCACGGTATGACGGTTTTGCCATTACAGGTCTAAAATATATTATATTAAATATAAATATAAATAATTTAAATAATATAAATATATTATTTTTAAATGTCTGGGTAGAAAACAACTTTTTTCCCCACTGAACACAATATATTTAAATTTTTACGAAACATATAGAATATTTTGGAACCGTAAACTTGTCAAGATAAATAATTAAAATAAATAATTGAATTATTCTTGATTAAATTAAGTGCAATCACTTAAAAAAAATCCTTATAAAGGGGAAACAAATGCAGTCACTTAAAGTGAGCCTAAACCTGCAGCTCAATAATCAAAAACATAATCAAAACAATTTCTGTAAAAAAAAATAAATATATTTTAAAAAGCAGTCATTAAACCTGCAGCACAACAAGTCAGTTTTTGGCGATATGCTCACTTTCTAGTTTCAACACATTCATCTTAAGTTTGGAGCGGTGAGGTACGTGGATTTGTGCACATACACATATAGAGAGAGAGAGAGAGAGTGCGAGTGTGTTACACACACACACACACACACACACACACACACACACACACACACACACACACACACACACACACACACACACACACACACACACCACCGGGGAGTCTTGCTCCCTCAGTAGTCAGGGCACTGATCAGGGAATCTGCCATTTTAAGGGCTGTCTCAATCGCGAAATCCTTCCATTGCACTGAAACATTCGCTCCCTGAAAAATCCCACAATGCACTGCAAAAACTAGGGAGCATCGGCGCTCATATGCTCCCTTACCAGAAATAATTGTCACATTTCGGAAGCGTGAAACATAAACCACAGAGCCAACTCAATAAATATAATGACTCGCGATAGAGGATTTGAAAAGACAAACCGTATTTTTTTTTTTACATAATTCGTATATTTCAACATAACCCCCCCGCACTGATTTGACATCTGCATTTACATCTGCAAGACTTATTTTTTAGGATGTTTGCTCGTCTGCAATACGTCTTTAGGACATTTCCTTTTAGATGTCAAATAGATGTCTATTAGATGTCTTAAAGATGTTTATGATTTAGAATGTATGTAAAACTGACATCGGAAAGACGTCTGTCAGACATTTATAGACAGCAGATGCTTTCTTTCTTCAAGAGATCTTTAACAGACAGCTTGCAGACGTACATGGGCTATCTGGGTAATTGCTAGACAGGTAATGAACACATTTATTTAATATTTATAATTAAAATTCAGCTGAAATGTTGTAAGAACATGTAACAGAACTATGTATTTAAAAAATAATACAATATAATATCAAAAAGAGATCGTTCTGTTGTTTATTAATTCAAGCAGTTACATTCTATGTTGTCCGTTGATGTTGTACGTAATCATGTCACTGGAATTCGATTGCTCACTATCCCAACGTGCAGTGAGTCAGGGAACTTACCATTTGCATACACAATCTACTGATTCACAACCTCGGGAGCTAGGGAGCTGATTGAGACGCACCAACTCCGTACAACACTCTCTAACAGTGGCACAGTTTGTTTTTTTTAAATGTCATGATTTTGAACAGATGTAAACAATGGCAGCAGGAGGCTTAAATGTATAGACGTGATACCAGCTAAATTTTATTATTGTACTAGATTGCAGAAACGTCAGCTATTCCCTACTCTGTGAAGTAACGTGAGGGAGGAAACTAGTTGACGTTAGCTAGTTAATTAGCCATGTTATCTGCCTCGGTAGCAAGCCAAATAGTATTTATTTCAACACTGAAACAAACGACGGGTGGGTGAGTCTCTGTCTTGATCGGGGGTGAAAGAGGGAGAAATGAAGATGACACAAATAGTTAAAGTACAACCTGGAAGTATTTATTTAGCGACCGGCACTAAAACGCCATCTGTACGGAACATCGTTGTGTACTGAACATGATTAGTCAACGTTTACCGGAAAAATTTACATACGGCAGACTTCGTGTTTTATGACGAGGGAAAAAGTTCCAGGGATTCATCTCCTTTGGCCATCATCCTATACACAGGTGACTCTCACTGACTGCTCGCACGTCTGGAGGGGGAGGGGCCGTGTGACTCGCTCTTCACCACACACAACTGAGGGAGTCCTGCACTTTCCGTCTTTGACGACACGTAAAAAAAACATCTCGGTTACATATGTAACCCTGGTTCCCAGAATAAGGAACAAGATACTGCAATGACGTCATCGTTATGGGAACACCTTTGGTGTGACGAATGTTTGAAGCCCTTATACCATCATGCCAATTTCATTGGCCAAATAGCGCTTCCCTATTCAGGGAATCAGGGTTACATACGTAACCGAGATGTTCCCTTTCATAGGTTCACTTCAATGCTGCGATGACGTCATCGCTATGGGAAAGCTATACCATAACGCCTGACATACCTTAGATAGCTGGAAAGCGTCTTCTCAAGTGGATAAAACCCTGAAGCCAGGAGCCATCCTCACGTCTAGACTGTAGAACTTTATGAAGGTGCTAGGAGAGGACCATCCTGCGGTAGCACAAATGTCTTCCATCAATGACCCTGTCAGAAAGGCCTGAGAAGGAGCTACTGCTCTCGTAGAGTGAGCATGTAATCCTAGAAGCGAAATCAAGCCACGCACCTTGTAGGCCAAAGAAATAGCCTCAACTATCCAATGCGACATTTGCTGCTTAGTGACAGCGGAGCCTTTGCTCTTACCACCAAAACACACGAACAGCTGATCAGATCCACGCCACTGGGCTGTGCGGTCTACATAGATTCTTAATGCCCTCACTGGGCAGAGACCCATGCAACCTGATCCTTTCGTCAGCATGGGAGAGAGCCTACAAACCCACTTGCTGAATGCAAAATGGATTCGAAGCAACCTTAGGAACATAATCAGGCCTAGGTCGCAATAAACATTTTACCAACCTTGGGGCAAAGTCCATACATGAAGGGCTGATGATAGAGCCTGCAAACCCCCTACTCACTTGAGGGAGGATAAAGCCACTAAGAGAACCATCTCGAGCATCAACAATTTTTATGAGACAGACTCCAATGGCTCAAAAGGATGACCAGACAGACCTTCCAAAACTCATTTCGGACAGAAGGGCCTAAGCCATCTCGAAACTTGCATAAAACATGAGACCAAAGGATGATGACTCACTGAAGCACCTCCAACGAGTGCATGTCCCGCAAATATGGACACTACATACACTTTGAGAGTAGCGGGGGTCACCCCTTAAGAAAAACAACTCTGAAGAAACTCCAGCACTGAACCAATGGGGCAATAAACTGGATTCAGAACGCGTTGTCTACACCACGAGGCAAAGAGACTCCACTTGAAAGCAAATAAGCGTCTTGTGGAGGGAGCTCTATAATTAATAATAGTGTAGTCTCAGCCAAGAGACCGGAACACATTAACGCATTCTGCTCAGGGGCCTCACCCATAACTTCCATAATTCCAGCCGAGGATGCCAAATCGTGCCCTGAGCTTCTGTCAACAGATCGTTTGCCTGAGGGGAACCTCCCAAGGAGGTTCAAAAACCAAGCACCCGCCCTCAGGACAATCCAATGCTGGTCGGACCAATCGGACGCTATACTACAGGACTGTTTTGATCACGTGGACTGGGACATGTTCCGGGCAGCGTCTGATGACGGCATAGAGGCGTATTCAGATTCTGTAACGTGTTTTATCAGGAAGTGTATAGAAGACGTAGTTCCGACAAAGACAATCTGCATCTACCCCAACCAAAAACCATGGATTAACAGCGATGTTCAATCAGCCTTGTCAGCGCGGATATCTGCCTTTAAATCCGGAAGCACTGACGATCGAAAACAAAGCCAGTTAGGATCTCAGGAGATCCATCAAAGCCACCAAACGACAAAAAAAACAAACAAAGTTGAAGAAAGAACAATTCAACACCAACAACCCAAGAAGCATGTGGCAGGGCATCAACAACATCACAGGTTTTAAAGGGAATAAACCAGCTACTGTGAACATTGTTGAACACCGTATACTGTGAACACCGCCTCTCTATCGGACGAGCTTAATACTTTTAATAATTTTATGCTCGTTTCGAGGCTGACAACACCGCCCACACAGAGAGCGCACCCGTGGCTGCTGCAGAAGAGGTGAGTCCACTCTCCCTTTCTGTCGCGGATGTAACCCGATCCTTCAAACGGGTGAACATCCGCAAAGCAGTGAGCCCGGATGGCATTCCAGGCTGTGTTCTCCGAGCATGCGCATTCCAACTAGCCGGGGGTTTTACAGATATTTTCAATCTGTCCCTCTCTCTGTCTGTGGTTCCCGCCATGCTTCAAAAAATCCACCATTGTGCCCATACCGAAGAAAAATAAAATCACAAGCTTGAATGACTGGAGGCCCGTTGCTCTGACCCCCATCTTCAGCAAGTGTTTTGAGAAGCTCGTCAGAGACTACATCTGCTCTGTGCTGCCTGCTTCACTGGACCCACTACAATTTGCATATCTTAAAGTAAACAGCTTTAAGTTCCTCGGCGCTCACATCACAGAGGATCTCACATGGTCTGCTCACACAGATGCAGTGCTGAAGAAGGCACATCAGCGCCTCTTCTTCCTGAGACGGCTGAGGAAGTTTGGAACGAGCCCCAGCATCCTCAGATCCTTCTACACCTGCACTGTGGAGAGCATCCTGACCGGCTGCATCACCGCCTGGTTTGGAAACAGCACTGCTGGCAACCGCAAAGCTCTGCAAAGGGTCGTGCGAACTGCCCGTCACATTGTTGGAGGTGAGCTTCCATCCCTCCAGGACATCTACACCAGGCGGTGTATAAGGAAAGCCTGGAGGATCATCAAAGACTCCAGCCACCCGTCCAACAGTCTGCTCTCTCTGCTGCCCTCAGGAAGACGTCTCCGCAGCATCCGATCCCGCACTAGCCGACTGAGGGATAGCTTTTTCCCTCAGGCTATCAGGCTAATGAACAGCAAAAACTAATACACCCTACAGCACACTCCCACTTTACAATATGCCATGCACTGCACTTTAACACAGTTCAACTGGACTACACGCACACACTACACAAACACAACAATCTATGTGCTACCACTGGATACCATGCAACGCACATCCATGACATTGCGTATCCGGCCTATGTAAAATCTGCTGCAACTTTTTTTCCCATTTTATTGTGTGTATATATGTGTACATAATGTAAAATGTGTACATATGGTGCATAACGTGTATTAATAGTTGTAAGTATGTCTTAAATAGTACACTGTGTGTACTGAGTATATGTATGTGTATTCTGCACATTGTCTTCTCGATAAGTCTGTAAGTATGTACTGTCTATATGTAAATTGTTTCTGCACTGTCTGGAGCCCGCTCCCAAGAATTTCACTCACCAAAGCACACGTGCTGTGGTGATGTGACAATAAAAGTGATTTGATTTGATTTGAAGGAGGGCCTACCAACAAACTGACCAGGTTCAAAAACCATGACTGGGTGAGCCCCACGGGGCCACTAATAGCAGGTGCTCCACTCTGTCTGATTGTACTCTGAGCAGAACAACTGGGAGCAGCTGGAAAGCATGTAGACTGGTTCTGGGCCATCTGTGGGCCAGAGAATCGAAACCTAGAGGTGACAGGGAAGACAGGGAAAACCAGAGCAGGCAGTGCGTAGTCGTGTTCGAAGCAAACAGATCCACTTCCGCTCGACCGAACCTCTTCCATACGAGATTTACCACATGGTGGTGTGATCTTCATTGCCAGTCCTCCAGGCTCTCCAGTCTCGAGAGCAAATCCGCTTCTGAGTTCAGGTGACCTGGGGCATGAACTGCTCTGATTGACAGGAATTTGGTTTGATCCCCAAGAAGAACACTCCTGACCAGCCCGTGCAGGGGAAGATAATGTAATACTCCTTGATGATTCACGTAAGAAACTACAGTCATGTTGTCCGTCCTGACTAGTACATGACAGCCTTCAACTGTGGTAAGAACTGTCTGAGAGCCAGGAAGACTGCCAGTAGTTCCAAACGATTTATGTGCCAGCATCCGAAGTCCGTCTGTCCAAACTCCACGGACTGGACGTCCTGAATGGACTGCACCCCCCCCCCCCCCCCTGTCATGCCAACACCAACCACAAGAGTGGGGGCTTGGATGTCAAACTAGACCCTGCACAAATGGCCTTAGGACTATCTTTTCGATCTCCAAAAGCTAATATGCGGAGAACAGTCAAAATCAGTCCGAAATGCAACAAGCGGCGGAACAGCTGATAGAGATGCAAACACACATATAGGTTGTCCACATTCATACGAAAGTTCCAGCTCAATGCAACAGCAGAGCTAAAAGAACAGATTAATTAGTCAAGCACACCACTGCTTGGTAGCATGAAGCACCCAAAATTTCTAGTGCACAATAATGTATGCTGCAATGATATAATGCAGCCAATCATGTGAAGTGAGTGCAAGCACACCACTGCTTGGTAGCATGAAGCACCCAACATTTATAGTGCACAGTAATGTATGCTGCAGTCACATAATGCAGGCAATCGTGTGAAGCGAGTGTTGGTAGCGATGCGCCACATCAATCACATGAAGTAGGCTGATCATGGTGAGCATTAATAGCTTGCCATAAGAGATACTCTACATGTGAACTCAATCGCACAGTAGCTCAGCTCAGTGCATCTCAGTACGGATGAGAATAATGATTAGTCATGCAAATAGTGTTGGTATCCTGAAAACCATGTTGCATGACAATGTGTGTAGCAAAACTCCACAAAGCCAGCTCATAGAACAGAGCCCACTACCGAGCCAACATTTCCATGTGGGCCCCATGTGGGTTTTTGATGGGCTGTTACTTGGGCCCTGCATTGGCAACCCAAATGGGATCCATATTTTGTCCATCAGCTCCACTTGGGCCCCAAGTGTGTTATCCCATAGGGGCACATGATGGGTCCATAGTGGGCCCCCCATGTAGATTTTCATTATATGGGCCCACATGGGTCCGAAATGGGTTCTATTTATTGGAGCCAAGGTGGGCCACACACAGAAACCTTATGGGGCCCAAATGGGTGACCACACTGAACCCACAAATAGCCCATATATGTTTTTTTTTGTGGGACCACAGTGGGTCAGAACTGGGCCCTATTTATATTTATTTATTAATTCCTTTCGATGAAACTAATGTGCTAATATGCAATAAAACTCAAAATTACAATGTTTTTTTTTACCTAATACTAGTTTGATTTTATGTGGTGCTCAATATATTTTAAATTACATGTTAAAATATTTTAACTGTTAAGAAAATGACTTCAACTCAGAATATCTAAAAAACTTTTTTTATTGGGTAAAACAAAATAAAACAAAACAGGATAAAAACTGGATAAAAATACTTGAACAGAACAGGATGAAATAGTATTATTCCTGGGCCTGTGCAGATTTCTCAACTTGATACCTAAAAAACAGTAAAGGCAATTATTTAAAAATGCTACTAAAACATTCACAAGATTTAAAAAGCATGCATTATCGTTATAATTAAGCCGTGCCCGTACTTCATATTTCTGCCTAAGTGACAAAATTGTCACTTAAAGTGATAGTTATACTACTAAATTATGTTTTATTAACAAAGTTCGGGAGGAGCACATCAGATACTTAGCCAAATCAAACACAAGTGGTACGCAATCAAGGTAATCAACACTCGGACATAAATACAGCTGACATACCTCCATTAATTTGATGGTTAAGCAGCATCCCTCCACCACCCCTTCTCCACCAATATCACTAGAATTCTCATCACACTATGGGGGGTACTCTGGGTTTGGGCCATTCCCGAGCTTGGAGCCCTTCCCCAAGACAGTACGCCAACAACGTATTACCATACTCAAAATACGTGTTACGTTTATCGTGCTAATATATATAAGTGTAAAATCGTGAAAGGTATTATGAACAAGTTAAAAGTGACACTGTTCAGTTTAGAGATGTAATTATGTTCTAGGAGTTATTTTTGTTCCGAGACAGCCTACACAACAATGCAACAGTTTGATTTCAAAAGAGTGTATAACCACAACATTTTATCGTCAAATTAACAGTAACTTACGTTTTTTGGTGTTTTTCATACCACAGTAAAATTACTGTGAAACTAAGAAAAGTAGTTATGTGTATTATTTTTCTTTTCTTTTGTTAAATATTCAATAACATAAGTTATTGCTTCACACCAACAGCTTTATTCATGAATAATCTTTTATATTTCATAGCTGAACTTCAATAACACATAATTACCAGCATAATAACCATATTTCCTCAGTGAACATACATATAGCCCATAAGTAAAATCACAGATAACACATTGTGCCAGTGGAAAATAAATGGTGTAAATATAAAAATAACAATTTGAAGAGTTAATATACTTCATTAGTAAGACTGTACAACAATAATCAGAGAACACATATCATCTCAAAACATTTAAAAAGGTCTTCTTTATGGCGACGACTCTTCCCGAATGCCTCACGATGCAGAACCTGATTTTACCAAGTGCGACCCTGGAGTCTTTGTTGACCCTGCTTAGATTTGAAGAACAAGTTTATAATTTTTGTGAAGTTTAGGCTTACAATCACTGTTTGGTGCTTGTACATCAGTGTCATTCATCTATAATTTCCTCTGATTTTAGGGATTACTCATGGTTAAGGTTAGGTTTAGGTGTAGGGAAGTTGTCAAGGTTAAATTTTTGGTGAAGGAATAATCGGGCAACTAATGTTAGGTAGCACGAAGCGCCAAAATATAGTGTACAACAAACATCTGCTGCAGGACTCCTCAGAGTCTGTGTCTAAAAACAGTGCACGAACAAGTGTTGGAAGCTTAAGCGCCAAATCAGGTGAACGTGACTGCATTAGTGCAGCGTAGCAAGTAACGGTAGAGAGAGAGGGGAACTCACCTGCTCGCAGTTATAGCTTGCTATAAGAATACTCCTCGTGAATCTGAGGCTGCTGTATAGTATGCATCATCTAATCCGCAGCCGAAAGAATTGATTTACGAGAATCGAAAAACTCATTGTGTCCACCTAGAGGAGTAAACTGCTCTCTAAAAAGGATGGTTTAGAACATAAGAACCTCTTTCCGATGGGCAACAGATTCGCTTCCTACGTATGAGTGGGGGGCAGTGCTAAGCGCTATTTGGCCAATAAAATTGGCATGATGGTATAAGGGCTTTAGACATTCGTCACACCGAAAATGTTCCCATAGCGATGACGTCATCGCAGCATTGAAGTGAACCTATGAAAGGGAACTGCGCATACCATAGAAACTATAACGAAAAATTGAAGTGGTTTTGAAACCGTGACTTTTCCATTCCGCGGTATACCCTGAAACCGGTTATCGTCCCATGTGTAATTGCCATCCTTAGAAAATATGATCAAACAAGGTTGTGGAAATAAACCTGTCATTTTTGACCTATTGATATCTCAAAAAATAAGCAACATAAATTGTAAAAAGCACAAAAATCTAAATTTTCAACAAAATCCCATTACGAAATATTTTTTTCTCTAATACACATTGGCCAGAATTATTTGTAGTTCTAGAAAAATCTCTGAAGATCTATATTTCCAATCATATTTACTTTTTTACTTTCCCTATATACTACTATACATTTTTTTTTAGCACAACAGGGTGACTAGGAACATGAAATTATCCAGCCACAGTTTCACAGGAATATAAATATGAGGAACACAAATGCCAAATTCAATTTATCATTGAGAAAAAAACTAAGAATATTGTTCTGATTTGAAGCAACATATTGTTGAGTTTCACAAAATATGATGTCAAGAAAAAAGCATAAAATAGAAAGTCAAAAAGAAAAAAATGTCAGAAAAGAGCTAAAGCATTTAACATTTCCATTCCCACCATTAGGACCATAATTAAGGAGTTCCAATCAACAAGAAATGTTACACATCTGCATACAGTGTATTGTCTTAATTCGATGAGAGGCCAAAGACTCTCCAAGGATCGGTTGGATAATTGCAGAGAATAGTTAAGTCTTGGGGTCAGAAAGCCTTATAATGGGCCGTGGTTGGATCGTCCAACAGAACAATGATCCAAAAGGACCATCAAAATTAATAGAAAAATGGGTCACTGAGCACATAACGAAGGTTCTGCCATGGCCATCAAGAGGAAAGAGTATCAACATTGAGCTGGAAATCTGAATGGTCTGAAGAGATTCTGTAATGGTCTCTGATCTCTTGTCAGGTGTTCTCCAAACTGATCAGGCATTACAAGTGAAGACTTGTATTACAAGTGTTCCTGTGGCTCGGTGGTTAGAGCACTGCGTTATCAGCGCAAAGGTTGTGGGTTCGATTCCCAGGGAACACATGTACTGACAAAATATGTATAACCTGAATGCACTGTAAGTCGCTTTGGATAAAAGCGTCTGCTAAATGTAAATGTAAGACTCACAGCTGTTAAATTGGCAAAAGGAGGTTGCAAAAAGTATTGTATAAAAGGGTCCCATTAATTGTGTCAAATGTGTAATGGAGAAAAACAATAAAAAAAGAGATTTCCCCTTCTTTTTTTAAAATAAAAAATCCAAATGGTTAAGAGTGCAGATTTATTTTCACATGCTTCTTTGTTCATATCTACCAAGGGTTCCAATAATTTTGATATACAGTATAAAAACTGGAAACACAATGTTAATCTGAATTTAAACCTGCCTCCTGTAGTCCTAAAGAAGCTCTAGTATACAGCTCAATACTTAAGCCTAGTCCTAGACTAAAATGTAACTCTGAGCTGTTTCAACTGAATTAAACTTGCACTGACTGATCTTAAAATACATCAGTGCCTTTGTTTTGTCTGAACATGCACCCCAGTAATGTTTTTTTTTTCTAAGCATGTATAAAAAATACTTGAAATGTGCTAATTGAACTATGGCCTAATCCTGGTTTAGTCTAAGCCCTGTCTGTGAAACCAGGCCTAAAACTATTTAAATCCATGACAGAGAAATCAGATTTCTGTTTATGTGGTTTAAAGGGCCATTTTAGTCTAGGAATAGGCCTAATCTCTGTCCGGGAAACCGCTCTTGGATTACAAGTCTCTGTCAGACTTGTAATCCAAAGGTTATGGGTCAGAGTTTCGGCACCGGCAGGGATTGTAGGTGGAGGGAGTGAATGTACAACACCATTCCACCCTTCACCCTCAATATCATGATTGAACCGAACCCAAACCTGCTCCACAGGTGCCACAGCAAACCTGGCTGCCCACTGCTCCGGGTGTGTTTGTGCACTACTCACTACTGTGTGTGTGCACTTGGATGGGTGAAATGCAGAGCATACTATACTTGGCAACATGTCACATAGTGTCACTTAAACCACAGTCTTACTTGAGATTCACCATGACACAACATAGCAGCACTCTCATGTGATGATGATGGTGTTAATTCATCTTTAGAAAAAAAGGATTTCCAGACAAACTTTAATGTTGTATAATATAAATATTGAAATCAAATGACTTTTTGAATACCTGTTGAAGTATAAAAAAGGTTGTGTGGTGCTAAATCTTAAATATGTTTTGATCAGTTGTATAATATATATGGATATAAAAGTGATTCTGTGTTTTGACTCTCCAAATTGTACAGTGTGAATAATAATAAGCTTAAAATCGTGTAATCATTTCTTTTTTTATTTTGGTATGTTTTTAGTTACTGAAATATATGTAAATTGTTAAAATACATTCAAAAATCTTAATGTTTCATAATTACAAGGACAGCATTGTATTTACATAGACTTACTATTGTGTTCACAAATGCATTTCACAGAATATCATACAAAAAAAAATATAATTAACATATTCAGACAAAATGAAGTAGACATAATATAAAGTGAACAGTGAATATTTCCTCGAGGTTGAACTCCAGACTTTATCGCCATGATGTCTCTCTTGATGACAGTACTGCAAGACACACACAAAATGGAATGAGGTTCTGGGCTTCATGGAGGACGCTATATGTTGTTCAACACACTGGTGGGGGTAATGTTTCACATGACAGATACAGGGAAGACAGATGAATGGACGGAAATTAAAAAAATAATAAAAAAGGACAAAAGTTCTAGCATAAAAACAGCTGCATAAAAGCTTAAAATCAAATATCAAAATGCTTCATTTACAGTCAGACAGCCTGACCTTGAGTCTGTAGCGACATTTCTGTGCACCCATGTAATTACACTGAACAGCATCCACTGGAGGCAGTTCCATAGAAGGATGTAAAAATTAACAACTATTTAATTTATTTCTACATAAAACACTTGTGCCAGGCAGGAACCATGGAGCAAAGCACACCGATAGCTCATGAATCATGTGAGCGTACATGAAAGAACCCCAAGGCAGTGCAGGTTTCAGCAAAATTGGAAGCCGGTAATGTTTTTTTTTTGTGGTAGCTTCACAGTCACTATTAACACGCAGCAAGATGCAGCTATCTTGTTGTAGGAAACCACAGAAAACAAAGTGAGTGCAGTGTATTTGTTTTCTGCCTGGAAAAATTAGAAACTTATACATAGAAATGTCGGCAAACTGTTTTGTTGGCAGTACAGTTGAATTGTCTAATCAGAAAAAAATGCCCATTACAGTGCATTTGACAAGACAAAGAGCCACCAGAGAGGACAGGAGGTGTGCAGTGAAGTATTGTGCATTCTGGGAAGCAGGAAGAGGTAGAGGTGGACAAGTAGAAGATTTAGACCAGCAGAGGGCAGCGGTGTGCAAGCTGTGTGTCACACATACACACCCTCTGGATGAAGTCTCGAGACAAGTGGGTCCTGGAGGCTGCGTGGGTTCCCCAAAATTTGCTTGGCAGTGGTGCGAGGGTTAAACTCCAAGATGGAGGAATTCAAATCTGTCATAAACACACACACACACAAAAAAACATCGTTAAGCTTTACCAGCTTCAGTTATTTGGTTAGATATAAACAGTGTCCCTCTGAAACCACCAGAGAGCAGTGGCGCGTTTCACAAAACCATAGGGTATGGCATATAAAGGGGGAAAATCAATAATTAAACAACACTGCGTCGTCTGCGTTGGAATTGTATCAGCCTTGGTATTGTATCAGACAGCAAGTGCATGGCATTATGCTTTCATCAACTTTTACAGGTTATATAAAGTTTATTGTAGCTATATGGGCGCTTAGTTTTTCTTGTTGATTAATATGAATGAATGAATGAATGAATGATGCATTTATATAGCGCTTTTTGTGTATTGTTGTACACCCAAAGCGCTTTACAATCATGTGGGGGGTCTCTCCTCAACCACCACCAGTGTGCAGCATCCACTTGGATGATGCGACGGCTGCCACAGGACAACGGTGCCAGTGCGCTCACCACACACCAGCTACAGGTGGAGAGGAGAGAGAGTCATAGAGCCAATCAAGTGGATAGGGATTATTAGGAGGCCATGATTGACAAGGGCCAGTGGTGGGAATTTGGCCAGGACACCGGGGTTACACCCTACTCTTTACGAGAAGTGCCCTGGGATTTTTAATGACCACAGAGAGTCAGGACCTCGGTTTAACGTCTCATCCGAAAGACGGTGCTTGTTTACAGTATAGTGTCCCCATCACTACACTGGGGCGTTAGGACCCACACAGACTGCAGGGTGAGCACCCCCTGCTGGCCTCACTAACACCTCTTCCAGCAGCAACCTAGTTTTCTCAGGAGGTCTCCCATCCAGGTACTGACCAGGCTCAACCCTGCTTAGCTTCAGTGGGCAACCAGTCTTGGGCTGCAGGGTGATATGGCTGCCAGAGATAAGTGCTAATACACTTGGTCAAAATCACAAATAGACGGCAAATAACCTACTTCTCCACTCTTCGAGCAAACAAAAACATTAGCCTTTACAGACATAGTGTTTGAGTAAAGAAAACGCTGTACATTTCAAACATCAATTATTTATTTACCCTTTCATTGCGGAAAAGCGGAGACCTGACTGTCTCCTCCAGGCTGTGCGCGCGCGTCAATCTGAATGGAGGCGGGTGAAGTTACGAGGTTTCGCTGAGAGCTTGATGATCCAATGGCGTTATGAAGTTTTACAGACAAGCTCTTTTTAATACTTATCATCGGTTAAACATTTTTAAAACCCTTTGATTTAAATTAATAATAACGAATTATAACAGAGATATGAAGTTTGGATAATTTTTCACGGCACACCCATGGGCTAGGTTATGGCAACTGCCTGTCATACGGAAATAGTAGTATCTTTTTTTTCTTTTGGAAAACACGTTACCCCCACAAATTGTTGAAAATAACTTGTTAACTAGTGGCTTGTGAAAACTATGCAATTTGACACACCTTCGTCACTCTGTCCATCAGGCCTGAGGAGATCAAAATCGATCTCTTCGGTTTGCTGACTGGATTGTGCTGGAGTGACTCCTGTTTGCTGGATGAATTGCTGCAGGTTACACTGGCGTAGCTCCTTATTCAGATCATCTAGTTCTATGCTTTTAGCCTACATGGGAACATAAGACAGATTTAATGTTGAGTTGGAGGAAAAAGCTGAATCAGTTTCAAACGACAATGTTCCTTTATCACACAGTTCTCTTTTCTTGTAATGAAACACCCACACACACTTAACCTCTACAATGCGATCAAATGTCCAAGCAAAGTGTCTTTAATGTCATTTTTCATACAGTAACTTCCTACCATGAACAATTAACTACTGTGGTTCCTACTTAATCATCACAACTTATTTCTTAAAGATGATGCCTTTACACTACTATGGTCAGTCTTGTTTTGTTTTCCATAAACGTACTAATTTTTACTTCAACCTTTAAAGATGTGACTAGTATTGTTGGTAATGACAACAACCTGTAGGATGCATGAATATAGTCTTGCCTTTGCTGATATGAGTGAGACAACAAATGAAGCAGAAGTGAGGTAGTGTGTACTGTGTATGGTGCCCTGAGGTTCAGTTAGTCATGGTGAGCAAACAACATGCTTTTGTGTGACTGCAATAAATGGATCGGTGTGATTCAACAACTAGTACAAAGATGTATTATTTAAGGTATACTGCATACTGTAGTCAGCAAGTCATTACCGCAAACTAAACCCTGACAGGGTGATCCAAAATACGTGGACATGAAATGTTGAGTTTAAATCGTGTTATAATCCTACCTGTTTATAATAAAACCTTCTGCAAATAAAAAGTGTACATCGCAACATAGCAACAAGGCAAACACGGTAACAATATTACAGTAGTAGTAACAACAAAGGTCCTCTGAGGTCATTTTCACCACAGACTCAAGATGGCACAAATTGTGACTATGAGCCTGTTGTCTGAGTGTGAATCATGAAAGTAGCGCCAGTGTGAGTAAATGGGTGAGCTGACTGATATACAAAGTTGCCACGATCGTGGCTAATTTGACAAAATATCAGACCACGGAATACCAAAATTGACCAGTCAAGCCATGTAATAGTAAAGCAGAATAGAATTTGTTTGCATTGCATCTAAAATCACTGTTTTTATTTACTAAGTTAGTAGGCATAGTGTATAACTTATTTGTCCTTTTTGGAGACTCTAGTACTTGCCCACCCAGCCTCCCATATTGTCTGCAATATTGTCTCATAATATAAGAGAATACATAGGTTTGATTTAAGGCTGGGCGATATATCGAGTTTGTACGATATAACGATATATTGTTTATAAGCGATACGATATAAGGCAATACCATTTATATCGATATACAGTAGTTTGAAACGAGCGCATCTGAAAATATAACGGAGGACACAGACTGAGATGCTGCTGAGAAAGTGCATAGTACAATTTGCTCTAAACATGTGACAAACTTTATATGAAGGGCTTTAAAAAACTAGTAAGATATAGAAGCCTATAATTTAGTTTCAGTTTAAAACGGCTCTGACAGAAAGGCTGCGTGTGCCGCTGACAAAGACTCGCGCTGTTTAATGTGTTTGAGATGTGCTGTTTTCCTAAATGCATAACTTACATTTCACAGGTATATTCTCCATCTGTAAATGTTAGAAAGCCATGGAAATATTTCCATTTTGCTGTCAGAAGTGCATGAGCCTTCTGCTAAACTTCACAGACTTCATTAAACGAGCGCCGCCACGTGCAAAACAGATGCGCAATGACAAAGGAGCACAATAATTCTGACTAAAATATACATTTTACTGAAACATTTGTACTTGAACAATAAATGTGACATATGTAGAATTGTTAGCCTACAAGTAAGTGTATTTGTGTGATAGCACTAACTGTAAAGTGACTGTAATGGGGTAATCAAAACAGCCTTTTTACTCAGTCTGAACTTTTTATTTTTTCATTTTTAATTTAGTAAATTTAATTTCTGATTTAAAAGCATTATTTTAGTTTTTAGATTGCAATGTTATGTTAGTAGAATGTAATGTGATTTTAACCCTTTTTTATATAATATATGTATAATATATGGCTAAGGTTACAGTCACTTTATTTGTTTTTTTTTTTTTTACAAAAAGTGTATAAATACCGAGATATATACCATATACCGCAAATAAGCCAAAAAATACAGAGATATGAATTTTTGCCCTAGATTGATTATGCACTAAATGGGGTCATATGATGTTGCTAAACAGAATATTATTTTGAGTATTTGGTGTAATGCAATTTGTTTATGTGATTGAAGGTTAAAAAAACATTATTTTCCACATACTGTACATTATAGTTGCTGCTCTATGCTCCGCTTTTCTGAAACACAAACAAAGCTCATCGTTCTGAGAAGCGAGGTGTGCTCTGATTGGTCAGCTATCCAGTGCATTGTGATTGGCCGAATACCTCAAGCGTGTAACGGAAATGTTACGCCCCTTATCGTATTGTGATGCCATGTCCCGACGCAACGAGACCAAAACAATAAAACCCATTATATATACACAAGGCATTTGTTGCATCCAGTGGGGACATAATTACTGATTATAATGACTTACACTGTCTTTTTACGTGTCGCATTGCATTGCGCTGCGTAAACATTACCCTGTCTGCATTTGTGATCGGAGAAACGAAAACAACAAGCGCTACTCTACACTGCTCAAAACTCACGTTTGAATAGTCAGTGGCAAATTCTTTAAATATGAAAACATACTTACAGGCTGTGAGTTAGAAGCGCCAGACTGTTCTTGCAAAGTTGGAATTTCCCCACTTTATAAAAACAGCCTTTGTGCACAGAAGCACTATAGGCTAGGTTCAGGAAACAGTCCTCCGTAAAATGCGCTGCACACACTCTAATATTTGGGTTGAACTGTTCTGAAACAGTGTTGGAAATACAACTTAACCACTGACTTCTAGTTGTGTCCTCTTTTGGAAGGCCAAAAAATACTTTCGCTTTCACAACAAAACACAGTCTCCAGGACATGGCGCCGGTGGCAGCAACAATACTACAGCGAGAATAAAAATCACGCCCTCTTTCTTTGCATATACATTTGGGCGGTGTTATGCAAATATTCCCACACAGTGATGTAGATATGTGGGGGCGTGTTTAAATGAGCCGTTTTAGGAGGGCGTGGACAAGTCTTAACTTTTATAAAGAATATCTCTTTGGCTTTTAGACTTAAGTCTTTGCAACTTTATCTATGCATGAAAAGCTTGTAACACTCCAAAGAGAAAGGAAAACTTGAAATCGCATCATATGACCCCTTTAAATGTTTTATACAATAAAATAAATAAATCGTTATAATTAAACAATAACAAATGACAAGTACATAACATTGTAATTAATAAAAACAGAAATGCAGACCTGCAGTTGCTCTTCTGCCAGCCTTAACTCCTTTTCTATTTCTTCAATTGATGCCTGCAGTTCAGCCTCGTGATGCTGATGGTTGTCCAGTTGTTCTTTTGCTATAACTACAGATTCTTCAACACTGGGTCTGGCTTGAAGTGCACTGTTTCTCTTGGTTTCAAAAAGCAGCTTGATATCTCGCTCTAGCTGCTCTGATTGGTTGTCTGTGTCATGCAACCTTCGACTGTGTTTGTCTAGAGCTAAATGGAGTTCATTTTTTTGCCGTAGAATGTCCTTTTCTCTTTGAACCTCTGACTGAAATTCATTTTCCCATTGCAACGCATGGGCCAACTCTGCCTCGTTCTGTCTTAAAAGCTGCTGTAGGTGGTCCATTTCCTTAAGGAGGTCAGGGGGAAGGTTTGGAGGAGGAGCCCGCTCCCAAACACTCCGCTCCCTCTCTAGAGACTCCACCTGTCCCTGCAGAGACTGTAGCTGCCCTTGTTGTCGTAGTATCTGCTGATAAAGTGTGTCTTTGGATGGACCAGCTTGGGCAAGAGACGAGGGTGGAGATGGGGACACCCCTCGTGTTTGGGAGTCTCTGGGTTGTTTTTCAACCTGTTTTACACGAGTTCGGGGTGATGTGGAGGGCCCCAGATTGAAAGTAAGAGCTTTTTTTGGCACTTTGAGTTTGAGGGGCTCTGGATCTAGAGGTCTGGGTAATTGCGGGGCTCGACCTTGGTCTGAGGTTTCGCTGCTTGTGGGACCGGTGCGCCGTAGGATGAATTGCACTTCATTGCCTAGTTGGCCCAGTTTAGCCAGGGACTCCAATGGGCATTCATTGGCCACAAGCTGCCGTTCCTTATCCCGCAGTTTCTGGATAAGAACATAACGACCAGTTTGCCCTGGAGAGCACATTGAGCAAACGTTAAAATACAAATGTACTAGCTGTTCAAAGAGCAAAACAGAGAGAGAAAGGCTTAATAACTTACCTATAGCCTGGGCAAGGGCAATGACTACATCCTGACAAGATGTCTGTTCTGATAGGCCACAGACGACACGTGGAATACCATCCACCCACACCTTCAGCTCCATGACTGTGAGAAAGTCAGTAAGGAGTGTCTCTACATGACAGTGCTCTGCTAAACAGATACAACAATTAAAATACAGACCGATTACTTGCAATAGAGATAATAACTGCACTTAGAAAACCACAAAAATACAGATGTGAATTGTCAGGTATTGATTGTTAAAATGCTTACTGAGAACCGATTATAATACTCCTCTATGATCGAGGGAGATTTTTTTAAAAGCCTTGCAAAATGTATAGAGAGAAATCAGTGTGGATGTAAAATGTCTTAAATGGGTTTTAATCCAAGTATTCTGAAGATACACAATTGCTTTATATGATGAACATTTAATATAGGCTTTTATTCGCAAGCAAATATTGATCAATGCACAAAAATACAGCACATGAAATATGGTAAACATAAGTACAATCTTGCTTGCTTGCAAACATTATTGGTTCATGGATTACATTTGCAATGTCTGTATGAACATTTTGAAACATCAACGTTTTTGTTGCATGAACTTTCCATGAAGGGAAAGAAATCCATCAAGTTTTTCTACAAAATATTATAGAATAATAATTGAAGACTACACTCTTAAAGGTTAGGAAAGACATAAGGATACGTAAACAATGATCAAATTTTCATCTTTTCATTCACTTTTCAAGTGGCTAAGCAGCTCAAGTCACACTTTAAACTGGGAACGTTACAGATTCATTCACATACTTCAGATGTGAAAATTGTAACTCTTACTTGGTAACTAACTAAAACTAACTAAACTAACCGAAACTATAACAAGAGACAATAAACCATACTCCAAATGTTTTGGCATTCGATTATGAAGAAAGCTGCTTTACAAGTCAGATAATGGCAAAGTGTGCCATGGATTAAACCAATGAATGCCACTATGTGTTAAAAAACATTGTTACTGTTACATAAAGTTTTTAGAGTACATCAAAGAGATGTGTTGTGATGAACATGCACATGTCATGTAACTGGAAGAACATGGTTCAAAAGAGTATGATTACTTAGTTTTAACCTGACACCACATTTCCCAAGAAGTATGCATGCATGGTAAAATGAGGAACATGAGGATTTTATTCAGTTCTCAACTTCTAAACCAAAAAAATGTCAACAACATCAAAAAATGTCAGCAATGCAAGCCAATAAACTCCTTCAACCAACACAATAATGAGATGTCATTGATAAAAAAAGTCATCAAAGTACTTTTATGATATCTGCCCTTGAGCATGTTCTGACAACAGCAATCAGGCCTTTTTTGCAAAGTATCATTCATTTTAATATGTTAATTTTAGGGAAGCGCTGATATTCAAGCTGCTTCTGGCAAATTTACAGGTTAAGACACTCTTAAACTGGCTGTTTGTTTTTAAATATGCTCTGTGAGGTGAGTTAGAGAGTTTCTCATGTCCTCAACATGCACATTGACTCCTGAGACAATCATTAACCAGCCTTCACATTCCTGCAAACCTTGAAACTGTGCTCACATGCTCAAAGAATGTGTGTACTGTACTCACAGTCACAACACTTCTGCCTGTCAAACCAGATCATTTCATTTGACAAAACGGCAATAACCATAAGAGATTAGGGGAAACATTAAGTTGTCTGTCTTTGGAGTCTGCACAGAACATGGCTCAGGTTTCATGGCTTGTATTTCATAATGCTTAACTATAACAAAGAAATCATGTCTTTGGCTTGATTAAGCCACACCTATGTTAAATGTAATCATTGACTTATTTCAGCACAATGGCCTTGACAGATTTAAACTCAATTATTATTTTTAAGATAGCTTTCACACATCAGCTGTAAAATATTAGTAAACTGTGATGTCAGAAATGACTCTTTCTTTATCCCCTCTCATATAAAGAAGTACATTTTAGTTTTTATGTGTTTATGTTTTTAAAATGTGACATGCTGCAAAGCATTAGCTATGCAACTAACAAACTCTCTTGGCAATTCATAACAATTGTACATTTTGGCAAATTGGTAACTACTGTGTACATTTTTTCAATCTCATTCATATGCTTTTGTATAATTTTCTTACACCCCACTGATGTTAGGTTTAGGGTGGAGTTTTTGCGTGGGCCTTCAGACTTACTTTTCTTACAAAATTCCTTTGAAACTTCCACCTTATTAAATAGCTACATTTTCTCAAAAGATTAGATTGTGTGCAACTGCAAGACTGCGGCACTAATGAATGGAAAAGAAGTCAATGTCTCAAAATAAGTTCTTAAAATGTGCTCATGCACAAAACAAGACACACCACAACGGTCCATCTAGAACATCTTTACATAGAAAATCAATTAAAAAGCAGCACAGGGAGTGGACCAAACTGTAAACAGTGCATATTAACAGTGTTATCTTTGTCATAATTATATGACTGCTCCTATTGTATGTGTCATTAACAGTACTGAAAAAACATTACATTTTCAGTAAGCAGGTGTTATGATTACTGGGTTATTATCATATTATCGGTATAGTATCATATATGGCCTAATAACTAGCGTACAATTGCTACAGTAAACACATTCCTTTAATGCAATGGTAGCTTAATAGTTCTGCTTGTATTACTGCATAATGATCATTTGATTCATCAAGCATGTAAACTTGCTTCCTTGTAGTAACAGTAGTCCTTATTGTAGCTTCAGAATTAACATTTGTGATATGACCGTGTATAATTTATGTTGTAAAGTAACTTGAAGTCTCTATAAGCAATGTTATCCACTGATCTTAATTTACTCAGCTATTCTAAAATCTACACAGGTAAATTGACATGTTCTGTAAACAGGTCAATAGTGAGTTCCTCACACAATGCCATTTGAATAGCTAAAGATTTCCTCTTCACTACATAAAATAAAAAAAAATACAAAAAGCAAATTCATATAAACAATATATTAATGGTTTATTTTGTTTATATGTTTTCTTATTAAGAAACCAAAACTATATCCTAGTTAACTGGCAAGTTACAGACCCATTTGAAATCTTCCGTTTATGTCTAGAATTTTAGAAAAAGTTGTGTCTGCTCAATTGTGCTCCTTCTTACAAAAAAATGATATCTATGAAGAATTTCAGTCAGGTTTTAGGCCCCGCTATAGCACAGAAACTGCACTTGTTAAAATTACAAATGACTTGCTTCTTGCGTCAGACAAAGGCTGCATCTCATTGCTAGTTTTACTTGATCTTAGTACTGCGTTCGACACTATAGATCATGACATACTCATAGATCGATTACAAAACTATACAGGTATCCAAGGGCAGGCTTTAAGATGGTTTAGATCCGACCTGTCCAATCGCTACCACTTTGTTTATTTAAACGGGGAGTCATCTCAATAATCACCAGTAAAGTATGGAGTACCACAAGGATCTGTCCTAGGTCCTCTGTTATTTTCATTATACATGTTGCCCCTTGGTAATATTATTAGAAAATGCGGGATTAGTTTCCATTGTTATTCTGATGATACTCAACTATACATCTCAACAAGACCAGATGAAACTTCTAAACTATCTAAGCTAACAGAGTGTGTTAAAAATTTGAAAGATTGGATGACCAATAATTTTCTCCTTTTAAACTCATAAGACAGAGATATTACTTATTGGACCAAAAAACAGTACACAGAATATCTTGGATCACAATTTGCAACTAGACAGATCCACTGTTACTTCCTCTACAGTAAAAAATCTGGGTGTTATATTAAACAGCAACTTATCTTTTGAAAATCATATTTCCCATGTTACAAAAACAGCATTAACTGTTTCTGATGCAGAAAAAGTTAGTTCATGCATTCATGACCTCTAGACTGGACTATTGTAATGCACTGCTAGGTGGTTATCCTGCATCTTCAATAAACAAGCTACAGATAGTACAAAATGCTGCGGCTAGAGTCCTTACCAGGTCAAGAAGATAAGATCATATTACTCCAATTTTACAGTCTCTGCACTGGCTACCTATTAAGTTCCGTATCAGTTACAAAATATTATTACTTGCCTATAAGGCCCTAAATGGTTTAGCTCCTGCATACCTAACTAATCTTCTATCCCGCTACAATCCAACCCGCTCCCTGAGGTCACAAAACTCTGGACTCTTGGTAGTACCAAGGATAGCAAAAAGCGCTATACAAATAATATTGAATTTAATAATTTCTTTATACCTCATTTATACATTTTAAAGCTATTTAAAAAGTGTTTACTCAGAAAGCTTAGTGAACGTCCTAGCTGTCTGTAGCAGATCTGATGATGTGACTGTAATAATACACCATCAACCTCCATTTGCAGGCCTGCAATAGACACCAGTCTCTGTTCTCCCATTGTCTTTTAAACACAAATCTGCCATGTGGAGACCCATGAAATCAGCCTAGTTTGAAACATTACATTCCTGAAATGTAAAACCATTAACCCTAAACCAGCTCCTTGAGCAGGAACATCAAAGATTCAGTGGTTCTAACTGTCTCGACTAACTAGAGTAACACATGTGACGAAACAGAAAACTATGAACTGGCATCAGGAATTACACTTTAAATCATGTTCTAAACATCAATTTCAATTCATGTTTCAAGTTGGAATTGTCAGTTGTTTGAACATTATATTTTTGAAGGTGTGAAATGCAAATATGCTTGGGAAAAATATCCTATTTCTCATGTTTCCCAGTCAACATGAGCTTAGGAGTACCCAGGAGGGCACATGCTACTAGAAACATATGGCAAACTAGAAATACAGGTTTCATGCTCTTTTTTTCCGTCTGATGATGACAGATTTCCCATTGTAGTCATAATACCTCTATATGTTTGACAGCTGAAGGACCTCTTGGAGACTCTCTTTTTTTTTACCTGAAATGTCATCTGAGAGTTCACCTACACTAAATAAGAGACAGTATGTTGATGGCATTCTCACTCAGTGAACCATGAGAACCAAGAACTTTTTTTTAAACCATCTGAATTCTATCTGTTATGTGAACCAGCCAGAACCAGGCTCAGGGATGTGTCTCACAGGCATTAGGTTTCTTGTGTTAAAAGGGTGAAACTGGCCTGCTTACGTAGAACAGCATATCTTAAACTTCCCCATTGTGTGCAAAAGGAGGAGTGTACTCTCTGCCTCTCGAGTGAGTTCATTGACGACTGCAGGTAAATAGTATCGCCAAACAAAGTCAGACACCTTTGGTATGCAGCATTACAGGTGCATCAACCTTACTTTTCCTGCTGAAGAATTCCAGTTGAATTTTATGAATTTTTACTCTACTATTTAAATAGAAAAAACTCATTATAGAGTATTAACCTGTCATTAACTTATTATAGTTAACTAAAACCATTGAAACAGGTTTATTACTTGAAATAAATGTTAACTTCTAATTTTTTATTTAGTTTAATTGTATTAATATAACCTTAATTAAGGTTACAAACAATAGAACTAATAAAAATGACAAAAACAGAAACAAATCTAAATTTAAAGGGGTCATATGATGCGATTCCAAGTTTTTCATTCTCTTTGGAGTGTTACAAGCTGTTTGTGCATAGATACGATCCCTGAAGTTGCAAATACTAAAGTCTCAAAACCAAAGAGATATTCTTTATCAAAGTTAAGACTTTGCCACGCCCTCCTAAAACACCACATTCAAACACGCCCCCACATGTCTACGTCACGATGAGGAAATATTTGCTTAATGCCGCCCAAATGTTCACACAAAGAAAGAAGGAGTGGTTTCAGTAACCACAGTGTTGAAGCAGGCAGTCGTGTCAGGGAGACGCTGTGTGTTTCTATGCCAAAGCAAAAGCACTTTATTTGGCCTTACAAAAGTAGATGAAATTAGGAATCATTAAGATTACTTACAACAGAACAGCACAAACCAGATGTTATAATTTTATGGACGACTGTTTCGTGAACCTAAGAGAGGAGGCAATTCTGACTTTGCTATGACAAAAAGGCGCTTCTGAATCAGTGACTGTAAGAATGTTTTGTTATTAGTTTAAGTATTTGCTATTGACTGTTCAAATGCTGAGTTTTGCGAGTCGTGTGTGTGTGTGTGTGTGTGTGTGTGTGTGTGTGTGTGTGTGTGTGTGTGTGTGTGTGTGTGTGTGTGTGTGTGTGTGTGCGTGCGTGCTCACGTGTATGAGAGAGGGAGACACGGTCACATACACGCATGCTGACTGACGCAGATCTCTGGCAGGTACGGGTTTCTCCAATCGACTCGGGTATTACACACAAAGTTAAAAAGACACCGGGACTCAAAGTAATAGATAGGGACCCGACCTGACCCAGCTGACCATTTAAAATATAGACCTCCATGAAGACCTCTACTGCAAATACATATGAGCATCATCACTGTGTCTGTCACGCGACTCTGTTCCTCTTTCGAGCTTGAACTGATAGTAAAACTAAGGACATTATTAACTGTCTTTACATTTATTTTGAAAGCTAAAGCTCGCGATTACTGACAGGGGAGTTTACATGTCCGACTCGTGGTTGTGGTGTTCGGCCAATCACAACGCACTATGTCAGTTGGCCAATCAGAGCAGACTGGGCTTGTCGGAAGGAGGGACTTTGTAGAAAACAAAGCGTTTGAGAGAGGCGAGCCATAGACGACCTACAATAATGTACAGTATTTGAAAAATAATGTTTTTTTTAACATTAAAGCATGTCAACATATTCTGTTACAATGGTTAGAGAGTCGGATTACGAGTCAGACTCTCTAACCATTAGGCCATGACTTCCCGCAAAGCATCATATGACCCCTTTAAAATGAGAGCAGATAAAGGTCAAAATATTAACAAAAACTATAATTGTATCTCACTGAAAATAAAGGTTTCTACTGTACATTATAGATCTATCACTTCTTAAATTAGATGCAATATTGTGAATGTTTCAATATGTTTAACAAAGTAAAAAATATTTCTAAATCCCCATTGGATTATGTGTATCCCTGCTTGGGAAATTTCTAATTTAATGAAATTTCCACAAAGAATAACCACAAAATGTATGTTGGGAGGGAGCGGTCCTCTCTTTCAGCCCATCCTCAAAGCGAGACAACCTCTCCACTAAATTTACGACATGATTCGTAGCCTTGAGCTGCAGGAACATAAATCAGATAGACTGTTCTTTCTTTTTTTCTTTTTTTTTAGCACATTGATTTCATCACTAATGCTTTTCAAACATGTTCCAAGATCCGTGATTTAAACTGCATCGATTCAAATTCACCATTCTCATCCGCAGGTGGTCAGTTATATGAAATCTAGCATTTGCCCTCACTGACATGTGAGCAGCAGCAGTCGGAGTGTAGATTGTTTTGCATATCCAAATATGGTGACATCATTTCATCAAGTGAATGAAATGCAGAAGAATTGAAATGTACATTTCCCTAATCAGATATTTCCTTAAATGATTTAGGTGAAAGATTATGGAGAATAATATACTCATGTAGATTAGCAATTGATCACTGTGTTAATAACAATCTTCAAAACATCAAGGTAAACTATGTGCGCCCTTGTTTATGTTGGGCACATGAGCATATTGTAAAGATACATTCCAGTAGAACCTGTCAACAAAGTATCAAAAAAGAGAAATTATTGTTTTTAATCTGGATTCCAAACTTTGCACATTATATATTTCTTTATATATTTATTTATATTAAACTTCAAATATTCAAAAAGTTCATAAAAAGGTATTGTTTTGTAATGGTCCAGTGTTTCACACTTTGATCTTACATTTTCATGGAAGAAAAACTTGCTATTAATGCAGCCCAATTGCCAAATGGATCCTCGTTACCACTAAGCATAACTCACAAACACAAAAACTCACCAGAGTTGAAACAAAGTAATAATTTACTCGTCATGCATCATGCAGGTCTACATGGACACAAGTGACGGAATGAGTCAAAGGACCTGACCGCTGTAGAGAAGCACTTCTTATATCGGACACAGTCCAACCATCAAGCAAAATACATGATCTACATTATCCATGGAGATTACACAGTAGAATTATGACTAAACCATTATGACTAATTCCCTTCAGGCATTTTTCTTTTCAGGAATAAAAGCAGGTTTTGCAAAACCTGGTAACATCCATTAGATATTTATTTTTTATTTTAACAGACGTCTTTCACATAGAATCAAAGTTGACAGGTTTCAATAAACTATTTTCTACTAATTCTTGCTATTATATAAACTATTTCCTTGCTACAGTTTAAAATCAAGGGCATAACCAATCATAACTTCGACTACTTTTCCCTTGTTAAAACTGCTTTCTTTCCAGACAGGATGGAAATACCTGTGTGAATTTCGGCACATTTTATTGTCAAGTCTGTAGCTTAACTAGACAAACCTGCTGGTCAGACGGAAAGCTATATTTACCTTAGAGTTGAAAGCTTGCTTCTGTGTGTCCTCCTTCATGGTTCCATTATTCAATATATTTGAAAAAGTACCGTCCGCAAACGTGTCTAATGTAAAATCAAAGAGTTAACCTGTAACACAGATGTCGGAGTCCAACAGGTGTTGTTTTCCTGTGTCTACAGGAGCAGGATTAATGGCGCACTACTCGTTACGTCTCTTGAAAGTGACTCTCTCTTTCCGCTCTTCACAATGCTGACACACACCACAGCCTTCCCATGCTCCTCCCCCTCCACAGGTAATACCAGCATAGTGCTCTCATTATCTCTCTCTCTGTCCTGCTCTCGTTCTCTGTCATTTAGAGCAGTTTGTGAAACTGGCTTAGTTAGGAGATTGTACTTTATTCTTATTTGTTTTAAGTCCAATGGCCTGTCATTGTATTTACATGTATGAGTCATAATTCTGCTCATTGTATGTAGATCAAATGCGTTGACTTCCTCTATAAACTCAATAACTTCCTCCTAATAACTTTCCAGATATAATACATGCCTGTAAAAAATGTGAATGGTGTGACAGTAGGGTGTTGTGGGCAGTTATAACAAGGTGTTGCTATATGAGTGGTTGCTAACTTGCTAGAGTGTTCTGGATTGTATCTTAAGATCAATATTCTCCTATTTGTTTTAGTGTAAAACTGGGGATCATTAATCTGCCAACCAAATAGTTCAGATGTCAGAACAAAACAACAAAAAACTAGATGTGTGCATGCTTTCCCATGCAGAGATTGCTGTTGTGGATTTAGTGTGTTGTGTGTGATTTCCAGAGTTTTGCTATGCAGTTGCTAAGGTCTTCTGAGTGTTTTGTAACACATTGCTATGAGGTTGATAAGGTGTTTTGGCTGGTTGCTAGGTGATTGCTTACTGGCCCAAGTCAAAAGAGCCCATCCCTAAACCCCTATGATAATCTGAAATGTCTCAGAACAATCTGTGGGATTGTTTGCTTTTATTTTCGGTTGGGCGAAAAACTTACACTTCAAATGTTTAGGGTCTGTAGGATTTATTTATTTATTTATTTGCTCAAAATACAGCAAAAACTGTAAATTGAAATATATTTAAAATTCATTATTACATTTCTTATTACTATCAATGTTGAAAATAGTTGTGCTGCTTAATATATGTATAATATCTTACTATAAATGCCTCATTCATTCATTCATAAATGAAATGGAAATCTTTCGTAACTTTATAAATGTCTTTACTGTCACTTATGATCAATTTAATGCATCCTTGCTGAATAAAAGTATTCATTAAAAAAGTCTGATAATTTAGGAAAGTAATAGCTTTCCACAACAAGTCAAACAATTCCATTCATGTCTGTAACACAAGTGATACTAATAAAAAAGGTAAAACCCCAAATCTCTAATTCATGTATGGATAATAGTAATGTTACATTTATGCTAGAATCGGTTTAAACACTTGTTGTGCTGCGTGACCCATTAAACTACTACAATAACACATGAAAGGCCAGCTACTCAATGTAAACCGAAACGCCCTAAACAAAGGTAAAAGCACTGAATAACTGAATAGAATTGATGTAGTTACTCACTTAAGCTTTGACCATTTATATTCCAGAACTGCATGGGCTCTTGGGCCAATATTTGCACATACAACACAACATATCTTACAGAAATCATGTACATACAAAGTCTTTTTATTCATATGCAACACAAGCAAACTTTCTGCTTTTCATAATTTAAAGATATTATACCAACGTGTTGCACAGGTGATAGAGAAGCCCTGCAGAGACACATTTGCCTTTATTTTATGCTTTCACTATCAACATGGCCACCTTGATGACTCCATGTTTGCTCTTAATTTACATGACAGAGAGGGGAACAGGCTACAGCCCCCGTTATCTACAATGGAACATCTTGCACTTGTTAGACATGGCATGAATAAAATCTGAAAGTGATGAATGCCGGGATGAAACAAATGAGGAGACGAATAGCTCAAAGCACAATGCTTTTAACAAACCGGACCTCCCTAGAGATAAAGAACTGGCAACTCAGCCACCATTATTCAGGTAAACTCTTCCATTTATATTCTTTGATGGCATACTTTGTTTAGTTTATCAACCACAAGACAAAAAAAGTAACTTACGTGATGCAACATGTAAAATAAGTATAAAATGGCATGCATTTTCTTTCAGGACCCTATCATGTGTGATCCTGTCTGCAGCTTTTACTACAAGAAGCTTTCATTTCAAGCAAATATACATCTATGTTTAAACAGCACACTATCTCTTCTGTTGACTTACCTCTTATAGACTCTTGAGATGCACAGGAGAGGAGAGAGTGAAACAATAAGCAGAAGGTAAAAAAGGATCTGTGTGACTTTGTCAAGGCCTCACCAGACAAGTGAAGTGGGACTGCGGCTCTTGGTTGTCTTGACGACGGATGCTTTTTCAAGCAAATCAGCCAATGAAAACGCGCGCTGGTCGTCATACAAAAGGCCACGTGACTCTGGGTGCCTTTCAGCAGGAGGAGACCAGAAAGCGCTAGGATTACTGGCGTGGGAATGACGAATTATTTTTCTTTACACTCTTAAGACTCTGTTTTTATGACTGCAGTCCCATAACTAAAGTAGATGTCTGGAATATATTTGAGGTTAAATAGGGACTGGAAGTGTGAGCCTTAAGACTACGGAGATGAAAGATTGCCACCATGTGGACCATTTGGAGAATTACACCAGTATTTTGAAATAATAAATCATTTTAATTAAGTATGAAAAGAGAAGAAATATCCATCCATGAGACATACAGTAATGACACATTTATATCACTTATCAAATATTCTCACTCAAGTCTTGAAACGAGCGTGTGTGTGTGTGTGTGTGTGTGTGTGTGTGTGTGTGTGTGTGTGTGTGTGTGTGTGTGAGAGCGAGCGAGCGAGAGAGAGAGATAGAGAGAAATTAATCAACATAAGAAACTTAAAAAAGAAAGAAAATCAAACTTGGTAATATGGACATTTTTCTGTAGTTGTATTAGTAAAATATTTGGGAAAAACAGTGCTTTATCATCTGAAAATTCATTGTAGCCTAATTGTCAGTAATTTGGAATTTACAAATAATGTTTTTAAGTCTCATCATCGAGTGTTTCATGGTTTTATCATCAGAAAATTCCCTCTAATTTCAGTGTTTTAGTGTACAGTATTTATTCATTTACTTTTTCAAAGTTGACTCATTGAATGTGATTTATAATCTGACATTTCCTTCTAATTGCCAGTGTTTTAAACTACTTGTTTGTTTGTTTGTTTGTTTGTTTGTTTATTTGTTTGTTTGTTTAAGAAAAAGGAGACTGACTGAAAAACAACTTGGGCATTGTTCTGTAACAAAAAAAAAAGAAAGAAAGAAAGAAAGAAAGAAAGAAAGAAAAAGAAGCAGATGTTGTTTTTGTGTTTTGCAACATAGGCTGATACAGCCCACCTGTATTGCAAGCAAGGCTGAGAGTGTGTGTGTGTGTGTGTGTGTGTGTGTGTGTGTGTGTGTGTGTGTGTGTGTGTGTGTGTGTGTGTGTGTGTGTGTGTGTGTGTGTGTGTGTGTGTGTGTGTGTGTGTGTGTGTGTGTGTGTGTGTGTGTGTGTGTGTGTGTGTGTGTGTGTGGTGGTGGTGGTGTGTATCGAGACACACAGGGTTTGGGCGTGTGCTGTGGCTCTAAGCGCCCTCCTCTTCTTCTACCCCACTACACACACACACACACACACACACACTGCTCGCCTATCAGTCGACGCACACCGGCAGCCCGTTGTTCAATGTTTGTGTTGATCACATCTGCTTCAGTGAATCTGTACCGCGGGAGAAGAAGAAGACCCGCAGTCTAATGTCGAAAACAGTGAAGAGCAGCAGAGCTTCGAGGGGAGCAGCGGGAAGGATGTCGACATATTATTGACTTGTGTTGAGTGTCGTCGAGACGAGCGAACAGCGCCGTGTGTTTTGTAAGTAGTCCAGCCGCTGTCTTTCTATGCTGTGTGTCGCTCAGGAATACCAGCAGCAACAAAATGTTCCTTGCAGACGCTGGACGGAACATTTTGTTGGCTTCAGGACATAAATCGTTTCATCAGCATCTCGAAACTGGAGAACATGAACAACGAAACAAATGCGTCAAATCAGTGAGCGCGCCTGAATTCCATTCATCTCTAGTTTACATTGTAACATTGTAACACATACTTATATACATACAGCGCTGTTCTGCATGGAAATAATGGTCGATGCAGGAGGAATGAGTTCCTTTAAACCAACAGAGCCAGGGACGTTTAGCTAAGACTAGTTTTTGTACTCTGGTGGATTTTGTTTAGGGACATTATTGAAACGTATTAACACATAGATTGGTTCCCATTATATGTATTGTAAGGCTAGCGGAGATCAACTAACCGAAATGACCACGTTGTTTACATTGCCATCGTCTGAAAAATCAATAAAGGTGATGTCATTGTATTCCAGCTATAATGGGAGAAATATATATATGTATATATATATGTATATGTATATACACACACACACACACACACACACACACACATTACACACACACACACACACACACACACACACACACACACACAGCCATACATGTGTACAAATCTGTGTGTGTGTGTGTGTGTGTGTGTGTGTGTGTGTGTGTGTGTGTGTGTGTGTGTGTGTGTGTGTGTGTGTGTGTGTGTGTGTGTGTGTATATATAAGTATGGGTGTGTGTGCATTGTTGTTGTGTGTTGTGAAAGTCTTTAAAGGGTGACACCCCTGGTACAGTATGATCACTAATATTATGGGCAAAAAATGAATTCAAAGCCTGACTAGATGCTTTACTGTTATCCAGAGCCTAAAAGTAATATAAAAGTTCTACATACTCCCAGAAATAAAAAAAAATATATATTATTTTCACAGGTAAGGCTACATGACAGGTGGAAGAGCTAAAAATAGATTTTCAAATGGAATACTTGATACTGTATCCACTGAGCACAACTGAACCTGATGGCTTGACTGTTTTGTTTTTTTAATAGTGCACAGCGGTTTAGATGACCCATAATTCTTCTTAGCAAATAACAGGGTTGTTTAATAACCTTTTTGTAATTTATATTTGATTAATTAAATATTATATGGTATCAGCTCCATATGTAAGAAGATATATAAAAAATAAAATACATTCAAGCAGACCATACATGGTCAAATGTTATTTGTTATAGGATCCATATTTTATTAAGTAGGTTGTCAGAAAAAGTTTGGAAGGAATGAAATCACACAGGTTATGAGTAAAATAGTTTCTTCTGGCACTGCACCAAGCATTTGAACTAATAACACAAATAGATCACTGTCAGGAAAAGTGCTGTATAAGTTTGCCCTGGCGACCTAAAATAGCTTTTCTTTTTATCTAGTGTTACGTCACACGACACAAGTGTAATATCATCTGCATTAGATACTGTTGGCAGGATGAGCGCTTCACTCCAGGAAACTCTGGTATACTTTATATATAGATTTTGACTGGCTTCCCTTTTTTACTGTTTTCACTTTGAGTTTGATTTCCTCGTCAGCTCATAAACAGACTTTCAAGTAATGATTCATCCTGAATTTCCCAAACTCTTTGTTTTCTCCAATTTCCTTGTTCCTTGTTTGCCCTCAGCTTCTGACACGGCAGCAGTGAGAATGACGGAATATAAGTTAGTGGTGGTTGGTGCAGGTGGTGTGGGCAAGAGCGCTCTGACTATCCAGCTCATTCAGAACCACTTTGTTGATGAATACGACCCAACCATTGAGGTAAAGTCAAGCTGGTATTTTCAGACATTTGCCTTTGTTATTTATTCATTTATTTAACCTCAATTCAGAATAGAGTTACCTAATTTAAAATATTATATTATATGAATATGAAACATCAAAATGTCATCTGAGCGTAAAACATTCCCGACACTTTGGTCGGCCAGGCCACAGTTTCCACTTTCTTTTCAGTAACAGAATCCATTTCACTGTATATTGCAATAATAATTGAGCAGTGGGAGAATTTAGAAACATTGGATATTGATGCATTGCTCTACCTCACAGGACTCATATAGGAAACAGGTGGTGATTGATGGAGAGACGTGTCTGTTGGATATCCTGGATACTGCAGGTCAGGAAGAGTACAGTGCAATGAGAGACCAGTACATGAGGACTGGAGAGGGCTTTCTCTGTGTCTTTGCCATCAACAATACCAAGTCTTTTGAGGACATTCATCAGTACAGGTTAAATTAAAGAAATGTGTTGCTTGTTTAAAAACGTGTTATATATTATTCTAAATCTTGATTTGTTTTCATTGCTGTTAAAAGGGAACAGATCAAGAGGGTTAAAGACTCGGATGATGTGCCCATGGTGCTTGTGGGTAATAAATGTGACTTACCAGCACGCAATGTGGACACAAGACAAGCCCAGGAACTCGCCCGCAGCTACGGTATTCCCTACATTGAAACCTCAGCCAAGACAAGACAGGTTAGAAACATTTTGACCAAATATATTCTATTATATAACATTTTATTATACAATTCTGCCAAGTGTCAAGCTGCCGTAATTTAAAAATAAAGGTCTGTGGTTCCATGAAGAACCTTTTTAACATCCATGAAACCTTTCCATTGCACAAAAGGTTCTTCATAGTGGAAAAAAGGTTATTAATGGCGCTTTTCCACTGCATGGTACGGCACGGTACGGTTCAGTACGGTTCACTTTTGGGGGGTTTTCCACTGGGTACTGTACCTGGTACCTGGTACTTTTTTAGTCCCACCTCGGCCGGGGTTCCAAGCTATCCGTACCGTTACCAAAACGTGACGTGTAAACTCTACTGATCACTGATTGGCCGGAGAAAATCGTCATTACTGCGTCACTGAACTTGCGACACAAGACACAACAAATACCCGCTAGATTTAAATCAGCACAGCTAGCGAAGGATCGGACGCAGCTTTTGTTTGAACAAACGCACCTTTTTGGACAAAACCAAAAAATGTCTGTTTCGTTGTCTGTTGAGGAAGTACAGACGTTCCTCTCGTTGATAGCCGAGGAGCGGATTCAGCAAGAGCTTGATGGGTGACGCAGAATGAAAAAGCCTTATGTAACGTTATATACTTTTTGCACTTTGTATATTTTTAGAGTATGTTTTCTGTTTACATTTTTACCTTTGTATCTGTGTTTTGCTTCAATTAAAAACAATCTGATCGAATAAGTGTACCTCCAGACTATATTAAAAATGTATTATTGTATGAGCACGTTATGAACCTCTTTAAAAAGACAAATTATTAATGCCATGATACAAACCATCACATAAATAAAAAAACAAGGGATACATTGTACATTTTGAAATATTATTCAAAAGTTTATTGATAATTCACTTTACAGAACACGCTACATGAATAGTTAACTATTCAAGTAACGCAGCACACCTGCCCTCCTCCTCTACAGCCCGTGGCACTGCCACCACAGTCTCTGCTGCTGGGGGTAAATCCTAAGCATTCTCATAGGCTTGTCCATTGCTGTTAAAAACATCCACATGCCGAGAGTGAAGAACACCATTCCGTCGATATGCTCCTTTGTTGTGTTTGTTTGTGGCGCGTTTACAATGATGTCACGGCAGTAGAGGCGGCGCAACTATGCACATCCTGATTTTGCTGAGTTAGATGTGTTCCTGGGTCAACATATATTGTTTACCCTGGAACAACATTTTAATCCAAAAATGTAATCTAGACTATTTCCCTACACCTAAACCTAACCTTAACCATGAGTAATCCCTAAAATCAGAGGAACTGATAGATGAATGACACTGATGTACAAGCACCAAACACTGGTTATAAGCCTAAACTTCACAAAAATTATAAACTTGTTCTTAAAATCTGATTGGTTAATAACAATGTTGTTCCAGGGTCAACAAAGATGTTGACCCAGGAACATGTCGCACTTGGTAAAATCAGGTTCTGCCACGTAGCGAGCCGTGCCGAACCGAGTCATACCACGCAGTGGAAAAGCGCCATTAGACTACTAAAATGTTCTTCATGATAAGTCAAAATGGTTATTTTAAGAACTGTTTGCTCTGGGGTACCTAAAATTAGTTTTGGGGAAGCTAAAAAGCATTTTTGCACTTTTATTTATAAGAGTGTGACAGCATGTATAGCTCAGGATCACTAACAGGCAGAATGTAAGAAGAAACGCCCTAATTTGTGTGTGTGTGTGTGTGTGTTTTTAGGGAGTGGAAGATGCCTTTTACACTCTTGTCCGTGAAATCAGGCAGCATAAGCTGAGGAAACTAAACCCGCCAGATGACAATGGCCAAGGCTGTATGAACTGCCGCTGTGTGGTGTCATGATCCTGGTAAACATGTTTATTCTGTAAGCTGCTAAACCTAGTATATATTCATATGATTCACAAAAAAATGAAACATACAAGTATTCCTGGATTGTGTACCGTTGCTCGTGTGTACTCAGTTCTCTCTTCTCTTTGCAGTGAATGTGCATGACGTGGCTTTTAGAGCGGTGCAGCCTTCCAGACCACAAACACTGCAACACCTACACGGATGCTGGACGTTTAGAGCAGACTGTGTAGAAGGGAATCTTTAATCTGGCAGCCCTGCAGTCTTCTTAGGGATGTTCCCGTCTTGCTCCTTCAATGGAGATGAAATAAGTTGTACCTCATTTTAACGGTCTCAACACTGGAGTTGCTACGACTGGATGAAGCTGTCACACTTAAATGTATTTACATTAAACAAACGTATCTACTCTTAACTGGAATTAATAGCTCATAAAATAACCTCTCATATTGCTTTGTCAGATGTGGATTTTAGAAAAACACTTTACGAGATGGAGAGGAGAAATATTACATCAGTTATATTAGCATATGTCTGGATGTGAGAAAGATTTGTACTGTCTTAGAGCAAGTCTAACCTAATAAAATGTACATAATTCATGGTGTTCTCTTGGAAAGAGGACTTTTAGTCATATGCAGTTTGTTTATCACAGGTTATGGTGCAATAGATTGCGATTAGAGGATACAAGTCTTTGATTTGCACAAGGTTTAGGACAACATTTTAAAGCGGAGGGCTTTATTCTTTGTTTGCTTCTGGTTTTGAATGACCCTCAGGGTCTATGAATTGTGGCTTGATATTCGGATGTGATGCTTTTTATTTACGATATTAGACAAATGCATTGCAGACAATTGTGTTGGCTGAAGAAGACAGATTACTGAAAATCTCTTCAAAGAATAATCATACTTGTTGGAAAATGAATGCAAAGCTACTATAAACTGAAAAGCCTTGTTGATATTCTTGCCGAGCACTGTGCTGTACCCATGTTCAGGGCATAAGCTTGAAACTTTTATCACATGTATATCATATTGTCTAATCTTCAACTGCATTTTCCATGTTGTGTCATTAGAGAGTGAAGATTGATTTAGGTTTAAAAGTGAAAAATGCAATTAAAAATAAAAATACACCAAATTATTTGTATACCCTTACTGTAAATGATCATATGAGGGAACATTAATTTATGTGTGCTATATTTATTCATAGGCAACATATGCCTTGTAATTGCAGGGAAGAGCATCAGTCTGGACTTTCTCTTTCTTGATTGCTTAAAAGTAGCTTGTGTCTCTTTGCAAAGTACAGATTTAAAATCTCAAAAAGATATAGTTCATTTATATGAATCTGATGAACTCCTAGCAGTGAGTGTCTTCTCTTTCTGGTAGAAATGTGATGATTTTTCTCTGTAAGGACTGCAGTGTTTTTATTCCCTGGCAGTCTATTGATTGTTCTCAAGGACGTACATGGGCGGATATGATTGTCCCTTTAAATCACATGTCAGTAGCTATAGGATATGAACCTTCAAGGGTTTCTGTCAGAATGCTGTGGGCATCCAGATCTTTTTGATGGATTTATGGTGCCACACAGAATAATGAGGTTGATCAGGTGGCGTGGCTTTTCTGCCACTTACTGAATATTATTTTACTTTAATAATTTTGGTTAATAGCCATTTTCCGTAACACTCTTGATTATGTAAAATAATCCACAAACACGTGACCTATCCTCTGTATTCTGTATTGAACTTGTCATACGACAACTGCTGCTGCTAAATAATTTTTATGTTTTATTTTTTATGAAAAAAAAATCGTTATGGTAGCGTTCCCACAAAATAAAATTCCAAAAGGCTGTGTAGGTTCTGGCAGGCTATTAAATAATCATATTGGTTTTTGCAGCAAATAATACTTAAAAAATATGAGTATTTTTTAATAACTTGTTCTTATTTTCTGTCTATAGTGTGTGAATACAACAATGATTTTCCTTTTAACAATATGTTATTATAGATTTGCGCCTACAGTTATTGTGTCAAGAAAGAATATCAAATAAAGAGGCTTGTTTTGATTTCCTGAGCATCCTTTTTACATTTGCATATTAAGAAGTCACATATTACTTGGTTACCATATCCAAAAGGAGAATTTAGAAAATATGATTTTATTCTAGCAGAACTGAAAGCAGAGCGTACACGTACACGTCAGTTCTGCGTCATCAGTCATCTGACCGGAAGTGACTTAAAGCATTACAGCCGTGATTTCCTTGTTAGTTATGGATGCGATGATTTGATCTTTATGATTGTATATCCATAACAACAACTACATAATTTAACTAATAAACGCGTTACAGTCGTTTTAAGTAGTACATAGTCTTTTTAAACATGACGGCAATTAACGAAAGTTCCCTACGGAAAGTGCTGTTGAAGGTATGTTAAACACTTGCACACCAGAGAAGTTATTTACAAAGTGTGTTTGTCGTGATATGGGTGATGTTTTTCTTTGTACACAGATTTATAAATACAGGGACCTGACAGCACGCGACATAACAAACGTGACGTCTCAGTATAAAGATATGAAGCCTGTGATGGACAGCTACGGTAAGACTTCGGTGTTAACTGTTACTGTGCCTCCAAACTTCAGCCAAATGTCTGAATGTCACTGCGTTAGTTTTATTTTAAAGAAGGCTTTCTTTTCAATAAGGATAAAATAAAGATACATTCTGCCGTATATAAAATAATATATACTTTTGTTTTCATTTTTATATATAACTATATTCCTAAACATAAAAGCTAAAGTATTTGGACACTTTGTGGCTGTCAAAAGTTAGATTTTTTTAAGATATCTCTTGGTTTGATGTTTTGTGTAGCTTTGGTGCCACGGTGTAACTACATTGTTGAGACATTTTTATTTGAATGTACAGTAGGGAAGAGAGATGTAATGCGTTTAATTTAGCATATTTTCATATAGCTTTATCTAGAGATGTACATAAGAAAACGAATGAGCTTGAATTAAATGCAAAAGCAAAAATAAATAAACATGTTTAGTCAGTGACTTTACATGCCATGTTAAAATCATTTTAGTTTCAGTGCACAATTCTATGAGTTATTAGTCATGAATTATTAAATGCAGCATATTTCCTAAAGTTGTAGCTGTAGAGTAATATGTGTCAGATGCTTTAGAAAGGAGATCCTGTCACATACGTCTCATTGAACCTTGATGTGTAAAGAATCTGGACGAGTACTGTCAGAGAGAACACCTTCTTTCAAAGCAAACGATCAGTGATTTGTTTTACCATAAAATTATGTATTAAAGACACTTGTAAAACTTCAGAGAGGGAATAGTATTTATTATTTCCTTACAAAATATATATCAATATACATTGCATTGCTTTGAGGTATTGTGGATATTACACCTTCGTATGGCTGGTTTATAGATATGATGGAGAAACAGAAAATTGTGAAGCCAAGCAAGTCTCTGGAATATCAAAAACTTGCTACCTGGCTGTGCAACTAACCGAGATTTGTCATCACACTTATATATTGGTCTGCTAAATGACTAAATGCTATTTTATTTTTTTATTTTAAACATGCATGCTTCACTTAACAGCATGGTTCACCCAAATAAAAAAAAATGCTTAAAATGTATTCACTCTCAGGCCATCCGAGATGTGAGTAGGTTTGCATTACATTACTTGCTCAGCAGTGGATCCTCTGCAGTGAATGGGTGCTGTCAGAATGAGAGTCCGAACAGCTGATAAAAGCATCACAATAATCCACATGAAGTATTTTTTGTATGAATAAATTCTGCCACAAGCTGTGTAAATGTTGTCTAATCCTCTGATTTTTCTGAATGCCACCAGTTCCATTTGTATAGTAAATATACAGGTATGGTTATGTGTTTCCCTGCACTCATTTTTATTTATTTTTTTATTTCAGTGTTCAATGATGGCTCCACCAAAGAGCTGTTGAGTCTTACAGGAACGGTGCCAGTTAACTACAGAGGTACAGAGAGCACTGCTTTCAAGAAGCGTTTGAGTTTCTCCAACCCTCAGATCTATTTAGCAATCCAGCTGTATCCAGATGAGTCGTTTCTTTACCTTGGACTCTTTTCCCAATTGAATATATTCCTCTTCTATAGGAAATGTGTACAACATTCCCATCTGCCTGTGGCTTCTAGACACATATCCCTACAACCCTCCCATCTGTTTTGTCAAACCCACAAGTGCCATGATGATAAAAACAGGGAAGCATGTTGATGCCAATGGAAAGATTTACCTCCCATACCTGCATGAATGGAAACCAGTGAGTGTCTTTTTTTCCCTATATATCTTTGTATGTTTAATTTAGGAGGACATTAACCTACTTTTTGTTTGTTTTTGTCTATTTAGCCCCAGTCTGAATTGTTTGGACTGATCCAGGTTTTGATTCTAGTGTTTGGAGAGGAACCACCTGTTTTCTCACGGCCTATCTCTCAGGCAACTTACCCAGCATTCCCAGCAGCAGGCCCACCTAACAGTGAGTGTAGACTTATGTTTGACCTTTGTCTGATCTAAAAGAAAACATATTTGAAGATGTATGTAGCATTTGTAAGAGCATTTTGACTTTGGGAATGAGCAGTGATCATATAATTCAATGTTTTTCCAGCTTCTTACATGCCAAGCACACCAGGGTTGCCTTATGGTCAAGGTCACTCTGCCAATCCAGGGTAAGTGCTTTCAGTGTGCCAATCAAACATATATACACTACCATTAAAAAGCAGTGCGTTTTTATCTCTAAAATAAATTAATACTTTTATTCAGCAAGGATACATTACATTTATCAAAGGTGACAGCAAAGACATTTAAAATGATTTATTTGTAGTGTTTTTTAATATTTTTAGTTCAAATAAATGGTGTTTTGGGCCTTTCTATTCATCAAAGAAACCTGAAAAAATGTATCACAGTTTCCAGAAAAATATTAAGCAGCATAGCTGTTTTCAGCATTGATAATAATAAGAAATGTTTCCTGAGCAGCATGTGACATAGCTTGAAAATGTAGCTTTGCCAACAGAGGATATTAAAATATAAAAACATTTATTTTAAATTGTAATAATATTCAAAAATGATTGTTTTAATGTATTCTTGTTAAATAAATGCATCATCTGTGAGCTTAAGGCTACACTTTTGAACGGTAGTGCATTTCTCAGACATCTGCCACAGATCAGATCTTGTTACATGCATTTAGACCGCAAAAAAACATAGTATTTTGGCGTCCTTTCATATGTGGTTCTAAATCCAATGCTTATCTGATTTACATTTATGCATTTAGCAGATGTTTTATCCAAAGCAACTTACAGTGCATTCAGGCTATACATTTTTTGTATGTGTGTTCCCTGGGAATTGAACCCACAACCTTTTGCGCTGCTAACGCAATGCTCTACCACTGAGCCACAGGATCTGATATCCAATTCTCCTCTTATTGCACAATATCTCATCATTGTTGTTCATTGTAACAGAATATATGTAATACTGTAGCTCTTAGATAACAAGCAGTTGAGAAATGTCAAGCATGCATTTTTCTGCAAAGGACATTTATTTTTTAAACCAGCTGCATACTGTAAATCAAAATACACACAGACTTGTGTAAATCACAATACACTCAAAGCAAGTTTTGTGCACACATGAAACAATGTGAAGGATGTGTGAAGGAATTTATTATTAAGCTGAATTAGCAATCTCCCGCATAATACAGGGTTTGAGACTGAACATGTCCAGCATTTCCAGAAGAGAATAGCAGGAAAAGAACAAACGTGCCTTTCATTCGCAATACATTTTCTAAATAGATGTACACTGATGCATTCAATCTTTTTTTTTTGCAATGAAGGATTAACTACTATATAATCAGGCTAGATCTAGTTTGAAATCATCACTTGAAGTTGCTCATGCAAGGGTAAGCAATACATTAGAGTCCTGTAATGAATCATGAATAGAATTGTATTTCCTTCTTTGAATAAATAATTGCATTCTTGTGATATTTTGTATATTTCTAAGATATATGTCACTTTTGGTGATGTTTAGCAGTTCTAACTACACTAGATCACTAACAGGCTTGTGACATGTGATTAATGTAAACACAGGCTTTTTGTGTCTGAAGTGTATATAAAGAGATGGGACAAAAGTTGGGTATGTGCCATTGCGTTAAACCTTGCTGTGCAAATGCCAATGAAAGTTTACTATATATATAATTTTCTTTCTTTTTGTCTGCCAGTGTATTTCAGGGCTACCCTTATCCTGCAGTAGGCTCTGGATACCCCACTACCTCAGGCTCCTCTCTCTACACCCCAGTGTCTTCTGCCACTACAGCTGGTGAGCAAGCATCTTACATGTTACATTAGTAGTGAAATCCAGAAAGACACTAATAAATCATGCATTTCTAAACTTGCATCAGTCTCAAAGTCAAGTACACTACTATTCAAAAGATGTGGGTCATTAAATTGATACGTTTATTTAGCAAGGGTGTATTAAATTGATCAAAAGTAGCAGTAAATGCATTTATAATGACACAAAAGATAAATGCTGTTCTTTTGACATTTGATTTATTTCTATTATAATGTATATATATTCATACACAGACTGTATCAAGTGTTTATTTATTTTAATGATTATAACAAACTTGAAAACCCCAAATTCAGTATCTCAGAAAATAAAAATTAAGCAGCACAACTGATTTCAGCAGTAAAAATAAATATTTCTTTAGAAGCAAATCAGCATATTAGAATAACTCCAGAAGGACCATGTGACACTGAAGACTGGAGTAATGCTGAAAATTCACAATATTACTGTTGTTTCTGTATTCTTGATCAAATAAATGCAGCCTTGATGAGCATTAGAGGCTTCTTTCAAAAACATTTTACAAAACTTCTGCCGACCCAGCTTTTGAATGGTAGTGTACATAAACCCATTCCAAAAAACTGTACTTTGATACACTTGCAAACATTGTAGTTTTTTTTGCTGTGTTTCAGGACCCACCCGTGACGGTACGATTGGTGAGGACACAATCCGTGCATCTTTGGTGTCTGCAGTCAGTGATAAGTTGCGCTGGCGGATGAAAGAAGAGATGGATCGAGCACAAGCAGAGCTGGATGCACTGAAAAGGACAGAGGAGGACCTAAAGAGAGGCCACCAGAAGCTGGAGGAGATGACGACCAAGCTGGACCTGGAGATGGTACATGAGACTTTTTGTCAATTTTGAATTGTACCCTTTTACCTTATTGATACTTGAGCTAATAGTGACTCATGCTTTTACCTCTACTGTATAAATACTTTCTAGTAAATCCTTCTTTTAACACAGTATTGGAATGAAAACAATGTTTTTGAATATTTTATAAAATAGTAATATAACCCAATAATGTTCTTTTCATTGAATTGCAGGCTGATGTGGACAAAAACATTGATCTCCTTAAGCAGAAAGATGATGATCTGACTGCTGCGCTGGAAAAAATGGAGAACCAGTCTGAAAAAAATGATATTGATGATGTGATTGTGCCCACTGCTCCTCTGTATAAGCAGATCCTGAACCTCTACGCTGAAGAAAACGCCATAGAAGACACAATCTTCTACTTGGGTGAAGCGTTGCGCAGAGATGTCATTGACTTGGACGTCTTTCTTAAGGTTAGTCTGCACCCTGTGCATTTTGTTTTACGGTTGTCTAAGCTGTAAAACACAATATTTGAATATATATTAACTCTGAGTATTCTGTTGTGTGTGTTTGTGTGCAGCATGTGCGCCTACTCTCCAGGAAACAGTTCCAACTGAGAGCCCTGATGCAGAAGGCCCGGAAAATAGCAGGCCTCAGTGACATCTACTGACCTGCCCAAATAAATCATTCCCCCTCTCAGCTGTAACACATGCACTATATGTCAAGGACCCTGCATTTTATCCAAGAACAGGAGGTTCGGGACACTCCTTTTTTTAAATCAGAGCCTTTCTAAGTACAGAAAGATGTGAAAGGTAACTAATATACCAGGACCAAAATATTCACATTTACATTCAAATCATAATTATTAAAGACAACAAGTGCTTTGAATATATCTTTATTATGTAAAACATGAAGTGACCTTTGAGGTTCGCGGAGAGGAGAACAATGGAAGGAAATCAAACATTTGCAAGAGATATATTTGCTTAGCTATGAAGTTTAGCATAGCCTTATAAAATAACAGCAACCGTTGCACTTTCTGTAACTTGTGCCTCACATTCTTCTAAAGTGTCTTTTCAGAAATAGGGTAAAGGGAAGAAGTTTGAGAATTACATTCAATATGCTCTACCTGAATTTCTTATTTTTATATCGTTTAATCTCCTAATATTTACCTGTATTGAATAACTCTTAAAATCAGCACTTTGTTTTATTTGTAGTAAATCAGTCTTCTTAACATCTCAGAATCTAGTTATATCATTATGCTTTATCATTATCATTGTCCACTACCTAACACACCTTTGCAGTCCTACTTGTGATTTATACATGTGTTGTCTGTCAATCATAACATTCTTACGGTTCTTATGCAGTCAGTTTACACGAATGTGCTTGGAATTCTTGCAGATTTAATGATAAGAATATTATGCAGACATTTTGAGATTGAACTTGTATATCTATTTGAGATGTGATGCATAAACCCACAAAGCATGAAGGGAACATTTTCTTTGCAAAGATACTTGGAGTATTGTTTGATTGCTAGTTTAATCATGGATGAAGTGTTTTGCTTACAATCAAGGGAATAACAAAGTGATCTCTTAGAGGTATAAGGGTATATAAAAATGAAAATCTGAAATAAAAGCAAGAAAAACTCTTAAATCTGGGTCTGTTTATCTAAATGCCTTACACTGCCACATTAGATGCTTAACCTTTACTTTAGGATGTAAAAAAATTACAAGTCATTTTTTTTCTTAAATTTTGTATCTTATTTTAGTTTTCAAAATATCACAAACTGCATATAATACTTGATACTCAGTGTCACTTGAAAGGAGAAAAGAAAAAAAATGATATTAATCAACAAGAGACAAATGTAGTTTTTCTATTTGGTGGTACATTGCAGAATATAATAAGAGCTGCTTTGAACACCTGACCAGGGTTGCCAAATTTGCTGTTTTCCTACGAAAATGGGCTACTTTTAAACTGTTGCCAGGGGTTAATTGTATTTATTTTATTCCCTAACAGGTTAAATGTATAAATTATATTTGACAGAAATGCCTGTATTGTAATATTTTATTAGATCCCATTCATATTCTACTAATGATAAAACTACTGGATGATGAGACAGTAAAGAGATTTTGTGAAAGAGGGGCACTGGTAGGGAGCCTGACTGTTTTCATTCCCATGGTAACAGTTTGTCTGGTCTCCACTCGATTGCTGCTAGTTATTAAAAAATAATGACTTCATCTACAGGCACTTCTATTAAAAACCTGTTAGGGATATCTTGACGTTTTAATTTTAGATTGTAATCTGTAAATAGTTCATTTTCAAGTAGTTCTAAAATAAAAGATTACCACCCCCACCAAAGGAATTTGTTGACCAGCTGTCAAGATATTACAGATACATGAAACCCGACTGTATACACACAAATTGAAATTGTGTGTGATGCATAACAGTGACAGAAAAACATAACATTTTGTATGGAATGTCGTAGGTCAAGATTTTATTTAGAATAGTTTATTTGTGACCCTCTCTGTGAAAACCCAGCTAAAGTCTTTTTTTTAGATTTACTATTTTCTGCATAAAATCATCCTACAAATCGTAAAGAACATTCTGTGAAAACATATTCTTTGTATCTTTAATATTGACTGAGTAAGACCATGTCAAAGATTGAAATCATTGTGAAGTTATCTCAGAATTAGATTTTTAGACTTTAGCCTGGTTTTTACAGAGAGGGTCACAATTGGTCGATTTTTAATATGCAGATCTGGCAACCCTGCAACTGTCATCCATTCATGTTTATGCACTCTTGTCATCTATTAAAGCTGTAGCCTTAGATTTGAAACATGTTGAGATTAAAGAATTACTGGATTCTTGTGTGACATGTAAGTAGTCTTCTGTTATCATACACAAGTTGTAAATAAAACTACTATTTCAGTTTTTCTACTTCAAAATGTCATGTTTAATTCAATGTTACTTGCCGTTTCTTTGTAATTGTTTGACATTTACTTTCTGTGAAAATCATTTCTATACCATTTTCTCAAGTTGTTTTTACTTGAAGGAACAGTGATTACATTTTTTGTTCTAAATGTAAATCTACTTCTGTCTCCGTCGCCTGATGCTCTAAACTCCGCAAACTGAGGAATCTTCATATTTGTGTGATATTTTGTGAGCCACTATTGATTCGGACCCATGTCTATCGCTACTAACAACTGGGCTTCATACCATTCAACGAAGAGTATGTCCTGTTACCACATGACCGATAAATATTTATCATCCTCTTCACATGAACCTTTTAGCTGTGATGTGAGACCTTGCGTATTGTGTCCTGTGCCCCTTTCCTCCCTCCAACACTTGCATACATACAGTCTGCACCCCAGACTGTCCCTGTTCGACCATCTGAAATGTCATTTCACAGATGATGGGCTTCAGCCTCTAATCCAGCAGCTGTGAAGGAGGGTAGGACCGGTCAACTGTTTCAACTCTAATCAGCTTTTATTGCACACGAGAGAAAGAAGCAGCCTGCTGCTGCTGGAACCTGTGCTTTTCACGATTCTGGTTTGGGTTGAGGGAGACAGGAGATGTGTGGCGGCTGGATGTGATGTTAAATCTAATTCACTCATTGCTGCTAGGCAGTGATGTGTCAGCAGGTGGAGATGTTAGAGCTAATAGGCCTGTCATAGTTGCTAACCTCAATCACTAACCTTCATAACAGCCTGTGCACTTTTTAACCCACACCTTCTGCCTTTTCACAATCTTGGTCAAAATTCTGATTTTTGCCTTATTTCTTTTTCTCGATTGCTTGAGGTAGTACTGCACTGACTGATAGCCTTCTTGTGTCCTTTTTGAACCGAACAGATTACAACCCTTATTTTATGTGAAAGGTGACAAAAGTCACGTTTGATTTAGTGTATTTGACGTAGTATCTCAGATCAGGCCCATAAACACTCAACAAAATGCTCGTAAAAAAGCATGCCGAGCCTACAGCTATTTTTATGGGGCTTAATGTGTCACCTTGGCATTGTCGATTTTTACTGGCCTCTGTGTGAGGCGGAGGAAACTGACGAAAGTGTTTATTGGCTGTCAGGTCATTGCCGTTGCTCTCAGCTGGAGTGGCGGTCGTAGCCTGCAGTGGCAAGACAAAGCTGAGACATTGATGGTCTGTCCGGCGGAGGACCCATTGTATGGGAATGTTATAGGTTTTGTTCTCTGACAGTCTATTGACCTTAGTTTAAGAAAGCTCTCTGGGCGAAACCCAGGGCACAAGGGCTTGACTGAACTGACCAATGTGGATTCCCAAAGGATCTGTATGTCTGGGAACCGAGTGAAAATATCTCATAGTGAATGCCTCAGGATTTGAAATCCACCCTCCAAATAATGAAAGACTGTTTGGACTGACAGCAAGCCTGTGAAATTTGCCCAAACCAGCGGTAGAAGGACACATTTGCTATTTTTAAATGAAAAAAACTTTGAATGAGTTTTTGTGTTTCTGTCTTATAAAACAGGGTGTGATATGAGCTTGAGTGTGATGTATTTCAGTTATTAGAAATGTCATGTAGCAAGAATGTTGATAAGGTACACTTTTTCCAAAATATAGTGCAAATAAGTAAAAGATAATGTACAGGTAATTATTTTCTTAAAATAAGTTTCCTTGACAAGGTGATCAGAGCCATGAAGTGTAAAATCCTGGACATAAAATGTTGATTTAAGCTTTAATTATTGTACAATCCATCCATTGTTCTCCAAACCACTTATCCTTTGTATGATCGCAGGTATTCTGGATATCATCCCAGCGTCGGGTCTCAGGCGAGGAATCACCCTGTGTGGATGGTAAGTTTGTCACAGATTATTTTATAATTTTACCATTACATACATATACATAATCAACCTAGTATCTAGACAAACAAGAAAACTAATTTTCACTACAATTGATATGGTGGCAGTTACATTTGTGTGAAATAAGAGCAAATAAGTCCATGGTGTGATAAGAGAGAGACATGAAAGTAGCACCCGTTTTGTGCCGAACTCTGACCCCCAGACATATTATTTCCTCCCTTGTTGAGGGTGTTGTTGAGGGTGGTCTGTATCTCTAAATCTCACACCTAACGCTAAACCTAAGCTGTGCCTGAAATCACCCATTATACACTTATATAATATTGCACTATTTGAGGGGACAGCCGCTTGTAGTTGTGGCTGAAACCATAGTGGACATATTCAGTCCCATAATGCATATGTGTTCACCTGATATTTGCAAAATTCCACAGGCAATTTGTCATTAGTGTAGCATGAAGTTCACACAGAAGCCACTTTCAAACCAAGCAGCTTTCTGTTGGTCGGTGTGGCGAATTTGGTTGGCCAACTGCCAAATCTGCATGGAGGAATCTTTCACCCTCATTTAAAATTCCTGATCATATGGATTATTATCTGAAAAACTCACCAAACAGAAATGCGATCGTACCTTAAGTACCTTTTTAATTGATTGGGAAGGGTTTAATTATGGTTTATACAAGCTATAGTTACATTTTAAGACAAATCGTTTCATAATTAAGAGGTTCATGGTTAGCAAAGTGTCAAAAACGACAGCCATTTTATGGTGCACTGTATCTAAATTCGTCGCTTGGTTTAAGTCGCTCCTTAAAGTGGTGTATTGTAGTGGACTAACATAGGGAGAAATGAATTTCAGATACAGCCCTACTGTGCACTGAATGGTCAGGAGTATGGCTTATCACCTGTTTAACTGACCCAGATAGACAAAGCAATCCCACAGTCGTTATAAAGAATGGTAAAAACAATAAGCATAAAATCACGGCCCACGCTTTAGGAACAAGCAGATAATAAAGGGTGGAGGAGTTGTGTTCTACATTAAGTTAGGGGTTAACTATGTAGCTTGGGTTAATGTAATTGCATTGATTTGAAGGGACTACAATTGCAGCGCAGCATTCTCTGTTTGCCACTGTGCAATTATTTAAGCAGTGCAGACTTAATTATCTCTGCTTGCACCAGAGTCTCCTCCTAATTACTAACAATGTGTGCCTTATGTAGTAATTATTTACCCCAGAAACATCTCAATCTAATTATAATTAAGGATGAGCAGTATATATTTATTCTCCTAAGCCTAGTTTATGTAGTGGTCTCTTAATGAGCTGTTGAAAAGGTTCTCTCTCTTGCTCTTTATTTTTGAATTGGAGCGATGTACCTTATGATAGATATCTTATGATACCTTATGATACATACTGCTGCTTGGCAACCATCTGATTTCAGAAAGTATGATTGTGTGACAACTTCTAATGAAAGTTTACCGCATTTCCTCCCACAAAGTGAAGCAGTCTAGAGTGCCGATAGAAAAGGCAAGCAGGTAGAAGGCAAGTTCATGAATATTTAAATGGTGTGTTTCTAGTATGCTATTTTTAATGGAGAAATCTGTTTGCATGTCCTTGTAGGAAATACTCCATGACACTGACTAGAAGAAGTTTTAGGACTGTCAAAGCTAAAGGATTAGTTCACCCAAAACTGTTAATTTGTTGAAAATATACTCGCCCTCAGGTCATCTTTGATGAACAGAGAGACAATATAAAGAACAAAAAAATCATCAAGATGTTTTTTAACTTTAAAATGTTGCTTCAGGCTAAAATACGAGTTCTCAATCCATAAAATAGCTTTCTTCAGTGAACTTGTCCAAAACAACAGGAGAGAAATATACACAGCCCGAGCAATGTTTATAGGTACAAACAGTTCTAAACAGTTCTATGTTATATAATTTTTTGTACTGGTGGAAGAGTTATTACGGATTCATGGACTCATATTTTGGCCAGAAGTTATGGTTTAATGTTAAAAGGCATTTAATGATGGATTTATTTCTTACAAACATGATTTTATTATTATTATTATTTTACTTCAAGACTTTAATTGATGGACTGGAGTCACGTGGGGTACCTGTGGATTATTGTGATGTATTTATCAGCTGTTTGAACTCTCATTCTGACGGCACCCATTCACTGCAGTGGATCCATTGATGAGCAAGTGATATAATGCTAAATTTCTCCAAGCATGTTTTGATATAGAAACAAACTCATCTACATCTTGGATGGCCTGAGGGTGAGTACATTTTTAGCACATTTTTTTTTTTGGTCCTTTAACATTCATAAGATACTGACTGAAATGACAGCTTTTAAAACATTAAATTAATTTGCTATTTATTTAACACTGGAAACATATGCATCTTTATATTATAACACCTTAAATTATTCTCACTACATGGGTCTTTTTATACATGGAAAATATAGATGCCTTAATATTTTAGTTTTGTTTAACTTTCTCAAACTAAATAACTGAATTCCACAAATCTTCCATATCTTAAAATACTGCACATCTAACTTTGTTTTACTTTACTTTGTTTACTTTTGATCAGTATTGGCAACACTGGAGAGCTGAATATTATGTGGGAAATAGGCACATAATATTTCAAAATGCCATTTTTTTCCACAACATGAGATTTTATTATTTTTGTGTGGCTAAATATAACAAAAATCTAATAACAACATCTTGGCTGGTATTGCTTCTGTCCTCTAATGCTCAGCACATCAGATAAAAAAGCATGATCCATGAGTGCAGATTGCAGCTGTGAGTGCCCTGTTTCTGAGCTGTCCTGAAGAGGGCATTGCAGCAGTGTCACAAGCTCAGCAGCACAGCCTGAGGAGTGATCAAACCCAGAAACGCAGGACGTACAAATCCACTTCAGTCACTCAATCGGTCTGATTGTCTTTCATAAGAGAAGTTTTGCACGCCTTTATTATATTTCCCCATAGCCTTTCTCTGATTCGGGTCTTGTGATTTGCAAAAACGACACAACTAGTGAAAGTCACCTTAGCCGAGCTAAAGGTTAATCATCAAAATGGAAGGTGAATGAAACAGAGCGGAACAGTGAAAGAGAGAAAGAATAGCTTTGTGCTCTCTGCAGAGTTTCCTATTCATGCCAAAATTCATCTTTAATATAATCACGCTATGTGATTTCCAAAATACGCATAGTACAGAACATAAATGCTAAATGTGTTGCAATTGCAGAGGCAGAGCTAATTTATCATTAATGGCCCTTGCTTTGTAGTATAAATCTGCTTCCATGGGAATATATTTAGCAAATATATTCCATCATAGAAGAACATTAACCTAATATCCTTCCTATCATCCCTGTCATTTGAGTGAGTGAGTGAGTGAGTGAGTGAGTGAGTGAGTGAGTGAGTGAATGAAATGCAGAGGTCAGTAATTCCATACAAATATGACAAGAAGGGAAAACATTCACACACACTGATAAATTGACTTATATGTACATTAATGAACCCAATGGTGGCCATTTCTACAAATAAACTATGTTGAATGACAGCCATCTGTTATTAAGAGGCATATTCTTACAATGCAGCAATTCAAAAAAGAAAAAACATTATCTTTATCTTCCTCTCCTTCTCTTGCTAGCTTGTAATTATTTGAACAATGCCTAAGACTCTGTGTTACGAGCACTTCCTCTGTCTGTTTGCTTCTTCAAGATGAATCGCTTTATGTATTCCCCAATTGTAAGTCGCTTTGGATAAAAGCGTCTGCAAAATGACTAAATGTAAATGTTGTATTAACTTAAAGCTGTATTTTGGGACTCTCACAACTGTTTACAGCATAGGATATTACTTTAATCACATCATATTTCATAATTCAAAACAGAAAAGTAGCTCTTTTTCAGACTCCTTTAAGTTCTATTGGGAAAAGTGCCAAACTAATCAAAGTTCACTTATTCACAGAGATGAGGCTTTAGTGTACACATCTCTTCCAGTCCTTTAATATATTTGATTTTCACCCTGCCATTTCTATTTTGCCCTTTAAAACGAACTTAAACTTCAGATTATTTTCAACGAATGGACTGGAGAATGATATGATTTCATAGAAGTGGGGTAGTTTATGTAATGTTTTACCCTGAACAGATTTCCTATAGTGTGAGCCATTGCTAAACGACAAAAGAAAATGTTGATTGATTTAGCTGTCTGGTTATTGCTTTAGCAACTTAGACAATGACTTAAATGAAATGGGGGGTGCATTTATTTAATGGGAATTTGTGCTTGTAAAATCCTTGTTATTATGGGCTCTTCAGGTCAAGCGGTATAGATCAATGACCTGTCATTCATTGCAGTAAGTGTCTGTCTGTGTGTGAGAGACATACTTAAAGGTCAGCCTCATCTGCCTTTTCACTACATCCCCAGCTTCTGTGATAAAAATAAAGGCAGATGGTCACACAACCACATTTGACCTCTGATTTAATCACATCAGAGTGTCCTCTACAACTTGGTGCCTCAGACTGCAGATTTATCGCTGTAACAATCACTAAAACATTCATGAAATCATACAGTGACATGATGTTTTGGGATAACACACAAAAAAGCACTCAGTTCTGCATAGCTCTTCTCCGTATAGAGAGACAGATGCTTGTTTACTAGTCTTACTCTCAACTCTCGAGTTAAAATGGAAAGGATGGAGAAAGGGAGGGTGTGAGGATGAGATGATATGATACAACCTGGCCAGATGTTCCGAGTGACTTCAAAGTCTTCAAGAAGCTCTGAAGTAAGTTACCTGGGAATATATTGAAACAAGGCCAAAATCTCTGCGGCACCTGATTCTCAAAGAGTAGCTAGAAGCCACGTGACTAGGTCAAAGCAAAAACATTATTTTAGTGTGTGTGTGTGTGTGTTATATAATGTGTTTTGAATATAACAAAATGACAGTTTACAGATAATGTTAAAAAATATATGTTTTACCAAATATTTTAAGTACCTGCTTGTAAAAAGTATATATCATTTTAAAAATGACACTTTCCAGAAAATGTGTCCTGAAACTGTTAAAAAAAGAAGACTATGAAAAAACTATAATAAATGAAACGGGGATCAAAATGAACTGTTTACCCTTCAACATGTTTGATTGTCAGGAGGTGAAACTATTTAGATATGAACCATTTTATTTTTCATTAATTTTCTATTGTTTGCAACCTGTTGCTAAAATTTGGAAATGCTATTTTAAAGTCTTTGTTTGTGTTTTTGCAGTTTTCTAGCAGTAAACATTAAATAGATAATTAAACAGACAAAGTCAATAAAACTGATTGCATGGCTAGCACAGTCAACTTAATTTGTAAACACTGAGAAAATGTAATGAGGTTATTTAGGCCTACTCCCCAAATGCTGTGGAAAGGGTCCAAATTATGTTTTTGTTTATTTATTGTAATATCGAGTTCATCAACAGAGTTGTATGCAAAATATGGAACGTGGATAAATGGTATGTAAAATTAGTTATGCACTTTTATTTTGTTTATAATGATTCAAAAGGTTACGTCACAATTATTGATCGTCGTATTTTAATTGTTGAATACAGTCAAAAAGGTCAAGACCTCTGCGCTTTGACCTCTGAACCATAGGTGAGGGATGGAACATGTATCCGACATGTGTTTAAAACTAGCTACTGCTAGATTAATATGTCTCATAAACATGGAATGCGTCGTGTCTCTAATTTTTCATACCTTGCACCGTCTAGAATATCTACAAAATTTTTAGTATATAGGCTAACGTTAGATAATTATAAATTAAATTCTCTAACTTTAAAAACATCAGCACAACGCATGCATCAAAATTAAGGAGGTTTGTAATGTATTATCATGCAGTATTACAACACTGATTATTCAGTCCGCGCTCTCAGCATCTATGGTGAGAATTATGTGTTGTGCGCGCACGCACACACGCTGGCGCAGGCCGAGCATCACACGCGCGCGCGCGCACACACACACACACACACACACACACACACACACACACACACACACACTGCTGAGAGATTATCATCATCAGAGCGCTCGGCAGCAGAGACAGAAAGAGGGAGACGCGGAGGAGAGCAGCAGCCCCACCGATCCTCGAGCGAGAGAGAGAGGCAGCGTCTGGAGCAAGAGCTGGGCGGGGAAATAACTGCGGTACTGAAGAAATACTTCATTGCCGAACTGCAGCAGTTTGTCGGCACCGCAACTTCGTTCGTGTAAAGCAAAATGTCATCGTCGGGGAAAGACAACAGCTCCCAACATGCGAATTACGTGGGACCGTATCGCCTGGAAAAGACGCTTGGCAAAGGACAGACAGGTTAGTCCTTTTGTGTGCTTGAGATCAGGGATGGTGACACGCGCTATCACCGCTGCTCAATTACTCGCGCGATGACTAAATATGATGTGTGTGTGTGTGTGTGTGCGTGCGCTGACATGTCATTGTGTAGAGGTTTTCCGCAGATAAAGGACCTCAGCCTACTTTTCTGACCATCCAGTAGTGAAATTTGATCAGTTGCAGAATGCTTTTTGGGTGGAAAAAGTTGGCAAACGTTTGTATTTTCGTTCTATAAAAGGAACTTGTCTTCGCAAATGACAGTTTGGCTTTGCGGCTCCGCTTTGCTTCTGGCTAATGCCGTTAATCCCGATTTATCAGACAACGGGATGTGGTTGCACTTGCAGATCCCACTGCTGAATCCATTTGCCTCGTACAAGAGCTAGAATTGAATGTTTGACATCAGGGTACAGGTGGCCCTCGGATGCTGCTGCTGCTGCTGATGGGACAGTTTTGCTGCATCCGTAGTGCACCATGTGTTAAACCAGATTCCCTCTGCAGTTCGGTGGTGCTGAAGTTTGAGAAACCAGTCCTGCTTTAGTTTAGCTACAGGCCACTGAAAGGTTGTTGGCTGATTTGAGTTATTGTAATAATCAATAATCATTTAGGTTTTATATGATCACACAATGAATGACAAAAAATATTATTATGTTCATGTCAGCTTATTGCTGCAAATTGCTGTATGACATGGGAGTGTGGAAGAAATATTGATCTGGCGGCACTTTTTTTTGCTCAATGTTCTGTGGCCATTGGCTTCTTCTGGTGTGGTTTTGGTAGAGAACAGTTATTCAGTCGATATCTCTGGCCAGACGTATCCAAGTGCCTGCAGCTGTTATGCAACACATGAACTGCAACTGTTAAAGTATAGATTGACTGTGTTTTGAAGAACATGGAGGCCACAGTTTGTAGTCATGTCTTCAGGCGTTTTCCATTAAAAGAATCCAGTATGGCTGCATTCTGTACAGTCATAACGTAGACATACAGATGAATTGGTGACAATTTATGATATATTATTAGCTCATGAAATTGTAATTTCAGTTTTGTGACTTTTACTTTGTGTCTGTTAGCGTTGAAGCCGCTTAAATAGTGTCCTAAACATGTTTCAGTCTCTTCCTGGAGTCCAAACACTACATTGAGTGTGTTCTGTGTCTGCAGAGATTCTGAAGTATACACGTTGCTATCCCATAAGTCCCGTAAGTAGCTGAGGAGCCATCAGATTAAACAAATTGAGAACTGTAAGGCTGGTGGATCTTTTCAAGTTGTATATCAGGAAATGTGTTTCTTGTGCTTGAATTATATTTAACAATACCAGAGTAAATAATTTTTTTGTGATTGCTGATAGTATGTTCCAAGTCAACTAAAATACATGTTAAAGGAGAGTGCCAACATAGTCGTTGGTATAGAAATATACAGTAGACCTACATACTTGAAGAACGCAATTCATCATTGGTTGAGAACTACGTTTAGAACATTAATTCAGTTCATACTCTGACAGAGATTCTTTCTTGTGAGAAAAGTGGCCAAAATATTGATGACTCACCTTGCACTCATGGTAGTCTCTACATTTTTGTCCAGTAAGAATCTCCCTGACCACCTGCTTCTGCCTAGCAACAGCTGTTAGAAGATCACGGTTCGTAGCTGTAATGGAAACTAAAAGGTTTTAGCTATTCAAAAATCATTGGGCAATCAACGCCTTAATATGTTTCACCGCAAATTTCAATTAGAAAATACATTGTCAAAATAGACTGCAATTATCAAGTCATTTCCATGGGGTTTTAAAGTGATGGTTCACTCAAAAATAGGGATGCACGATATGAAAAAAATGTACAGATAACCGATAATTACATTGTTCTCTTCACATATCTTTAGTCTCAGTGCTACCTGAGGTGCTGTTGCTAACAGCAGACATATCTTTGTACAAAAAATGAAAACTTCAAAATAATCAACACAGAATGCGGCATTCAGTCAAAAACATAATATCTTTAGGTAGAATGTATACTCATGGAAGTTTAAAACATTCAACACAGATATACTCATGGAATTAAATGGTATATGACATAAAACGCAACATTTTATCTACATAAGCTTTCACGTTGTAACGACTACGGCAAAGCAGCTGTTGTCCTGTAGTAGACGGTTACAGAACGCCACGAAGTAGCAGCTGAAGTCACGAACGCACAATATGACATTGGAATGCCGTTACCGTTCCAACAGTGGAGGCTGCTTAAAGTCCCTTAATACAGCTTCGGTGCGACGATGACCTTTTAAGTGAGATATCTGATTTGTTAGGTTAAAACTTGATGCTTTTCTTCCTCCTCTCGGAATCCTTGCTGAACATGCGTTGCAAATAGCAATGGTATTGTCCTCCTCTGCCACCGAGAAAAACTTCCAGACCGGCGAAGACATGTTCACAAATGATGACGTAATGAGCGCGACACAAGCTGAGAGTCACTGCAATTTAAAGCTGCAGTCACTTGCTCTCGGAAAGCGGATGAACCTCAGATAAATCAGAATGATTGATTGATTTACCAGCAAGCGTACTTTATCAGATCTAGATATCGGATTTCATTTATTTATCTGAGCAATAAAAATGACGTCATTTTCACCCCTACCGGTCGATAATTTATCTGTCCGATAAATATCATGCATCCCTACTCAAAAATGACAATTCTGTCATTATTTATTCACCCTCATATCATTTTAAAACTGTACGACTTACTTTCTTCTGTGGAACACAAAAAAAGTTATTTTGAAAAATCTTTCAGTGAGTCTGTAAAATGGAAGTCACCAAAATGGTCTGGTTACCACCATTCATCAAAATATCATCTTGTGTGTTCTTCAAAAGAAAAAAAAGTTGTTTGGAATGACATGAGTATTTTCATTTTTGCCTGAACTATGCCGAATTATCGTCAGATTTCTCAGTTAACCCAACAATATGCAACCAGTGCTAACAATGTGTTTATATGACGTGATGACTGTAAATGCATGCATTGCTTGTTGTTCAACAGAAGACATGACATGCGCTGTTCCTTTGCGAATAGAATGTTCTGTTGGCAATTAAACTATTGGCACCACTTCTTAAAATAAATCCTTGTGTAGCCCGTGGTTAGATGAGCGGGTTTGCTTCTGTCTGGTTAGCGGAGGGTATTCCTGCTCGTTCTGCCGCCGTTGGCATGGCTGCTGAGAGAATGCTGCACAATAAACGCCGCTTCCCAGTGCTGCTGCTGCAGAGGAGAGCCCATATGTCATGAGAGAGACTCACACAGAGAAAGAGGAGCTTGGGGGAGGGGTATTGATAGATGGGAAGGGGGGTGTGCTTGGGGATGAGGAAGAGAGAGAGAGTTCTCAGAGCTAAAGCGGGACCCCCATGGGAAACAGTAAAAAGGACGCTCTAGTTTAATTTACCCCCTCCCTCACCTCCCCAAATCAAAACGGATGTACGTGCCTGTATTTTTGCCTTCCCTGTTTCTTTGTGATGCTTCAGCCATCACACATAGCATCCTCGCTGCTTGAGTCAGTTGAAAGTAGGCAGAGGAAGATTACAGGAGATCACTGGCTGAGACCGATTGGACTGTGGTAGTGAAAAAAAAAGTGTTGCAACAATAACTGCTTTATGAGACTCATGCAGTTACTGTGTATTTCTTTCCACTAATTCGTTCTGTTCATATCCCCACTACTCTACTTACCATTTATGCTAAAATGACTTACAGTTTTTCAGTACCACAGAACACAAGCATCTACTTGCTGGGTTGAAAACAACCCAATTTGGGTTATGAAACTTTTTTCAGATAGAGGTGCATTAATTCTGGCCTAGCAATTAAGTAATTTTAAACCATAAAAAAGCATGACATTCACATACCTCACAAATGCCTGATGGGGTTAAACATAAAATAAATTTACCCAATTTGTTTTTTGGAATAAAAATAAATATTTAATATTCTCTTAATTTTTGTTAAAATAACCCAGCGCTGGGTTCGTCCATTTTTGTTCTGCAATGAAAAACACAGTCATCAATTGTTTATATAAAATATGAACACGTAATCATACTGTTGTTGCATCAAAATGTGAAATAAACAGGCAGGAGACAACAGAAACATTTATTTTCTAATAATAACTTACATCAATCTCAAAAGAATGATGCTCTCCTATGTCTCTGGCTTTCAACATCTACAAAAAACAAAGAAACATTCTTTTAGCCTTAGTAAAACAAATGATAAGATGAAATTATGCAGTTTACTTGCCTTAAATTGTCTTTCCCTCTCTTCTGAAGAAGCTGAGAAAATCGCCTCCTCCTCACATAGGGGTGGGCGATATAACCAAAATCTTCTCCTTCCCTCACACTGTCAGGGTGTCCCAAAGGAGGCCCGTTAATGAAGCGGCGAAGTACCTGAATCACGCACACTGTCACGGGCAGAAACCGAGCCCTCTTGCTGGGTCAGGGTTAGATGGCTTGTATGAGCTGGCTCCATGCAGAGTGGTGGTTGAGCCCCAGGCCTCCACTGCACTTCCAGCATGGACATGGAGATAATCAAGCTATATATACACACTACCTCAGGGCCTGTGAGTGTCCTTTACTGCAGAGGTGCTGGTGCAAGGCAGATATGAAGCGCTGCCGGCAGAACCACATAAAGTAAGGTCATTTTGCAGCAGTGCACGTTGGGTTCTTTTCAATCCAAGGTAGTGCTTCTGCATATATGGGACTCCGTTGCTCCTCTTTGCCAGAATTTAGGATAGAAAAGCACAGTTTTAGCACTAGAACTAATCTAAATCTTAACAGCACCAAACAGAAGTGTAAAAGTAGTGTCTACCATTGTTGGAACAAACAGATTTAGCAGCCCTAAACTCATTCTCAATGTGTCTGTGCCAGACTGGTTGAGATGCTCAAACGGAGATGTTTTGATATGTTTTTTTAAACAATTCAGTTTTTTAATATCTGACTTGGGATGGGAGACATTTAGCTTAATTTTAAGCCATGGTCATATACAATGGAATTGAGAATATGCAAAAAAAAAAAAAAAAATTGTGTTGCTTAGAAGAAAGCCATATATGATTTATTATATGTTACTTGTGTGCCTAATAATTTCTGAGTGATCTATCACTTTAAATACAGTGGCCTGTAATATCAAAATGGACCTGTATTATCTAATTGGTTTCTTTGATTAATGGAGTGTGGTTATTGTTTAAAATAATATAGTTAGGAGGGGAAATTTGAATTAAGCTTTTAAGAAACAACATCTTCATCAGCAGAAAGGATGTTTTGTTTTTAGCCTGAAAAGCCTGTTTGAGATGTCAGCTGTTGACTGTCATGCTGGGCTGACTGTGTGAACAATTTGTCTGTGTGTTTCTGTCTGAGGGGGTTGCAGTCTCCCAGACATATTCCAGCCTTCAGTTGGCTCTCATTTAGTAAGTGCTGGATAGCAGTGGTTGGTTGTCATGGCTGCGCTCCCTTCCCACAAGCCTTTTCTCACAATGGCCAGCCATGCTTTCCATCTTAGAGATCAGAGGCAGACAGCAACAGTCCTCGTAGCCCCTCTTTCCCACCCTTGATTTATGTAGATTACAGTCAGTCTCTGCTATTAACACTGGAAGATGTACACAGAGGAGTCTATGGAGGAATACGCAGCCTTTGCGTCATACGCAATAAATTAATGCTTCAGAAAAATGTTGAAGGAATGTGCGCTGGAATGATTGGTAAAGAAGAGCTGATTCCACTGATGGGCTCTTATGTGGGATTAGATGCATTTCTCATTTAAGGCTGGAATTATCTGCCAGCATTTAGTTTCTTGTTGACTAACAATTATATAAATATATTTTATATTTAGTGGTTTATTGCTCATTCTTGTCACTCTTCATCTTCACTCTGAATCCTTCCTCTTGGGCCTTAGGAACATTTCAGAGAGATTCCATGTTTTCTCTGCAAGTGTTTTGTGGCCAAACACAGTGAGAAATATAAAATGAGGTGTGCTGGTAGTGTTGTTGTGGATTATTGTATTTGTGAAATCGGGTTGTGAATGTACTGTGCATACGGAGATCAAAAACTAAAGCTGAGTTTTTAAGTAACTGCTGAATCTACATAGCATTAACCCAATAGCATAAGGTCATCCATAGCCTTCAAGGCAGAACAGATGGGCCGAATTTCTAATCTGGCAGATTTAACATTATACACCAATTAAGGTTCCACCTTATATTATGTGGTGTTGTTAACTACTGTGTACTTATGTTTAAATTAATCAATTGATACAATGCACTTATTGTGTACAGATGGTTTTACATTGTACTCATACTAAAATAAATACCAGCGTGTAATTAATTTATGTGATTACATTCATTATTACAGTGTTGAACTATACCTCACCCATACCAAGTGTTTTCCAATACAATATAACACAATGTGTACATTGTACTTATTTGATGTAATTACATAGTAGTTAAGGCTACCTAATATAAAGTGGTACCCCAATTAATAGTAACTTTTGTAGGACCTAACCCTGCGTTTTTGTGTATGATTGTTATCGTTGGGTCAAATTGCCCTTAAGTGGATTCAGTATAATTCAGACAAAATCACTCTATGAAAAACAATCTGTGAATATTATAAAAAGTATTGTAACTATTTTTGTAGCATTAAAAAAAATTTACTCAAAAGCAAGAAGTGTGGAAAAGCTCTTCTCTTTGCATTCCTGAACCGCAAACAGTAGATTGTGGCGATAGCAATTCCAAGATCATGGTTTCTGTTCTGTTCCCAGTAAACTGAACATGCATGGACTGATAAAAATGTGCGCCTTTAATGCAATTAAGTTCCTTTGGGTAAATGACCCTAAATTTTGAAAAGTCACAAAATTTCAAGAAAAATATAATAGGTTGACCAATATTTCCATCAACTCAAAAATGAAAATGGGTCAGATTGACCCACAACATAATGAAATTGCATGACAAGCACTATTTTCTGTCCTGTGTTGATGTATTTCCTTTTGCATTTGATAGTAATAGTCCATGGCAGGTGGTGTTGGGGGAGGGGCATTCACTTTCTAGAGAACATTTGATTGGACTAAAAATCAGTGTAATGCATGATGAGTCATCAATGTGATATCCAGAATGGAAAGACTATAAACTTGAAATGTATATATTTGCTTACAAGTGAAGTTTGTCAATGGTTTGGAGTGCACTAGCTTATGACCTCAAAGCGGACTCAAGTTTTGATTTCATGGTATTAATGACTAGATTTATAGTGTGAGTCTGGTCTTTAAATGTCTTGAAAGCTAGTTTCTCTTATTTTTTGGTGGTCATTTGTGCAGACAGAAATTAAGCTGTTTCATTTACGCTGCTCACATTGTCTGCTTGGTGCTGTACAGTGCATTGTGTAGTTTTGGTAGTCCCCTCCCCCTTCCCCAGTGCAGAAAATTGCTCCCTAGTGCCTGATGCAGCTGTGAAGCCTTTTATCAGAGAAACACAGCATAGACACTTTACTCCTGGTCTTGTCCCTTTCCATGTTCCTCTCTCTATCTCCAACACACCACCCCTGTCAGCAGCGTCTTCTACCTTTGCTGACTTACCGTGAATGCCTGGTATCTGCTCTTTACACAACCTATGAAGGTTTTAGCTGGATGGTATTGACAGTCCCAAGGCTGGAGTCACAAGACCCACTTGGGTAGTTCTGATGTGACTTGATTTGCAAATTGCCTTGTGAAGAAGCATCCGATCAGAAATGGGACAGCAAGCAGAAATAATTACCCAAATGCCAACCTTACTGTAGATTGTTGTATATACAAGCATCCTGAAATGCTACCATTAAATCTGCAGTGACACTGGAGTCCAAACATTGGGCAACTGCTCAACAGATGGACTAATTCTGGGTTTAATTAGGATAGACGTTTAGCCTGTAGCCCATGTAAAGCACTCTCGTGCCTATGTGCGAGTTCAAGTCAAAACAGAGTGAGACTGCAAGCACAGATTAATAGGAATATACTGATAGTACATGGACAGGGAGATAGAGGAGAGAGAAGGGGTGAAATAAGTGAAAGGTGCAGAAATAGATGTGGAGGGAGAGAGCAGTACGAGAGAGAGTTTGAGTGGAATAGATTGTAGAAAACTTGAAAGAGAGGAGAGATAAACATACAGTGTACGAGAGGGAGAGAGAGAAAAAGTCTAAAGGGATAGTTCACCCCCCAAAAAATCTGTCAGCATTTATTCACCCTTATATCATTCCAAACGAAGATATGTTAATTGAACTCCGAGTAATCTCTGTCTCTCCGTTGAAGGTCTATTCAACCAAAACTTTGAGGTTTCAAAGAGATTGTAAGCATTATCAGTATGAATCAGGTGGTTCAGTCCAAGTCTTCTCAAAAGACACAATCACTTTATAGGCTGAACAGATTAAATTAGGCAAAAAAGCATTAAAGCATTAATTAATGCACATACATAGAGCTCATCAAATAAGGTAAACTGAATCTCAAAGTGATTATTTGATGCATGAAAACAGACTTCATTGGTTCTTAGTGCATGTTAGAGCACATCAAATATACTAAACAGAAGCTCAGTGTATGTGCGTTGACCAGTGTTGAAGACAGAATCACAACAGATCAACATTTCATTCACTGATAATCTTCCACTCCAGTGAGCTGTTAACAGTTGCGTCTGGGTCATTGAGTCCAGAACCAGATGAGTCCAATTTGTGAACATTTTGTGAACTGGTTCTGTCACTGTGATTCATTAAAATGATCCAGCTACCAAGAATGATTCATTCATGAAACAAACATCGGCATTTTCAGTGAATGATGATTTCCATTTTTTTGTCTATTGCTCAGATATTATATACTGTTTAATTTATATACTGTGTGATTTTTAGAAAACTTGGAAAAAATGCATGAGTATGAATCATCTTTATGGTGCATTTTGGAGCCTTACAGTCCCAGCCTTCATTTACTATAAACATATGAAAACAGTGTCCAGTATATTCTTTAGAAATTTAGCTTTTATATTCATTGAATCAAGTTTTGAATGACATATGGGTGAGTAAACAATGACAGAATTCCTTTTTAGGTGACAATTCCTTAAAAAACCCTGCAATTTTTGCATTACTGCAAAAATATAGCACATATTCAGGCACACTTACCAAAAGAACATGTCAGACTCAAATGATTGAAGGCTAAACAAGCAATTTTATCACAAAGCACGCTGAAAATAAAAATTATAATGCTGCGTTACAATACAAAATTATTCATTCATAATTTTCTTTGGGTGTCATTGTGCTAGTACTGTATGAATGAAGTGAGGTGCCATGTCATTTTGTACGCATGATTGATTGGTAAAGAACCCACAAGGGCTGAAAATCCTGTCCAGATGGTGGGGTTTGGTCAGGCTGTGTCATTAGTCAGGTGGTTGCTGATGCTTGATGGCCCCTTTATTCGTAACTGAACGGCTGCAGCTTTTCTTTTATTTAAGAGTAAATTAGAGGGCAGAATGTACAGGTGAAAATGAACAGGGTTTGAGAGGAATGTGTGTATGTGCATCCAGCTTATAGACTAGCTGTTTCACACTTTCACAGAGTATTAATAGTGTGGCAGTACCACATCTTTTCAACCAATCACTGCCTGCTCAGCACAAACCCAGCAATAGAATAATAGCTACACATATCTTTTTCCTTCTGTCTAAGACAAGTTGAGGGTTTCTATGGAAACCGGGGCAGGCTCTGTGCAATTTTATACATATGTTTTCTGGACGGCTGTGCCTCCTCGGCCTTGCCTGAAGGGTCCAGCTATTGATTGTAGCTTCTCTGCCTGAGCTATTAGAATGTGAATGAGGATCTCCCCCATCTCTTAATGTGTGCTGAATAATGCCTTTCAAGGCCGAATTTGAGCTTTTACCTTGTCTGATATTATCTGTAAGCTCATAATTTCACACATAATGGCTGGATCTGTACCGATGGGACTTTTTGAATGGCCAAAGGTTCCTGTATAACTGAACATACAGTTTAATCTCCGTGTGTATACTTTAAAGTCTAAAGTGGCTGGACGACCTGAAAGTCTTGCCTATAAAGTGTCCAGACATGTTCATACTTTGTCACACTGTAATGTTCATCATGTTCAAACTGTCTAATCAATGGTCTAATAATAGCTGTTTTATTTTGCATGTAGCAGGTCATCACATGGGGGTGCCATTTTGAGATCACATGACGAGCCAAATATTATTCGCTTTATCTTGGTAACTGCTGGTGTGTTAGACATGTTCACTTAAGAAATTAATTAATCATGCCATTTATCCAATGCCCTGAAAACTTCAAGAAAAGTGAATTCAGAAATGAGAATGTTGTTGTGTCATTTCAATCCTGTGTATGACTTACTTCTGTTGAACATAAAATAATATATTTTGAAAAATATGCAGTGTTTTTTTTTTTTTCCATATAGAGAACATTCAGTATAGTGTTTGGACCACAACATTCTTCAAAATATCTTGTTTTATGTTCCACAAAATAGAGAACATCATACAAGTTTGGAATGTCATGAGAGTACATGATAATGGAGTTTCCATTTTTGGGAGGACTGAGTTTGAGGCTATACCTAGAAAAAAACAAGAGTGTATATCACTGCATAGGTCTAAGACCACTGATATTGGAGGTCCAAGACCACAAGATATTGGCCAGTGCAACATAGACCTAAAACAACTTAAGTGCACCTTTAAATAGACGAAACCTGAAAGAAAAATGAGCAAATTATTGCTATTGAGGAGGCTTTAGAAGCACTGAAATTAATGGCGAAAGTGTTTTCAGAGATTAAATTTAGAAATCAGTGGGAAATCAGAACAAAGGCTGCTTATTTTGACACCAACACAATACAGAGAGAGGGAGACAGAGACAGATAGAAGAGTTATTTATAATGTAAGCGTTCCTCTCCTACATTTCTTTGAATGTTTCTCCTTGCAAACGCAGGTTACGCACGTTATTTTTCAGTGCTTTCATTAGTTTGCCTGTGGCACTGCCTCATTAATTCTCTGCCTTTCAATGTAGCTTGTGTTAATACAGTTGTAATGAAATATGCAGCCCTTTCTCCATGAGGAATGAATGAGGTTTGTTGCTCTACAGGGATCTATCACACACATAGTTAAGACACCATAGCCATTTTCTACTATTATTACACATTTGAATGTGGCTAGTAAATGAGTTTACAGGCATGTTTTGTACATGATCAGTGCTGAGGTATAGGCATAAAGAAAGCAAGATAGTGGGAAAATCAGCCAGCATGTGTTCTTGAGGACACTAGAGTCAAGCTTTGGTTGCCTCCACAGACGATCTATCCTGAGATAGAAGGCACAGAGCTTGTAGATACATGTGACATGAAGCATTGCTCTGTAATTCTGTGCAGTTTCATGCCACATACACCATGTTGTGTTAGTGTATACTTTCTGTAACTGGTTTAATAATACTCTTTCTTATGCTTATTTATGATGTGGATTGATCAAGTCATTAGCTTGTACCACTTAGCTTTATTTAAACAATTATTAGGACTGGGTAATGATGACAGTTTCCTGATTCAGATTAGGTTTTGATTCATAAGCTATCTATTCAATTTTATTCATTTTGCTACCATTTTTGTATCTTTTAGTTACTGCCCAGGTTGCTATTCTTTCATATGAAATAATTTCTCTCTCAGATATTGCTGTGAATTATACAGGGCAGAGTTTCAGACTGATTCACTCTGGACTTTTTGAACTATTCATTCAAACAACCTGTTCATAATAGTAGTTTGTTTTGGGAATCAGACTATACTATTCACATTTTATATTGTTAGTTCTCTAAAACGAATAGGCTCATTAGTAAACTCAATATTACCCGGCCCTAACAACATTTTTAATATTCTGTCATACTTTAAAATGTGAAGCGTTCACACTACAGGGTAGTCAATGTGTTACTACTACTGAAATTAATTACACTTTACAAGTGTTATGTGTAACACGGACACAGCAATATGTCACCAGACTTGCTTTATTTGAGCTATGAAAGCTAATGGCCTGCTATAATTTGTGCAATTGACAATAAATTATTAATCCGTTTACATTTCAAGTAGCCCTGCTCCTGTAGTGACTTTTCTCATGCCTGAATGAGCTTTGTGTTGTAAATGACATCATGTGACCAGCCCCTCATGTCCATATGACCTGGACACAGCCAATGAGAGATCCCGCTAACTAGATAACTGTGTCAACATGAATCATTGTTATTGATATTGCCTGGCACATCATACCAGGCAGGGCATTCGGTTCAGATACTTTTTTTGTCCCATTTACCCCCATTAGAAACTAAAATAATCCATCCATGACATAACTAGAAATCCACCCACATATTACAGTAACGCACACACACACACACACACACACACACGCTACGGAACTTGGTCATTCTTCATCTGTTCAAAATATGTTAAAATCACATCTACAAGAGATAGCAGCGCACCACCTCGGGCTACATCAGGGTTGTGATCTCTCCACATGGCAAGACCCCTCACACCCCGTAGGTCACACACAGATGGCCTCACGACTGCTTGTGCGTGTCTCTGTGTCCGCGCGTGAGATTCTCCGCAGCTTTTAGCCTCTGTGCAGGCTTCTGATCAAGTGGCATAATCAGATTAGGGAGGTGGGGAGAGGGTGAACAGACATTATTTTCACTTTGACTGCAATGATGACAGGTACTGCCACAGGCATGTTGAGAGAGAGAGACAGTTTGGTGGCAAGCTAATTCTTGTGTGTGTGTGTGTGTGTGTGTGTGCGTGAGTGAGCACACCGGGGTCTTTCTAATTTAGTTGTGCTCTGGACTGAGGCGGCTCAAGGAGTGAGGCTGTGTTACTGCATTACAGAACAGCAACTGTTGCCAGACGTGTCTCTGTGGAGATGGTGCGGCACACATGCTGAGCACATCTGGCTCGGGCGAGTGCTGCCTGGTTCAGCATGGCAACAGCATCACACAGCCCTGCAGACCGTCACAAGGAGGGGTCAGGGCCTGCTCTGAGCTCAGATTTTACCCATCACATTGAATGCAGATCTGCTGCCTCTTCTGTATTCATTTTTGAGTCAAGCAGTGATTGATATGCTGATCTAATTTAGGCCATTATTGTGCTGTATTATTGTCGACATTGACTTATTAAACCCTGAAATGTTTATTAATAATCTGTATAATTGATGACAGTTGTGATATACATTGGGGCATAGTGTTTCTTCTTATTGCCTGCTGTGAGTGTTGCTGATATGTAGTTTCTTAAGGGTGCGCATCTCTGGCCTATGTTCGAATGCAAGTGCATTATTGCTTTTTTTGCGTATATATTATGCTCGTGCAGTGGGGTAATATTTTCTCCTTGCATTAGCCACAGAGTGCTTTATAAAATACAGGTCTATGATTTTCAGCTGTACGGTTTATGCTGAGGAAGAAAAACCTTTTATTTCAGTACATTACATGTGGGCATCTTCATTTGCTTTCAGCCCCGTCATTATGGTTACAGCAGTGTTTGACTATATGTGTGTGTCTGTGTGTGCATGTTTTTATTTTATATGTTTAATGGATTGGTATTGTCAGCGAATAGCAGCAATAAAATTGCATGTTAAGCAGAGCAAATTAAATGTACAGTTCATAATAATGTCTGATTGCTTTAGCCTGTGATGTATATGAATACATGGAATCTTTATTGACTTTTGTTCCTCTTTTAATTTGTTGAAATCAGAATTTGGTCGTATTTTGATTATGCATGCTTCATGTAGATGTGCTAACCTGCTTATGCCAATAATCATATTTCTGTTTGTTTTATTTAGCAAGGGCACATTCAATTAATCATAAGTGACAGACATGTATGATGTTACAAAATATTTCCATTTCAAATAAATGCTATTCTTTTGAGCTTTCTATTCATCAAAGAATAAAATATATAAAGTAAAAAGTTGTATTGAGAATTTGACCTGAATAAAATAACATATTTTTTTCTTACTTTACTTTTAGTTTTCCACAAAAATATTAAGCAACAAAAGAAGATAAAGAAATTAAATAAAAATTACTTTTAAACATTTTAAAACTAAACATTTAAATGATTTCAACATTGATAAAAACATGTTTTTGAGCACCAAATCATCATATTAGAATGATTTCTGAAGGATCATGTGATACTGAAGACAGATCAAATAAATGCAGCATTAAAATATAATCTTTCCGAACCCCAAATTTTTTGTTAATCTGCACATGATGTCTGAATAATGCTCAGAAACATCACGTTATCGAAGAAACACTTCTTGGATCAAGGAGGAAATAGATTGTTGCAAACATTAGAGTTGTACATACTGTAACATGAAATAATATTTAAATAGTTTAGTTTAAAAGATCAAATGGTTTAAATATTGAAATACAGGGCAAGAACGAGTATATCCAGGAAAGAAGATGCATTACTCAGAATATTCAGATTAAATGTCTACAGGAATATTCCAACAGTTGTGAACTATGTAACCCAAAATGAAGACCTGAAAATGAAAGGCATGTAAACATGGTCAATAATAGATTGCAATAATGTTGATGCAGATTTAAAGTGGGTGAGGTATTAGGCATGTTTGGTTGGCTGAAAGCAGGTCATGTTGCCCCACTGTGTAAGCCAGCTGACCAGATGAGGGGGTTTGGGGATTAGTCTGGCCCCCCACAGCTGCAGCCACAGCCCTGAGTAGAACAGATGGCCGTCTGCATGTTAAGGCAGTCACCCCCACCACCACAACACATATGCACAAACACACAACATATGACAGAGGCATCGTTGTGACATTGTGCTATACACAACTATTATCATCATTATTCATGTTGCATGATTATGTAATGATTTGATTGTACATCCTGGTGTTGACTGATCCGCGGCCGGCACTCAGAGACACTCAGCAGACGCTCTGAGCTGGGCAGTGTCACTTTGCCTGTGGCTCAATGCCAAACAGATTCAAGGGCGTCGTACTCCTTGCTGGATACAGTCAGAGTGCTGGATGAGGTGAGGGGTCAGATTCACTCGCACCTTTGACGTGTTTGCTTTGAAACATCCAGACCTTGAAGTACAAAAGGCTTGTTTTGTGTGAACCATTTCTGTGTTATTCTGTGTTATTCATTATTCCACAATAAAATGTGACCCTCTCTGTGAAAACCCAGCTAAAGTCATTTTTTTGTGATTTGCTTTTTTTCTACAAAAAAATCATCCTTCATATGGTAAATAACATTCTGTGAAAATGTAACCTTTATATCTTTAATATTGACTGAGTAAGGTGATGTCAAAGTTTGAAATTATAATGAAATTAATGGCAGAAATCAAACTTTGATGCTTGTTTTCTTATAATTAGATTTTGAGACTTTAGCCTGGATTTCACAGAGAGGGTCACAAATGACAAACATGTACGAACGTGACATGTTGAAGTTATTGATTATAGTCATAATGATCATTTTGTTGTTCAAAAAAGATCATTAAAAATGACAACGAGGCCACATGAATTGAATTTGGAAAAAGGGTGAATGACATTATTCCATAATTTAGCTGATCGTGTTTAGCAAATCATGTACAGAACGTATTGGATGTGCTGTAATGATGAGAACACAATTAAATATTATTCATTATTTCCCTTCGCCAGTGAATTGCATGAATATGCTGTGCATATTTCAGAAATGGCCTGCGGTGTTGAAACTGAACTGGCGGTATGAATCTGACCTCTCTCGCTGAGCAAGCTTCACATCACCAGCACTTGATGGATGATTGGCCATATTTCCAGAATAATCAAAGACTAATGAGGTAACAATCGTAGATTACGTCATTTTTTTGGATGACATCCCAGATTTCCGAAGACCCCTGTGTAAAAGCACTCCCACCCCCCAGCTTTCCATCTCCCTCTTTGTCTGTTTCTCGTTCTCCTCCATCTTTCTCCCAGCGCTTCCTTTGTGTTTGGCTGGAGAGTATGCCTGCTGGAGGGGGTCTATGACTCATAGTAGAGCAGGACTGTATTTTTAGCACTGATTCACCCCTTGCCATGGTGCTTCCTGTGAGGAATATGAAAACTCATGAAGCACATTTCTCGTAGCTCCATTATCAAGCATCATTTAACAGGTGCTAGTCGCACATTTACAGAACGCAGAGGGGGAGCATGGGAATAAATGTCAGGATGCTTGAACTTTTGTGTTTTACATCTCGGATGGTTTTAGAAACAACTTTGCGATTCATTCCATATTTTTGCCATTGCAGTGAGGAGGAACTGAAAAAGGACGCCGATGTTGTGACATAAACTACTTGCTTTTTGACCCTTTCACTTTTGACGTGGTTTGGCTCTCGTTCTTCACTCTCTCTACTTCCTTCTTTCATTGTTCGGCTAAACTCAGTCTTGGATTAAACCCGATTAGCGTAGGCTCTGATTGTGGCATGCTGTGCTGCCCTTCCCATCTTTCTTTGTGCTGCCGTCTTGCACCTCCCAAAATAGTGTGGAAAAAATGCAGCGTAAGTAGATTTAGCAAAAAAATGGGGCAAATTTTATGCATGGATATGCAACAATCAACACAATCTGGACAATGATGAAGCTGCTGTTTTTAGCCATTAGGAGTTTTTACCACCTGCTGTACACCCAGTTAGGCCCTCCTCTGACTATCAGCCCCTGGAGCGAGAGTGGCCTCAATTTAAGCAAATGGAGAGCCAGAAGTACCATTGATGTTTAATTCCCCTTGTGGCCGGTCAGTCATAATTTGCTTATGGTGGATTTCCACAAAGCTGTTTGTATGAATATACTCTAAATACAAAGTGGAGTATGCTTGAATTGCTCTCTTGTCAAAGAGCTATAGACATTTCACAAAGCATACTAAAACACTATAGGCCCTACACAAATTGGAGAGCAGCAAATGTTTTTTTTTTCATATTTTTATGATTAAAGTAGACAATATTGTAAATATGTAAATAATAAAAAGCACTTTAGTGGATGCTTGCACTTGTGAAAAAGAAGTATGCTTAATTGTATTGAATGTGTTGTAGTGTGCTTCAAATCTTAATAGTGTAATTTTTTTCTGAAAAAACTGTACTTGCAGATAATGCATTCCTGAAATTAACGGCCACTTTTTTGGAAGTACTGTATTTGAAATCTTCAGTACCGTTTTAGAAAGTGTATTTTATAGTGTTCATTTAAATATTTAACGTAAAAGTAAAAATACTTTAAAAAAGGTATTTTTACAAAACGTTTTATTTTATTTTATCCAAAGCGACTTACAAATGAGGATATTATAGAAGCAATCAAAACCAACAAAAGAGCAACAACATGCAAGTATTATTACAAGTCCTGGTTAGCCTAACGCAGTACACGTAGGAAAGTGTTTTTTTTTTTTAAGAAAACGAGTATATAGAAAATAGAAAAAAGAAACCTAGTGTTAGTTTTACAAGAAAAGCTAGCAGTTAGAGAATAAATATGCAATTGATAGAGGGTCAAATGTGTGTTTTTTTTTACATAAAAAGAAGACTGATTAGATAAAATAAAATTTGAATAGAGAGTGCTAGAGTTTGAGGGTCAAATAAAGATGGAAGAGATGTGTTTTTAGCCGTTTCTTGAAGATGGGTAAGGATTCAGCTGCTCGGATTGAGTTAGGGAGGTCATTCCACCAGATGGGAACAGTTAATGAAAAAGTCATGTGAAATTGATTTTGTGCCTCTTTGGGATGGTACAATAATGCGTCGTTCACTTGCAGAGCGCAAGCTTCTAAGTCTGAAGTAATGAATTAGGTAAAGGGGTGCAGAGCCAGAGGTGGTTCTGTAGGCAAACATTAATGCCTTGAATTTAATGCGAGCAGCTATTGGTAGCCAGTGCAAATTGATGAACAGAGGTGTGAATGCTTTCTTTTCAGCTCATTAAAGATTAATCTTGCTTTTGGATTAATTGTAGATGTTTGATGGAACTGGCTGGAAGACCTGCCAAGAGAGCATTGCAATAGTCATCTGGACAGAACAAGAGCCTGAACAAGGAGTTGTGTTGCATGTTCCGAGAGAAAGGGCCTGATCTTCTTAATATTTATATAATGCAAATCTACAGGACCGGGCAGTATGTGGTCTGAGAAATTCAGGGTTTCTGGCTGTTTTTGAAGGAGTTATGGTTGATGAGCCTCCTGAAACCACTTCTGTCTTAGCTAGGTTGAGTTGAAGGTGATGGTCTTCATCCAGCAAGAAATGTCTGTTAGACATGCTGAGATGCGAGCAGCTATCGTCAGATCATCAGGATGGAATGAGAGGTAGAGTTGAGTGTCATCAGCATAGCAGTGATATGAAAAGCCATGTTTCTGAATGACAGAACCTAGTGAAGCCATGTAGACAGAAAAGAGAAGTGGTCCAAGAACTGAGCCCTGTGGTACCCCAGTAGCTAGATGTTGCGACTTGGATATCTCACCTCTCCAAGATACTTTGAAGGACCTATCTGAGAGGTAAGAGTCAAACCACTGGAGTGCGGTTCCTGAGATGCCCTTTCTCAATACATTTACATTTATGAATTTAGCAGACGCTTTTATCCAAAGTGACTTACAGTGCATTCAGGCTATACATCTTTTGTATGTGTGTTCCCTGGTAATTGAACCCACAACCTTTTGCGCTGCTAACGCAATGCTCTACCACTGAGCCACAGGAACACTCAATAGGGTTGACAGGAGGATCTGGTGGTTGACCGTATCAAAAGCAGCAGACAGATCCAGCAAGATAAGTAATGAAGACTTGGAAGCCGTTCTTGCAAGTCTTAGGTCTTCAACAACTGAGAGCGAGGCAGTTTCGGTGGAATGTCCACTTCTGAAGCCAGATTGGTTACTGTCCAGGAGGTTGTTCTGTGTGAGAAAGGCAGTGACTTGGTTGATTTTTTTATGTTTTATAACTCTGTCTAAAACATGTTGTGTTGATGTTTTATTATGCAAATGTGAGGTACTTTATTATAATTTTATTGCATTTAAACTTGTAATTTTAAATTTACATTCCAAAGTAAATATATTTTAAAAGTCATAAAGTCCAGCTTCTTCATTAAAATTGTGAAACTAATATATTTTAAAACAAGTTTAAATAGAAATTACATTAAACATTGTATTAGGATAAATTTAAGCAAATACATTTTAATTTAATTGCAAATAGCATGCAATTAAAGTGTCTATGACCAAGAAGGAAAGCAGCGCACTTTTATAGGGCAACTGCTAATCTGTTTGTCATTTAGCTGTTAGCATTAACCTTTAGCTTTTAAGGCTGGGGGTTTTCTCTCTGTTGATTATATGTCAAGATGAACTTTTGGTTGAATGTTAAGTTAGCATTTTTAGTCAGTACATTTACATGCTAGTTATAATTGAGCTACAGCATATTTTTTAACTAAAAGCTTTAGTTTAACTATAGGCTTCACAATTCATGACACAATACGTAATAATTTGAAGTATTTAGAACATGCTGTGTGTTGACCATGAGACGTAATACCATACTTTTTCTTTGAAATAAAGAATATTTTCTGCCTGATTCTCTGTGTTTGATGGTTGCCTCATGATATATTCTTGCCTCAGCTTTCTTCTGTTATACACCTGCCTTGCAGATCAAAACTCATCCAAGCAAATGTAAAAGAAACGTAAAAAAACACTCTGAAGCGACGCCTCCGAGAAAGAAAAAAGGACAGGACGCCCCAGAGTGAGAGCTTGCTGAAGAATGAGCGTTCTTTACAAATATCATTCATGGTCGTATGTTAACGCCTCTGTCAGTGTCTGTGAAGAATAAAGCCATTTCATGGTGAATGCGTGGCTATGGCAGGAATAAGGAGGGAGACTGTCAGGATTCATTGATTTTCAAGAGAGTGAAAAACATCAACAACAAGCGTATCACAAAGCCAATTTAGCCCTTACTATGAGAGACTGAGCTGGAGAGAGACGTTGGATCGCAGGGAATATTTCTTCAGTTGGGGGATGCTATTATAGCATTAGCTTAAATAAACTTCTAGTGATTTAGCATGTCTTAAAAATGGGAATCAAATTAATTTGCTGCTTAAAAAACATCTAAAAAGCCATTTTGGCCCTTTTACTCGGGCTAGTCAATTAAGACGCACTGAATTTATTCTGTGCCCTGCAGGTTAAGAATAGTGGGTTTTTAGCTTGGCAGGCATATGAAAATGAAAATGGAAAAGTAAAATCTAAATACTTAAAATCGTGCCTTCAGGGACTCGTAGATTTTGGCCGATATTAGGCAGTATCTTGATCAAAAGACCCTTGAATATGGATTTTTTTTCTTTTCTAGAGCTTATGGACTTAACCCGCTGTTGTCTGCCGCACCAGGGAATCAGGAACACTGTGCTGTCTGTGGCTTTGTCTGTGGCTATACAGTAAGAGTATTAGCGACGCATCTGACTTCTGTGGCTTGTGCAGTCATAATGTTTTTTCACATCTGCCTCCAGGAACCGTGGTTTCCTTTGTGAATCCCCAAGATTCATATTATTGATGAGGGGTGGTATTGCAGACATCCACTGCGAGGAAACGTACCAGCAAGGCATGCAATTATTGGCACACCACAGTAGCTGCGTTTCATTCATCTCTAATGTATGATGTCATAGTGCTTCTCAACGCTGCCGTTGGCTTGACACTTTACGCATGTGTAATGATTACAGCAATGCAGTAACAATGGAAGCCTGTTCGTGAAGTGTGATCCCTTATACAAAGTCTACCATCACTCCCAGTATAATAGTAGTGCTGTTCAAACCCTGTGATGCTCGGAGCTCATGCGCTGACACTTTGAAAAGTGTGTGTTGTGTGTGATGTGGGATGCTGCTTTTGTAATATTTTGTATGCTTTGACATTTCATATTTCAAGCCCTTCAATCTCACTTTCGTTGCTGTAGATCAGTGCCAGTGGTTCTTAAACTGTGGTTCGAATCATTGATGGTCCGTGAAGGAGTTCTAGTGGTCTGTGAGTTGACTGACTGGTTCTAAATAAAAAATACAGACCCGAACAAATATATAATTATTTTAATTGACATCATCAACATTGTATCAATTAATTAATACATTATTAATCGACTAATCAACTCATAACAATGAATACATATAAAAGATAAAGTGTTTCTATTGTTTCATTGCTATACCGTATCTGACAATTTTAAGGTGCGGTTGTATTAGCGAAAGTTTCGCAAAATTTTGTGTAACAAAAACAGTCACTTCTGTTTCAAATCAAGCAGCTTTCATTTGGTTAACTTGACCATCTTGAACTGGTGCAAAATCTTTCACCCTAATGCGAAATTCCAGGTTGTGTCAATTAATCCAAAATTCTGTCATGGAACTCTAGGGGCCTGTTTACACCTGGTCACTTCATGCATTTTCTCTGATCGAATATCTATCTGATTTGTTAAAACGTTTCCATTTACACTTGGCCACATAAATGTATCTTCGCAAAACAGATATAAATCCGTTCTTAAATTCCCGCGCTATATGCAAATTTAACGGAGTTCATGTCAATGAAAGCAATACATAGGCACTGCATTTTATTCATTATCAGCTAATTTCAATATCAGAGACCGCAACAGGAGAGAGCGCGCATTAGCACTGGAAAGATAGGTTAGTCTCACTACTTTTAATGAAGATGATTGTGTGTTGAGCATCTGCGACTTACTTTTAGTTTCATTCGCGGCAGTTAGCGCGTCGGCTTGCTGAAGAGATGCTCAGCTAATCGTTCCACAGTGATGCGTGTTGCATTAGCACAGTCATATCTTACTATAATGCCATATAGCCTAACACGCTGTCACACGTTTATTATTTTAACATTTTGGGAGAAGTAAAATTTACATACGTGGTTTCAACAACCAGATTAGGGATGTTCATTTGAAGCGTTTAACCATTAACCGACCAATAAGAATTTCAACCGATTAATACAATCAGTTAAACGTTTAAAGTCACTTAATTATTATTTTTTTTCAGTAGCTTATCAAAATGTTTTAAAAGGTTTGCTGCATGGTTAAAATAAGCTACGCATATTTAAAAACACGTGTTTTTTTAGAGAGAGAGAGAGAGAGAGATAGAGAGAAAAAAACAAGTCGCCTATAAGTCACATTTTATTATTTCATTCAGAAATAGGCCGACACGAATTACAAACATTATAATAAACACTGTAAACATAGCTAGGCTATTTTAGTTCCCCTTGTTCCACAACAAATCCTTTCAATTAACACTAGGCTATTTAGAAAAGAACAAGAATTAAAACTAAGAAGCTATAGCTATAAACGACAAACCAAAACGAATTAATTTAGACTAAAACGAAACTGAAACCAATGTTGGGTCTCTCGTTCGACACTAAATCAAAATGTTCTGTATTCGCAATGTATTTGAATGCCAAAATGTTATTTACTTTTTATGTAGGCCTACTTCACTCGCATTCCAATATCCATGTAAAACTAAATGTTTTGCATAACTTAACGGCTGTACGGTGATAACGCTTAACAGAACAGATTTTACTACATATTTAAACTGAGCAGTTTTCCATATGTTTGACTTATTGTTTTTTATGATGATAAATGAACAGGCTGCATTGTCAAGGTAGTATAACCCAAATAACCAAAAAAATGACCAAAAAGGTTCAACCCAGCATTTGGGCTAAAAGAATAACCCAGGATTTTTTAGAGTAGCCTGCTTGTTGCAGTTTTTCTTTTGTTTTCTTAAATTATTATTTAAATATAATATTATTATATAAATATATTTCTAGTATAGGCCTATTTATTCGTTATAATATATAGTGCCTAGCTTTATTATGTTTTTCTCCACTCGCAGAAGTGCTGCAGGTACGTGATGTGATATGATATATGATCATGTGAATCCTCATGTTCTGTTGTTTGCTGCTTTTTGCGCATTTAAAATGAATCCCCGGAAAACAAATGTTAGTATTTTTAACGGGTCACAGACACTTATTCTTTCTAATTTAATTCAGTTCTAATTTAAAAGATTATTGTCGGTTACCGGTCAATAATCGGTTAACGAGAGTCGGTTGTTGGTTAGGAAAAATAACCGAAATGAACATCCCTAAACCAGATGCATTAACACTTGTCCAGTTTTGAATGGAATGCAGCCCAGACCACCTCCTGAAGGGGTTTGAGCGATCGGATCTATATCCGTCTCGAATGAGTTTCGGAGGACATTTACACCTGGTCTTTTCACGATCAGATTGCTATCCGATCAGACAAAATGCATGGAGTGACCAGGTGTAAACAGCCCCTAGATGGCGCAGTCTGATATGCTGTAACTCAGTCTGACACAATGATATCATTATTCACATGGCACTGCTGATTTTATTTTCGTATAAGCAGCCAATGAACTTGCTGCTTAACATTCAAACACTCAGCTAGTTCTTGCTGTAGCAGTTGCTGCATGCTTCAGAAACCCTCCACCTTCCCCAGCTCCACCTGTATAGATCTGCTACGGGGTGATTTCATATAAGTTTATATATGGGGGTTATTTCATATATGTTTTATGTGCAGCATCAGTATTTCTTACATGCTCACAGCAGCATGTCTGTGGATGTATTGGCAGTAGCAAGTCTCAGCAGCAGCGTAGCAGATCTATTCCACAAAGTCCAAACACATTAACATTGCTATGTACAGTCAAGGCCAAAAATATCGGCACCTTGGTAAATATGATCAAAGAAGGCTGTGAAAAAATGTATCTGCATTGTTAATCCTTTTGATCTTTTATAAAAAAAATAAAAAAAAACTAACCTTTCATTGGATAATGCGATTTTAAAATGGGAGGGAAATATAATTCTGAAATATATGTTTATCTCAAATACACGTTGGACACAATTATTGGCACCCCTAGAAATTCTTATGAGTAAAATATCTCTGAAGTATATTCCCATTCATATTCACAATTTTGAGCACTCCAGGGTGATTATGAACATGAAATTATCAATTAACAATGCAGATTAATTTTCACAGCCTTCTTTGATAATATTTTCCAAGCGTGCCGGTATTTTTGGCCATGACTGTATATTACCATGCTGAAATCTCGTTGAGCTGTCTTGACAGAATGATTGTAATGACTGGTTTCGCCCACAAAAATTTGCCAAACGAAGGTAAATTTGACCACACCTTCAGTGTATGGAAGGCTTCTGAACAGTTGGCTGATTTAGGTTCATTAGCTAAAAGTAGAAATAAGAACAAAACCGAAGTTTGTCAAATTATGGGTTGGTAAAAGTTAGTCTAGATAATAAACTAAGAATCATTTGTACACTACTTAACATAATCACTGTTCTAGATGTATATTTGTGCCCTGGAAAGGCCACATCAGTTTGACGACTCAGCTAGATCAAAGCATTGTATAGCCCTTGCCATAGATGACAAAAAAGGGACTAGTAATATCTCTTGGACACTCTTGTTTTAATCTAAACCAAAATGTATATTTGCTGAGATCAACAGCATCAGGTGTTCGGGGACTTATTCGCTCTGAGCTTAAGTGGAAATACAAATGTAATAAAGCAATAGCTTTGTATATCTAATATACTCTAAAATGAACAAATTTCACCCTGTCAACTTGCCAGATGTGAACATGGCCTTTTTGCAGTTCCTTTTGTAAGTAACTCTTACCAACACAAATTGTTGACACTCAAATCCTAATATATTTTTTGAATACCAGAAGGATCTTGAACAAAGACCAAACACCAGTCAAAACATTGAGAGTGATTAAAATTTGACGCCACACTAGATGTTACAAAGTCTTTAATTCCAGCTTGCACATAGTCACCGATTCCCAAATGCAAGGTCAACGGAGAGCCCATGGCTCCATGCACACAGGAAATTGCTGACTGCACAAGAGGAAGTATTTAACACTCTGCCACCCCCCAAAAGGCCTGGGACACAATCAGGAACGGTGAAATTACTTTTCTGCTGATGCCTATCCGCTCTTTCTTGTTGATAAGTACTCTGAGATTTTCTTAATTATTTTCCCTTTTTCATTTTCTTTGCAAAATGCAGACACCCATGAAATAATTGCTGGATGAGTTTTTCTTTTTCTTTTTTTTCTTTTATCAGATCATGTGCTGTAAGGACCAAAAAAAAAAAACTTGAGAATATTGAAATTTCATAAAAGCTATGCCAAAGGCTGTGCCTTTCAATATTTCAGGCAATATTTAGAATATTTGGTGTCCATTTTAACAGGACACTGCAGACAAATATATTATGTTTTATTAGATTATTATTGAGTTTATAAATATAATATTTTTGACAGTTCATTATTGCTTTTGTTTAAAAAAGTATTGCTTTTTGTTACAAAGTCATTCAGATAATTTAATTTAGCATGTTTGGCAAAAATATTATGGGTTTATATCTACACACAAGATTAATTTATACTTATTCATGCATATGTAGTGTTGAGGAAAATAAACCTCTCAGGTCTTGGATCAATAGCAACTGTTCCTGGCATGAAGCCATGTGTTGTTATGAGCGGTGAGCGGTCGCTTGTATTGTTTTTGAGGTTGTGTTTCAGGGCTGACTCCCCTGCCAGACTTGTCCATTGCTTCACTTTCCGCAGACAAAAGAAGGCTGGACCTCTCCGCTCTCAATAGAGCAAATTGATCTTCTAGAGAAAGGAATACTGAGCAATTTCAAAACAAACCCACCCCCTTTAACACTTTTACCTCTCGCTAGATCACTGGGAGGACATTACGGCTACTCTGCTGTAAGGTTTCAGCTTGGCAAGTGTGTGTTTGCCTATAAATTTAAGTGCCAGTGTATTTGACTTTTGGCATAATCCCTCCCCTCCGTTTTGTCTCTGCAGCGAGCTCTGCATCTCATTGACAACATAAAGCCTTGCAGAAATATTTTGACTGACCCACTTCTGTCTCTATGTACACTAGAGGTGTGATGGTGAAAAGTCGGTCTTTTGTATTGAGGTCCCCCAGCAGTCATTTTCAGTTTTGTCTCTCAAGACTCATCTTTGATAATCAAAATAAATATTTAAGCAGTTTTTTTGTTCACTACTAACTCCATCTTCACTTGGATACCCAAAGTAGTAAATGCTATGTAATAGCAAGCATTATTATATAGGACATTATTACAAGAATTATACAGGATCAAGTCGATGTGCCAGCATGGGGATTTATTTTATGTATCACACACGTAATGGTAATTTATATCTTTAGTCTTTGGCCTAACTACTCTCTCAAACAGCTAATAATGTGTTGCTAATGTACTCAACCCATGTTCCTGCTCGTCGTTTCAGACAGCTACCTTCTACAAATCGACATCCTTAGGTAGAATCACTTTGCTAGTGATATGAAAAACCCACCCTACAAGTGATGGCATTGGTTACATGTTTGTAATGTAGGAAACTGCTTTTTTAAACCACATTTGAGACTGTAAGGAAGAAAATGCTCAGTAGTGACTGATGAATTTGCACATGTGCAAATGCATGTGGTGCAAGTATATAAAAAATGTCAGATAGACATGTGATCAACGTTAAAAACTTGATTTAAACAAGATCTTTAAAGAAATTACAAAATTGTCTGTTATTTAAATTGAATATAGTTCAATATTGGATAGTCTATATAATAATAATGAAAAAGTTTTGTCAGCAGTTTTGAGTGGGATTAAGATAAATCCTTTAGAATTTGACTGCTCTATTCATATTCATTCACGGTCAATTGTGTCTTCTCATGACTTGGACCTTTTGTTTCCATTCCATTTATCCAATTAAAATAGGTTAGAGACTATTTCGGTCCCATTGATAGATTGAGCCAGATTGAAAGTCTTGAGAATATTTTTCTCTTATTTTGACATCCTTATATGAGTTCACTTTATCTGTCATTATTTGAGTAATGGCTCAGTCTCCTGTAGTAAAGGACAGCTCACGCTGACTTTAAATGACCACATAAAACAGGATTCTGGGAAGTTTTTGGTGCTTTTCCCCCCCCTCACATTGGGCTCTCTGCTCTAGTGTCCCATACAGTCCCATACAGAGCACACATGTTGGTGGGTGTTGTGTCAATCCCAGCGTCCTTCTCCGTGAAGCATGTCTGATGAGATGACCGTGCCATCGGTCACATGAACCGAGCGCTCTGTTATTCTGTTATACAGCTCCTTCATCCCTCTGTGTCTCTGACCGTCCTCTTTTCTTTTTCTCCAGCCCTCTTGGGTATTTGTCATATAGCGTTCTGCAGATATAATTTGGTGTGATTGTGGAGGATTACAAAGGGCCAAAAGAGGATTTCGTTGCTCTGCGGTTTTATTGCTGTAATGAGCCGAGGACCTGAACTGTCTGTCTGAGTCCATCTGAGCGGCTCTGCAGACACATGCAGCCTCCGAACTTCCAGAGTTTGCAGAGAAAGACCATGAGCCACTTAATAAGAGTAAAGCCCCATTCTTGCAGTAATAAAAGGAACCGTCGTGCCATCAATGACGCACATTATGTCCCCAGATGACTTTCCCAAAGCATTGTTGGCAAAAGCTTAGACCTATTTCCTTTCTTCAAAGGATCCCCAAAGAATATGTTGTGCTTTGTCTTATATGTAAGTGAGCCATTATATGATTTATCTATCTATCCATCTATCTATCTATCTATCTATCTATCTATCTATCTATCTATCTATCTATCTATCTATCTATCTATCTATCTATCTATCTATCTATCTATCTATCTATCTATCTATCTATCTATCTATCTATCTATCTATCTATCATGCACCAATTGCATCATGAGATTTGAGATATTGTTATAGATTTTGAGATAATTAAAAAATGTATTCTAGCATATTCATTTAAATGTAAATTTTAACTAACAGGTTTCTAAGTATGGTACTTTTAATTGTTTTTTTTTTTAATTGAACACAAATTAAACCGGTAATCTACAACAGGTAAAGGTGTTGGCATGACAACTGGAAGGTTTCTTGCTCAATGTAAGATCAGGTGCAATAATACACTTTGTTAAAAGATGTATTGTATATTATTGTAACCATTACTTAAGATTTGTGTTTCATATGAGAACATCTGAGATATCTTTGTAAAGGGTCACAGTGATAGAAATATTGCACTTTTTCCTAACTGGTGCACCTTTTCTCCAACCCTTTTTCCAGAGGAAAGATATGTTATCTGTCAGGAGTGTTGGGATAGATGTTTGAAATGCTTATTAAAATGATGACATTTCGAATAATCTCACGACTTTGGCATAGTTTGCTTTATGGAGATTACCCTGTTGAGGAGCCCACCCTGTGCCTGCATTTGAGTTCTCTGTAGCAGAGGTGGATGTGATATTTTTTGGGCTTTCCTTTGTTTGTGGGGTTTGCTTGGCGGAGGGGAGGGGATCAAAATGGATTAAGCCCCCCTTCTCTCCCTCTGCCGTGCTTCTGCTTTCCATATTTGAGCTCCAATATGTAGAGCAATGAGGACTTAACCCCTACCATCTCACCGCCGCCTATTTGCTCTCAATGTAATCCAAATAGATATTTTTTTGTGTTTTCCTGAGAGGACCGGATACGCTGGCACAGTCTGTCCACCTCAGTCTTCCACATACTCTCGCTCACCTCATTATTTGTGTGTGTTATGAGTTTAGTCATGCAGTATGCATGAGGCTTGTCTTTAGGGCCCAGACGATCGCATATGTATGCAGTGTTGTTGTCATTAGACTCGTGTTTCGCCAAATAGGCTTTCATTGGCATTCCACTGCAATACAATCGGTGTGTTTTGCTTACGCAGGGGAAACAGTGCCTTGGCCTCTATAGCCACTAAACACAAGGGTATCCTCTGTCATGTGCTCTGAACACTTCTATGTTTTCTAATAAAACAGGTGCTCAGCACAGCTGCAGAATGACCTTATGTAATAATGCATCTTTGAAATTGGCATCTTCATTTGTGGTGTCCTTAAAAATTTATATTCTGTCTTTATTGACTGACCTTCATGTTGTTTCATATGGCAGCCCAGTAGTGCACAACAACAAAATCTCCACAACACAACGGAAACAAGCTGCAACACAACAAAATTAGCAAAACACAATGAAATTAGTCCTATGCATTGTGTTGTGGCGATTGTGTTGTATTGTGCACTACTGGGCCACCGTAATTTCAAACCCATATGACTGATATTCTTCTGTTGAAAACACAAAGTGTTTTTGAAGAATATCCATTTCCATATAGTATAATTGAAGTGAATGAGGGCAAGGGTTGTTATGCTCTAGAATGGCCAAAAAAACAACAACAACACATAAGTCATTTATATGACTTGTACAGTATTCTACATTTGAAATCTTCTGTAGCTATGCAATGTCTTTGTGTGAGAAACAGACCAAATGTAATAAGTTATTCACTGAACAATTCTTTGTGTAAGTCAATGGTGTTTGGTGATGAGTCTTTGGCTCAAGGTCTGCATCTAAAGTTCAGCTGGGATTAGGACTTGGCTTTCTGCAGACCAGTCAAAGTTCATCCTCACTGGCTGAATCAGTCATTTCTTTTTGAACTTTGCCTTATACACAGATTTTTAGAATAGAAAAGGGTCCTGTCCAAACTGTTTCTAAAAAATTAGAAGCACACAATTCCCTAGAATATCAAGATAGATATTAAGATTTGTACTCATGGAAATTACTAAAGTAGTCAAACCCGTTCATTAGAAAGGGGTGTCCCAATACATTGGCAATAGATACAGAGATATAGATAGATAGATAGATAGATAGATAGATAGATAGATAGATAGATAGATAGATAGATAACAATAATGTTCGTTTGAGGATTCTCAATTAATCAGCTTATTCTGTTCACAAATCTGACTGATAGACTGATTTGGTTCTCAACTCTCTGACTTCAGTACTTGTCTTTTTTCACACAAATTGAACATATTAATTCAGATTCCAAAGACTTGAAATATACTACACAAATAATACAGAATGCTTTTGTTTATTGGTTTTTATGTCACTAGGGAGCCCGGGATGTCATTCTTTTTTATTCTGAAGGAAAGAGTGGCCAGAACATTCAAAATTGACCTTCATGTTCCCTTGACAGTGTTATTACAAAACACATTACCATGTTATAGTTTTGGGGTAAACTATTATTTTAATAAGTCATGCCTTTGGCTGCTGTAGATGAGAATTTTTATATGTATTTTTTCCCCAAACCAGTTCAGTGCAAATGCTACCCTGAAGCCCATTGAATGGATTTCATTGGTTTTGTTTGTTGTGGCTATGGGGAAAAAAATCACACCTGTATTTATGCTGTATGTTTTAAGAAGAGTTTGGTGTAACTGATTGTGGTTGTACTTAATAAATGAGTTCACCACCAATGTTTCAGCACTAAAGCTGTGTAAAAACTGAGAATTCTCCTCAGTTGAGCAGTGTGGTGGTGTATCTCATCTGCGTTGCACAGAGAACAAGTGAGAGGTCTGAGTGGGCTGCAACAGACAGGAAGACGCACAATCCCAGACCTCCTCCTCCTCCTACTCCTCCTGATGCAGTCTGGTTCTCTCTGTACCTCTGCGGCCGCACATCGTTAAGCATCACTCATGAATCGATTCCCTACTCTGAGTGGGAGGAACTCAAGCATAGTTTACATCTGAGGCACTGTGATGTCTCAGAGGCATTTATGCAAATGTTCAAACGCGAACATCCTATTGGACTGCAGTCTATGATTTTAGCATTGCTCACGGTTACTTCATGCGACGGTCCCAACTGAGGACTGACGTGCAGTGTGTCGTAAAAACATCCCTGAATCAGAAATGGGCAGTTATCCTGTTTGCCATCCCACTGGCTCCATGCTTATATTCTTCACAGGACGAACAAATGGCAAGTCGGCACACAACGTGGCACTTTCTCACCCGAGCGACTGACCTGCTATAGAAAGCACAAGCACATCACGTAGCAGCCGCAAGCGTGGAGGCGGATGGGGAAAACAGCTGAAGTAATCAATGATGGACAAGCGGAGAGATGAATGAGAGAGGTTAGCGGTGGAATGCGAGACATGGGATGAATAATTTGTGTGCATGTGTGTGCGAGCTGGGAGGGGGCTGCCTGTGCTGATTATACCTCTGTGATGCTGATAGGTCTTCTGATGAGAGGGGTCCGCCTGCCTTCATTATCTCCCACAGCAGGGAGAACTGTGATTGGAGCAGAGAGCCACGCTGAGACGGAGAGTAGTGCTGCTGTGCGATAGACGCTCTCTGAAATCTCCAACCTGTGACCTTACACTGACCTTAAACACCTCAGTAACTGAGACACTGTAGCTCTGTGCACAATCCTAATGGGCTGCCTATTTAGACAGCAGTTTAAAGCATTACAGGTGCTCTCCAGGTGTGGAGGCTTTACCAGTACTCAACGTAATTGCGCTTCTACCTGTATTTGGCCAAATACGTGGGTAGTATAAGTATTTGCAGGTACACTACCACTCAAATTTTGTGCTTGGTGAGAATATTTGAAAAAAAAATTGACAGAAGCCTCTTATGCTCATTAGCACTGCATTTATTTGACCAAAAATACAGTCAAAACAGGTTTTGTGAAATGTTGGTACAATTTAAAATATAACCGTATTCAATTTGAATAAAATTGAATTTAATTCACAGTATTCCTGTGAAGCTGAATTTTCAGCCTCAATTTCTCCAATCTTCAGTGTATTTTGATCCTTTAGAAAGCATATGCGATTCACTGCTCAATAAAAAAAATATTGTTATTATCAGTTGAAAATATTTTTACATATTTTTCAGGATAAATAAAAGTCAGCATTTTTTTTTTAAATAATGTTTTTATTCTCACTTTAAAACAAATGAATGAGGTTTTGCTGAATAAAAGTATGAATTAATTGTGGAGTGTATATGCATTGCAGTGAGTTTGTTATAAATAAAAGATTTCCAGATTGTGGATAAGTCGAGAGAAATGTTGATCATAAATTTGAACATTTTCGAAACGTTTTGATAGAAAAAAATCAAACGAATGAAAATTATTTTTAATATATTACACAATGTTTATTAACTTTTACAATCAAAAGTCCACATTTGATGTGTATACTATTCATGAGGAGCGGTACTTTGGTCAAAAGAGTTTTTGTTGTGGGCAGGGCTAACCTGAAGACAGCAGAAATACGAGAAATACAACCAGCAATAACCAGAAATACAAACCAAAATGCAGTGTTGCTCATCACTGGTCACATCTGATGGGCAAACATTGAAATAGTAGTCGAGACTCCTATACTCTTTCTGTGCACCATAGTGTCATCATTCTATGTTTACTTATGTGTTAAAATATCTTAAATAAGCTTTATACTAAATTAGCCCTCACAAGTTTGCTAAATCTTGATGGTGCTTGTTTAGACTCAGCTTGAGTTTTGACAAATGTACATTTTCTGGTTTCATGCAACTGACATTCATTAGAATTCCAAATCACAAACACAGCTGGATATTTCATTTAAACAGGATTAAGTGCTCTCTGATTGTTCAAGGCATAATTTCATCATTTAAATTTAAATTCACTAGCTGCCTATATGCATAAGCAGGCTGAGACTCAACCGTAACGCCATTCAACAAGGACGTTGCTGTATTGCATCCAATATTTAAACGTGAAGTTACTGTTTGTCGTTTGGTATGTTGAAGTCTCTTGATGTGTTGTTGATTATCATCAGCACACATTTGTGACCATGAAGAAGCGAAGGCCAGGGAGGAGGGAGAGAGGGAAGTGATGGTGCTTCATGTCGCCTGGAATGCAATATGTTCCACCTGAATGCTTCTTTCCACGGCTACATCATTTATCTGACTGTGAGGTCTCTGTGTTTGGAGAACGGGCTTCGGTGAGGGATGGAAATGCTACCGTGAACGGACAGAAACACTTCCCCTTGCATGTATTCATAATTTCCGCCTATTAAGTCACTTTTGCCGCCTGCGCTGCTGTTGTGCATCTGCTTCTCGTTGATCTCTGAGAAGTTTTGTGGCGTGTGGCTGCATTTTGAGGTCTAATAGAAGGATTTGTGTGTGTGTGTGTGTGTGTGTGTGTGTGTGTGTGTTGTGTAATTACACTTTAAAATGTGGGTTGAAGAAATACTATATTTGCATCTCCTGAAGGAAATCGTAGTCCGTGCAAGGGAACAAAAGAGCAAATGTGCTACACTTTTGGGTCACTTTGTTTTTAGGCTTTGGATCTGCGTAAATGAAACGTCAGTCAGCTGCATGCAAGAATCCACACATGATCACCCGGCTGTGCAAAGATGCCTATGAATGGTTAAATAAATGCAAGGAAAATTAGAACATTTACAGTTCAGTATGCAAGTGATCGTAAGAATTGGTAAATGGAAGGATATGTTTTTCTGTATGCTGTTGTATAATCAGATGTTATATGTGGAATAGAAATAGATTTGCTTTTCACAAAGAAAAAGAAAATGGTTGAAGTTTTTTTTACTTTAGTTCTGCTTAAAAGAAATGCTGTATTAGAGTTGACTTGCTATTGTCATAACATTTGTAATCAATCAGAATTCAGTATGCAAATATTATGATTACATCATTACTCTGGCTTACATTTTTAATCCAGAACATTCTATTAATAATGGGAGATTTTACGTATTTGAATCTTACCAAAAGTATAAAGTTTACAAAAAGCTATAAAATTACTAAAACTACTACAGCACACCTTTCAAATGATTAATATAATTCTGTAGTAAAATATTGTATTGCTGCCTTGCAAACACTGTTGACTGTTAAACCCTGTTTATATCTGATATTAAATGGCTTGTTGGTGGGCCTGTTAGAAACAGGACAACAACAGTACATTTGTTTAACTTTTACTTTATATTTTCAGTTTTTAATTTTAGTTTAAATGTATGTGATCGTATGTGTTTTGCAACTTTTATGTTAATAAAAATGCTAACTAAATGTGGTTTACAAAGATTTAATTAAATTTTCTCAGTTTTGGTTTTAGTAGTTTTAGTAATTTAACGTCAGCTTATTTGATTTCGCTTAGTTGCTAATAAAATATTTCTCATTTTAAGCTGAACTAATTCATCTAATAATTATATGAATATTAATATTATATATAGTAATATTATATAATATTAATATATATTATTTAACATTTCTTTCAAATTCAAAATGACTTTTAACAGGTTAAGTTTCAGTTAATAACAACATTAGACAACACTAAATTCAGGTGCATAAGTTTTTTTTTTTATTTTTCCATTTCAGCCACATAAGTTGGATAATTATTTCATTTTGGTCATGGTAGTAGTGCCAACAAAAAAAAAATGCTAATCAGACAGCAGAAGATAATAATAGATATGGAATGAAACTGTTAACTTGTCCCTTCCAAGATGAGCTGGAGGAGATTTGAAATGCTTTTTTAAGCGTATATGATTTCAGAATTGTGTTGCTGTCCATGGTGCTGCTTCTGAATGGATTCATCTGACTGTGTCCTCTGAGTGCACATGCATTTATATCTTTATAAATCTATAAACAATTTGTTGTAATACAGCTGCAACATGATGCATTTAGAGTTTGCCAGCTAAAACAGTTTTTCGTTTTAACTCTCTGTTGGTTGACAAAATTGATTTGCTTTATTCCCTTTCCCGTGGAGGGTTGTGATGTACTCTTAGCATGGAAATACTGACTGTAAAGTAGCTTAACACATGCTTTCTCACCAGTGTTTTTCTCTCTAATCATGTGACTAATGTATGTGTTCAGCTGTGGTCAGATGTTGTGCATCATGCTAATAGGGGATGAGGTGTAAAAGCCCCACAGGAGACATGCCAGAGAGGTCTTCACTTAAAAGCTAATCAAACTGTCATTATCACACCTCCCAGAAGGGCTGGCCTGTGTGAGAGAGTGTGTGTGATGTGTTCACAATCTCTTATCGTATCTGCCTTTCAAATTTCAGTTTACAAAGCTGATATTTGCAGCTCCTCCTCAACCACTGGAGGCACAGGCCAGGTAGCGTGTAAAACGTCAGTCGCAGAGAGACAATATCTGCACACACACACAAACGCAGAGGACCACGCAATCACATTTGCCCTGAAGGTGTAATTTGTCTTGTGCGTCAGTCTCCCAGGAGATGCTGGAGTTTATGTAGATTATTGCCTAAAAGTGGGTTAAGATGAATGCCACCTCCATGGACCGATACAAACGCCATTATCGTCCCCTGATACTGACAGCAAAGAGGATTTGCAGCTGATAAATCAGGCCACGGATATTTGTATGTGTGAATACTGCTCGCATTTTGAAGGTCGGGCGAGATAAATAATGAAATATGTGTGAAGATTAGAAAGTCTGATAGTAAAATGCATGACATCAACCACTTTTTTTGATGAGAGAAGCATTTGTCATGAAACGCCCTTCACAGAAATCCACTATTGACTGCGTAAGCCCACAAACATGCATCCTGTTATCAGGTTTGTTTTTTCCCCTTAGAATTTGACAGTGTAAGGAAATCTAAGGGAAGGCTGTACAGAAATGGCATGCGTTTGTAGGAGGAGCATTCTGCATGTGATGATAAGATGTAACGGAGAACGCTTGCAGTTGAGAGAAAAGCGTCTCTGACCTTTTACTAACTTGTCAGGTCTCGTCCATCCTCACTGTCTCCCATCACAACACTGCACATCACAGTTTAACAGACATAAGTACACACACACACACACACACACACACACACACACACACACACACACACACACACACACACACACGTTCTCCTTACTGTGTGCTAATGGAGAGATATCAAAACAGAAATCACTACAGAGAACCTTCTTGAGATTTGACTTCTATACTGGATGAGTGGATGTGTCACATTTCAAAGCAGTTCACTCTTATTATAATCACCTGAGCTGTATACATTGGCGCACCAGTTCTTGTTGTGATGGAACATCAGTTGTAGTTTTTATTTTTAATTCTCTGCATAGCTACTTCAGCCACGTTTTTCTCCCTTCAGTCTGATTTTATTTATTTATTTATTTTGGTTTATTTATAAACCATACTGGTTTATTTACTTACTTACTTACTTACTTTATTGTTTATTTTTACAGGGAAATGCAAAAAAAGTAATTGCACCAGAGTTAGCTTTTACATATATCAAACATCTGCAACACCCCCCCCCCCCAAATGTAAATAATATATATTACTTTTTTTAGTGGTTGCAAATTTAATAATAGCCAGTGCTTAAGATTAATTTAAAAACTGTGTATCTGTCAATGCTTCTGATGTTTGTTTATAAGGAATTCCCACCTCCCCCCTAAAAAACAAATGGTTTGTCCTACCGGCACTGCCGTTATGCACAATTGGAGGGGGAGCTTAAATTGTATTATAAAAAGTTAATATTATATTAATAACAACAACAATAATAACAATATAATATTAATTTAACATTTTAACAATGTTATTATAAAAATATATTAATATGCAGCTGAATTGGTGCCTTATTTTTTTTATATTTAGATTAAATTTAACATTATTTATAATTGATTGTTTTTAAAAGACAGGTTTGGTCAATTATTATTCCTAAATATTTGACATGTGTTTGATTATTGAATACGAATGTCTGGATTTATTTATTAATTAAAAAACAAGACTTATTACATTAAGACTTAATAATAATTTGCTTGCAATTCTTTAGTTCTTGCATAATAATAATACTGTTTTAGTATCATTACTAATTATTACTATAAATATTACTAAGGACAGCTAAAAACAAAACAATAACCGCTTTGTACTTGTTTCCTCTTAGTCAGGTAATATCTAGTGCTAGCCGATTTAAAGTTCTGAAGTTAAGAAATATTTTAAAAACACAGCACCAACAACACCACATTAATTGACAATTTACAAAAAAACAATAAGCCGTTTCTGTTAGAATGATTCTTTCGAAACCCAAATTGCATTCTCACTTTCATTTATGAGAAACTATTTGGTCACCAACTCTTTCTGCAATTTGCGATGCTATTGGAAGGATACTTATGGGTCTATAATTTTGATAATTGGTGACATTTAAAAAAAAGTTATTCAGTTGTTTGGGGGGTTAAATAAATTGATATTAACCCAAAGAAAAATATATTTTTTTTGCTTTATATTCCCATTATTGGTCATAGCATGAAAGTAATCTGCTTGTCAATATTGGTCCTCTCTACTTATGGATATAATGAATTGATTGCAAAGAAAATACTTTGATTTATTATGTATTTCAATAACCTGACTTTGGCCATTACACCAAATCATGCAAGTGTGTTTTCTGGTCTCTGGTCCAGTAATTTAAATCATTTTTCAGTTTGTTTCTAACTACGAAACATTAAATATTTTTTCTTTTAAAATAGCCCCTACACAGTGTGCTTTAATGCCAGTGTATTCCCCTCTTGGAAACAAAAGTATTCACCTGTTGCACTGTCTAGTCTCACTTATGGGTAATTGGTTAAATGTTGGTGACCGTTCTTCAGTGTTAGACAGCAGCGCAGTGTTGGTTCCTTCCAGTGTTGAGACTGTGAATGATGTTTGCATTTTGTAGGTTGATGTAGAATGTACATGGAATATTAGAGATGAGCTAGTGTGTTTGAATGGAACTCATTCTCATTCTAATATCCCAGTGAATCCAGCATGAGGGAGGAGTCATGGTAGAGCTTGGACTTGAAACCCAAGGTGGTAATTTGTGTCCACGACTAAAGGAGACTGCTCCCCGGGTGCCGCATTGTGCCCAGGGGGTTATTTTCATCCTCATTATACTCTGTATAATTGTGTATGTGACAAATAAAGCATCTGCTTAATTTGTGTTGTTGTTGAGTCTGCTTGTGCTTGTGTCATGCTTGAGTCATGTTTATTTGTATTTGTGTTAAAGGAGACTGATTGTAGGGGGATTATACTGCGCAGCTTTACTCCAAATGTTTTGAATTTGGTGGACTTCTCCTCCCAGTCTCTCTCCTTTTCTCTCAGTGTGTTCCAGATCATCTCTAAGCCCTCCACTTCAAAGCCTTCAAACACGGCAGAGCTTTAATTTACAGCCAATAAGGTTTATTTTCAGAGTGACAAAATGGGGCACAGTGTCGCCATTTCCCTTGAGAGGGAATGGAGTGAGAGAGAGAATAAGACAATCAGCGAGGAAACCCTGGAATCTCTCTCTCTCTCTCTCTCTCTCTCTCTCCTCTCTCTCTCTCTCTCTCTCTCTCTCTGTTCTTCCCGCCTGCCCTCACTTTAGAGGATTGAAGTCATCTGTCTCCATTAGGGGGTCATGGAAATATGATGGCCCTGCTCTACAGCAAAGTGTGGACATCATAAAAAGTCCTCATCAATTTGTTGTAGCAAAAGCCTCTCTTCTCTCGGTCCACTTCCTTTAGGACGGTGGTGGATTCAATAAGCTTCCAAAAAATTCCACATGTTTACATTTTCCATGTACGTACATGTAGTTTTCAGAATATGCAAATGAGATCTCTAGATGTAGACGTAATGGTTATACTGTATTTACATTTTTTTTCATAATAGCATTAACAGATATTGTTACATTATATACATTACATTTGCTGCATTACATAATGCTTATTGTAACTAATTTTCAATATTTGATCATTAGGTCAACAGATCAAACTTTGATCCATATATTCAGGGGGAGTCATTTTAATGTGTTAATTTAGTTATTTATTATTTATTGCGATTTTAATCTTCAGGAAATGTTGATATACTTTATAGAATTGATCGTGATAAAAATATTTTTTTGGATAGATTTTAATATGTTGCTGATTTGAAGGCATAATAGGCTGTATAGGCTTCATAGGCTGTTTGTTGAATTATTATTATTAACAATACTGTATTATTGAAAAGTTCTTAAATTATTTTATCTCTGATATATTTTACATTTCACATATTATCATCTAAGATGTTTTAAAGTCTCTAATGCTCACTAAGACTGCATTTATGAAAAACGCAATAAAAGCAGTAATATTGTGAAATATTATTACAATTTAAAATGACTTCGGTCTTCATCGTCACGTGGTACTTCAGAAGTCATTCTAATATGCTAATTTAATAGCCATATGGTTTCAGTGTTTCTTAAAAAAACTCAGAGACAATCAAATCACATTAAACCACAAGGTGTTGTGTATTCTTAATATAGAAATAGCCTTAAAATGGAAAGAATATTACACATAATGATTAATTCATGTCCACACCATCAGCTTTTTATTGTTAGAACAATTTAAAAATAAATCTATTATCATGCATGTAGAAGGATAAAAATAGCTTAAAGTGAATTTGGAATCAGGCTTTGTTGGACTGCAGCAGTGTCTGTACAGTAGTGTGTGTGAGTGAGAGTCTTACTGTAATGGTCTGTGTGTCATTCATTCCATTTAGCCTCCACTCTCTTCTCACACGCTACAGCACAATAACATTATTATTGATCATTCTGCTGATGGGTGAGAAGATTGAGCTCTTTCACACACCCACATCTGCACACACACACAACTCTTCTCCATCCCTTACATCACTCTGTCTACATCCCTTAAGCATTTTGTGTCACACAGTTTTATCTTTCCTCTCACTTCCTTTCTCTCCCTTTGTCCCTGGCTGGTGTAGTGTAAGGGGGACTGATGTTCAGACTTCATCTGACTGAGTCATTCACAGTAATTAGTAACACACCGGTGTTACAGGGGTCTACTACAGGGATGAGTCCGACACCCACCCACCCACACACACACACACACACACACACACACACACACACACTTGTGCATCTCCATCATCCATTGACTTTCATATACATTGACTTTCATTGTTTTATCCAGAGCTTGTGATATTTTTGATTCCCTAAACTTAAAGGGATAGTCCACCTAAAAATGTAAATTCTCTATCTACTCATCCTCAAGTTGCTCCAAACCTGAATGCATTTCATTCTTCTGAGTAACACAAAAGTAGATATTTTGAAGGATGTTGGTATCCAAACATTTTCGGTTCCTATTGACTTGCATAGTATGTTTGATTTATATTGTGAAAGTAAAGGGAAACGAAATGGTTTAGTTAACAACATTCCTCAAAATATCATCTGTATTTTTCAAAAGAAGGAAAAAACACACGAGAGTAAGTATATGATGACTATCCCTTAAAACCCTGTCATTGCAGAAACCTGTTTGAATTTGTACATTTTCATCAAGACAATATTTAGTATATTTTTTCACATCTCAATGTAGAGAAAATATCATCAATGCTCTTTCTTCTGTTTCAATGTACATCGAAGTGAATCAAGTTAAGCTGTTTCCATCTCAGTGTTGGTGATTTCAGGTTTCATCCACACACACACACACACACACACACACACACACACGTACATCCCTGTGTGTGTATTTGTTTAGTTTTTTTTTGACTGGTGTGGTGGACTGCTGGAGGTGCATTGTGACAGGCTATAGCAAGGTGAAGTCACCTGCACACACTCTGTTCAGCTTCCAGAATGTTCTGTCAGACTGACTGCAGGCCAGACCTCTGCTTAACGCACGTCCTCACTCATAGAGGAGGAGATGAGGGGAGATGGGGGGGGGGGAATAAGAGAAGGTATTGAAAAACAGAGAGGCAGTTTTTGGTGTTCATTTGAAAAGTTTACCTTGTCTTTTTCCGTTTTCATTTTTTTCTTTCTTTCTTTTTGTTGAAAGCATGTGTCTGGCCATGAGGTCCTCACACAGATTCTCTCCACTTGGCTGCATGCCCATCTGCTGTGCTGCGTGTGGGTGTCTGGTGTGTGGATGCAGTGCAGAGCACTGTCAGGTGGCACCAGGTGTTGCTTGGCCTTGCTTCACTGCACGCAGGGCCGCAAATGCATAGCACACCACCCCTCACATAACTGACACACACACACTGCCCATCCCTGAGTGCATATTGATATGGTGTTTATTGCAAACTAAAATATTTTGAGGATATAAACAAATTCTGACAAATATATGTAAAAGTCATAATCGCCAAAAAAACAAAACACATTTTGCAATAATGCTAATCTTTTTTCCCCTCAATGTTTGTATTACATTTTTTTACACTACCATTCAAAGGTTTGGGTCAGTAAGATTATTATTAATTTTTTTTAAGAAATGAATGCTTTTATTCAGCAAGGGCACTTTAAATTGATCAAAAGTCACGGTAAAGACATCTGTAGCATTACAGAAAATTGTTAGTTTTAAATAAATGCTGTTCTTTTGAACTTCGCTTATCAGATAATCCTGAAAACAAATGTTTCACGCTTTCTACAAAAATATTAAGCAGCATAAGTCTTTTCAAAATTGGTGATAATAATAAATAAACATTTCTTTATCATGTTCAGCTTTGCAATTGCAGGAATTAATATTGTTTTAAATATATAAAAATATGAAGCAGTTATTTTAAATTGTTATAATATTATACAATATTACTGTTTTAATTGTAATTTTGTTATTAATATATATTGATAAATGCTGCCTTGATGAGTATAACAGACTGAAAAATCTTGCCAACCCCAAACTTGAGAATTATTTAATTTGAATTGATTTCCATATACTTACCAAATAAATAAATATGTGTGGACATGACATCATTAATCCAAGTCAAATTATATTATAATTTGTTCAGAATCATGTTCTGAAAGTATAAAATGTGTATGCAAAATTGCAAATATAAAATTGTTACATCAGAAAGGCCAGACATTGATAATGCTCTTCAAAATGCCAGCAAAGCTAACGCTCACAAAGTTTTTCTCTCATAGGCTTTTAGAGCTTGGTCAGTTTACAGTAAGTACAGGATGTAGGCTGTGTGGTAAACAGTCTCGATAATTTGAGAGAGAGAGACATTAGTTTGCAGAGCACATGCCCAGACACCACGTGTTTTAGTGAAGTTCATAGCGGACAATTCGGTGCAGTTAGTGTCACTGCAGTGTAAGCCCTGCATGCATTTCCCCTTTAAAAGTGAGTTTATTAGCTCTCATTCAGGGAATGATGGATCTTATTGGAGATAGAGTTACATCAGGCTTTTGAGCGCATGTGTTCGTATGTCTTCTCCTCTATATTTCTGCCCCGGGGCTACTCTCTCCGTCTCATTGTGAGTGGAGTCTATTTTAGGAATCACTTCGCTTATTATATGAGTGCTTTTATGAAGACATTCTTCTCCATGATATGAAAGAGCAGAGGTCCTTCTGATATGAGTGTTTTGCAGAAGCCCACGCCCGTGTCTGCGCATTTTTATGCACACATGCGTGCGTAGGTGTGTGAGATTTTTTGGAATGGAGAATTATTCCTGTGACAGTGTTGCTAGAGCTAGTGGGAGCTGCTGTGGGTTTCTCTATGTGTTTGGAATGAGAGAGAGAGATGGCCATCTATAAATAGCACCTGCTTTCTGTGCTTGTGTGCTGTGCTCGCTGCAGATGAGAGGAGGAAACTCCTGTATAATACCAGATAAAGAACAGACGATTACTTCTCTGGTCTACACAGAATCGGCGCACAAAAGCTTTGCAGATTTCGCTGAATTCAAACTCCCGTATTTTATGAAGTTCCACTTGCATGTTCATGTTGTTAAAGTGTTGAGCTGTGTTACGTTTTTCCTAGAAACAATTTAAGCAATTCCTATTCTTAAAGAGTGTAAACCTGGTGACTGTGGCTAAACAGGAAGATTAGCTTAGCTCTATTTGACTGAACAGTGGCAGGTGGAGGCATGGGATGGTAGGTGTGTTTGGGATACTAGTTTAGAAATATTTTATGCGATTCCATTTGGTACTTCTAGTGGTACTAAATTGCCACACTTAATCAAATTAGCCAAACAGCTAAAGCTAATGTTTTGAGAATATAATATATATATATATTTACCAGTACAAGTGTAGTATTCTCAGCTCTGTTTTACAATATTTAAAGTCAAAGTGTGTAATTTCAGCGCCATTGGCATCATCAAAAAATGATGATTGTTTCAAACATGTCTGCTGTTTGCTATTGGTTGAAAAAACAATGAATCCCTCCCAAGCTCACTCCATTGGTTGAGCTAATGCTGCTGTTGCCGGGCTGTTCAGGATGCTCAGACTAAGTGTTTTAACTTTGTATTTAAGTTTTAGCTTCTACACAGTCAGAGTTGAAATGTGTTGGCCTGCATACACTACCGTTCAAAAGTTTGGGGTCAGAAAGGTTTCTTTGAAATAAATCAATATGTTTATTATTCTGCAAGGATGCATTAAATACATTACATTAAATGGATGAAAAATAACATTTGACAATTGTTACAAAAAAATATAATTATTTTCAAATAAATGCTGATAACTTAAACGTTATATTCATCATAAAATCATGAAAAATATATCATGATTTTCACAAAAATATTAAGTAGCACAACTGTTATCAACATTGATAATAATAAGAAATGTTTATTGAGCACCAAATCAGCATATTAGAATGATCTCTGAAGGATTATGTGACAATGAAGACTGGAGTAATGATGCTGAGAACTAGCTTTGCCATCACAGGAATAAAATACATTTTAAAATATAAAAAATATTGTAAATTGTAAGATTATTGTATTTTTGATCAAACGCAAAACAGTTATTTTAAATTTCACAATATTATTTTCAAAGTATAAGTGCAGCCTTGGTGAGCATAAGAGACTTCTTTCAAAAAACTTTTGAAAGGTACTGTGTTCATGTACTGAATATCGTGTGTGTCAAAGTTAAAATACACAAAAAACACTTCTGTATTTCAGTTTGACATTTATCCTCTCTAAGTGGGTGCAAGTATGCGCGGTATGCGCGGATGTAGGGGGAAATGTTCCTTTTAAAATTTCAGTCTATTCAGCTGATTTTTCATCTTTCTCTATCTCTCCTTTTCCGTTCTAATAGAGGGAAGATAATCAGGAGCAGGAAGGTTCATGGGAGCAAAGGGCATTTAGGTCATGTGGCAGTCTTTATGAATTTCTGTGTATTAGAAAGATGAGAAATGAGAATGAGGGAGAAGAGGGGAGGGATTTAGAGATGCTGCATTTATAATACATGACACAACGCGGTGGGCTAGTGGTACCTTGGCCCTATATAGTGTGTGTGAGTGTGTATATGTGTCTCAGGAGTGGGGGTATGTCTAGTGATACAAAGCCATAGTCTAGACTGTAATAAGGATACTATGTGCACCATAAATGTTTATGTTACTGCAGCATATAAAATTGGACGGATCATTAGCGGTGATTTGAGATCATGATTACCTGCCCGCTGTGTGTGTTAGAGACTTCCATGGTCTGTCTGTGTACCGTATTGATCTTTTCTGTGCAGCTCTGTATACGCCTCGTACTCGGGGTGGTTAAGCTCAGTCGACATGCAGCGCTGTATGTTATATCAATGAAATCCACACTGCTACACACACACACACACACACACACACACACACAACACACTTTCACGTACTGTACACATGTGCATTGTACACCTACCTACACAAACTTAGCCCTCACACGGTGCATTGTATGATTTATAAGCAACACTGAAAATGTTCATAAATCACACACACACCCATGTCACACACAAACCTGATGTCATCTGTATCACTCTGTGTCACCACAGCTGCATTGTAAAGCATGCCCTTGGGGTCCATGGGGCTGCGTCTACATTACACATGCCATCCGTGTGCAGCTTGTGATTGTTGTGAGAGTATTTTACAGCGAAGGAAAGAATAACATAAATCAGGGTTTCCTAAAGGGTTTGGTTTTTTATGACATTTACTTCCCTCGAAATTGAGCCTAACATCATGTTATACAATGTATCACAATTTTAAATTAAAAATAGAATTTTGCAATATGCTATTGTGTTCTTTTTAGATAATTTTGGTATTTAGACAAATTAACATTTTCATTAATCTCACGCATTTTCGTGAGAATGAAATCTTTTTTCATTATTTCATGTACTAACGCAGTAATGGTTCCTCGGTTCATGATACGAGACATTGGAGCGAGTTGAAAATACAGTCCACAATTCAGACATTATTAGGTCTAATTAGTTGATCAGTTAAAACTTTTTATCAGTTTAAATGTTTTATTATTACATTTAATTTTATAGAACAGAGATGCATTCAATGTACAATGTTACTAAATGTTTGTTTTAAATAAGTGCTGTTTTGAATTTTGTATTCATTAAAAAAGTCATAAGAAAAATGTATCACAGTTTCTGCAAAAAATATTAATCAGCACAACTGTTTTCAATATTGATAAGAAATGTTTCATGAGCAGCATATCATTATATTAGAATGACTTTTGATGGATCATGTGAAACTGAAGACTAGAGCAGTGGCTGCAAAAGCTTTGCCATTACATGAATAAATAATATTTTAAAATGAATTAATTTAGAAAACAGTTATTTTAAATTGTCACTTTTCACAATAATATGTATGTATAACCCTTCAAAAATAGACTTCAATTCAATTTTAGTTTTATGACGTTGATAACTGTGGAAACACGGCATCACAGTCTGTGAAAAGGGCCCATTCCATCTTTCCTCTTTTCCATTTCTTCCCTCATGTCTGTTCCCTCACTCTTCAGACTGAGCATGCTGTCTAATTGAACGGATAAAGGCATGACGTTGTTGGAGGGAAATGAGGTGACTGCTTCATGCATTCATTCACAGATCTGTCAGTCACGCACCCCTCACATCTTCTCCCTCGCTCCATCTCCCTCGCTCCATCTCCCCCTCCTGCCCCAGCGTGAGGGTCTGTCAGGGTGAGGGTTTCTTTCCCTGTACCCTGCTGGAGAGTAACTGATAGCTGATAGCATCACTGCTAGCCTGTGGGAAAGAGCCGTTACTGCTGTGTGATATTTATACACGCAAGGACATAAAGATTCATTTATTCTGCCTAGAGGTGGGTATGTGTAGGAATAGATATATCAGAAAATGAAATAATCTAACAGCTTTAATAATACACCTCCAATTTATTTTTGCATGTATTTGATCAAAAATGCAATAATGTTGTGAAATAATCTTACAATTTACAATGTTATTACAATTTAAATATATTTTCAAATGTAATTTATTCCTGTGGTGGTAAAGCTGAATTGTCAGCAGTCATTAATTCAGTCTTCAGTGTCGCGTGATCCTTCAGAAATCTAATATCTAAAATATAAATTATAATATGTTGATTTGTCCTCAATGTTGAAAATAGTTTTGATGCTTATTGTTTTTTTGTGGAAAGGGTGATACATTTTTTAAGGATTCTTTGATGAACAGAAAGTAAAAAAAAAAACTACATTGAGCCTTTTTATCAGGCTCCTTTGTGTAGGTTCAGTAATTTCACATTAATGGCAATGAATATGTTATTTTCTATGCAATTAATGTGAAATAACTGAACATAAACATAGCAGACTGAAAAAAATGCTACGTTGAGAATAAAATTTCAGACGGAACTCTTCATACATTAATGCATAGAATATTCATTACTATTTGTATGTCTCTTTAAATGCATTTAATGGCTATGTATTTGAATTTGTTGTATGCATTCAGTGTCTATCCATTCAGCAATATATGTAATGTATATTTATGCATTGCATTTTGCATGAATTGTCCCTGGCAGATATCTCTAAGACTTTTCGTGAGAAGTGGAAGTTGCTTTTGGACTTTCATCAGGCAGGACTTGTGGTAATGGGGAGTCTGTGCGTAAATGAATGAATTATTAAAGCTGATTATGTGAAGGAGCTTCTTTGAGTAATCTCAGCCAATCAGAGGAGAGCTGCTGTCTATTTGGGTCATGCCATTTTGCTATCAGCTGAAAGAGAAGTAGACAGAGAGGGAGAGAGAGATCGAAGGAAGTCAAATACGTGCAGGGTAGCATGTTTTAGTCAGCTCTTTATTTTAGAGATGATCTCTTCTTTACTGCTTTGAATCCGTCTTGTGCGTGTAGCTCATGCCTATGCAGTCACCAGCTAAATATTTAGCCTACTGAAGACATGGAAAATCTGAAATCTTGAGTCATATCCAAAAACCCATCTTTCATCACCAAGCCACCATTGTGATGAATTAATCATCAATAGCTTAAATCAATCCACATTTCTCCAAATGACTTAATCTCTTCCATTCCCAGGCCAGTCAGTAATTCTGACAGTAAGGAGTTTGGATCTTAGATGAGACTCACTGACTACTAATTAGCAGCTCTGTGAATCATATAGGAATCTCTCATGACAGACTGAGTGCTAGGAAAGCGTACGGATTTGAATTGAGAAGTTAACTTTCAACAAAGATCATTATCTGTGAGTTCTTGAATGGTTGCTAATTGTGATTCTCATTGATGTGGTGAACATCTGGGCTGCTGTCCAAGGGCTGAAGGCATGTCAGTCACTTGAGTTCAAGCTGTCTTCCTCCATTTATCACCATGCCCCACTCAATGATTAAGTGTTGAAGTCAGATCTATTCTCTTTTCCAGTTAAGGATATGAGGTCACTGAGAAGTGGCTATGAATAACTGACCTATGTTTTTTATATTTTTTGGCTCCTGACGGTTTATGAGGTCACAGATGGTCACACTTTAGGTAATGACAGCATGCCAATGATTTAGTTGTAATGGTTCTATAAGCTGTTGTGAGCTGGTTCACCCACAGTGTGAAATCTGTGACTTGCCTGAATGTATAACTGGTTGAAAATGTGGAAGTATTCAGCAGAGCCTGAGGTTTCATGCTCACTGTGAACTCATTAGCATATGTGCTGTTTAAATTTGATGACTCTAAAAATATCATATGGTGTAATCAAGGAAAGTAATAACATATTTTCTGTACACTTTCGATGAGTGTGCACATCTTAATCATTAATCCCCCAGTGAGTGAATGAATGAATGAATATATTTTTTTTTTAAATTAAAAAAACTTCCCTTACATTTTTGTGGAGGCACACAAAATGACATTTTACAACCTGAACTAACATTTCCTTGTCACAATAAGGTAAAATTATGTGATATTTTAAAAGACATATTGACCTTCATACAAAGGCATGTTTAGTGTGTTAGTTTCACCACATAATGATTTGGCAAATGTTAATAAGTAGTGATGCAGGATTTTTTTTGGTAACACTTTATTTCGATAGTCCACTTTAGACATTCTACTAACAGTAAGTAACTTTGCAACTACATGTCAACTAGCAGTCATAAGAGTATTAGTAGACTGTCTCCTTAATATCTTCTGAAATATAACCTTTTTTTTCCAAATTAATTATAATACAATATTATACCAGTCTACTTATTAAGGTTTTATTTTCAAGAATTCTGCACTATGATTCTATCACTAAGAATAAGGCATTATGATGTAATAAATAAAAAAAAATATTTTAATTAGAAAAACACACATCATAATATGGATTGAATTGCATTCATATGGGTCGAAGAAAACTTGTGCATCATATGATTGACATCTTTACCATGCAATTATAATCCGATCATAATTAGATGATCTTAACAGCTCAGAGCACATTTATGTCATATGAATCAGGGGCTGTATAAATAATGGAAATTAGTGCATTCAGAATTGAACTGAAAAGAAGAATCATCTGGAAACTTTACCATCCAGATCCCTCTTGCAGTATTATTTTGCATATCTGTGAACAGACAGCACTCTACCCCTTCATTTATTCTCTCCGTCTTTAGAGTGCTGCCACACAGAAAGTGCCCATGCCGGCGGCCAGCAGGGAATAAAACCTCTCTGTCAGTTTTTCGAGTGCCCTCACATATCACTTCTGTAGCCTGCTAGAAACAGCAGCAGAGAGAGACGCACAGAAACATGGAGGAGTAAAAAGAGACTATTTATTTTCTGAAGCCTCATGTATGGATTTCTGTGCTGATCCAAGCTATGCAGTACTGGGACAGAGTTATGGATGTGGGGATCACCAGGGATCCCGTGAAAGATGCATTACATTCTGATTCTTGACTTTAGGGATGTGATTCACTAAGTATTGCAAAGTATTGTCAGGCAGTAAGACTTTTACGTGACACTGCTTGTAAATTGCGTGATCCTTATTCAGCATGCTGTTCCCGTTAATTCTGTAAAACTAAAGTGAATTGATTTGAATGCAGACAGGGCATTTCAATCTGTGCATTTGGGATACATTAAATTACGCTATATTTTGCAGCCTATGCTTTTAAATAAAACAAAAGATTAATTATGTTATGTAATGGACTTTATAACCAGTGTGTTTTGCCAAAAAAAGAAATCTGTAGGTTCTTGGCTTCAGTATATATTGATTTGATATAGTTACGAAATTACACAATATAAAACCGTATTGATTTTGTCCCCACTTGAGTTATATGCATGATTTCATCTACTGACCAGCTGCCATTTTTAAACTGCAGATATTACGTTAGTCTGAGCAAAAATGCAAAAAAAGACTATGCTTTGCAGAAAGGTTACGTTTTAACTTCACGTATGATAAACATAATGTAAGACTGCTTTTAAATGTGATGTTTTTTTCCCCTGGCACCCTATTATTTGGAGCTGACAGTCATTTTCTGTGGACTCTGTACTTGCGTGATTGAACATATATTGATGCAATTTCGTTGGAGTGCTCTGCTCAAGGGCACTAAGGCAGCTTGGGCCTATCGGCGGTCTATTTCCAAAACCACTTAGCCTCACAGTTACTCTCTGACTTTACATGTCTTTGCTGCGGGGGGTGTAGTATTTGCAACCGTTCCAGTGTCATCCCAAGATGAAAGAACAGGACATTCATGCATACGTGGTCACAGTTCAGTGAGATTGCTTTCTGTTTGTGCATGCTTTATTTTCTAACAGATAATTTATTAATATGAAAAAGGGAATGTAATTATTGTGCCATTAAACTATGATCAGTTGTACTGGGACAGTTTTGTTTAATTTCATTTACTTTTAAATGTTTAAAAGGCATTTAGTAGCACCACGTGTAACATTGTAGAAATATCACAGAAATTAATACAATCCAAAGGGAAAACGAATTCACATTGTACTATCCAGGCAAAAAAGCCGGCATCATCCTCCATGCTGGGTTTTGGATCTCCCCTCGAACCCCTAGGGAATGACGCCCGGTCTCCTGAGACGGCCCATGTGAGCCTCTGAGCTTGTCTCAGTTCTGGGTCTCCATGATGGATGCTTTGGCCCACTTCAGGGATCCTCGAGGAGGGGTCCTCGCTCGGAGCATAGAGAGTAATGAGGTGTTCCAGACTTTGACCGCTTACATAAGAACAGAAGCCCAGAATTCCCCTCACAGCAGGAGTACAGTAGGAACGTCCTTTACTGTACATGGGAAATTCTCATAACTAATATACCAGCGTTGTAAGGCCTCGGGCAGCTCTACCGCTCTTTTTATACAGGAGGGTTGACTCTTGTTGTTTTAAAAACAACTGGCATACAAGTGGACAACCTTTGGAAGAGATTTAAACAGCCTTCAGGGATAATGTGTCGTGGTGGTATTTAAAGGTAGGGTAGGCAATTTCGCAGAGGCTAGCAATAGCAAGCTAGCTTTGAAAGCAAGATAGCACCCTCTCTGCATAATCACTCTGCAAAGCCACACCTCCTCCAAAAGACATGAACATGTACAGGCTGACCAGAGGCTAACCAGCGACACGATGTAAGATGGTGTTGGTGGAGGGTTGATTGACATTACCTCATGTCTCGTTCACCAGTGAGAAAACATTACAGTACCAAGCACATAATATTACAATAATAATGGCCTTCTTGCTCAGAATGCGCTGAAGACGTATCATGTCTATGCAAAAAGGGTGCATGGAGGTATGCAAATACATAACGCTTTAGTGTAGGGACCAGTTCTCACTATTAACTAGTTGCTTATTAGCATGCCTATTATTAACATACTGGCTGTTTATTAGTACTTATAAAGCACATATTCTGCATGACCATATTCTACATCCCTAATCCTACCCAATACTAAAATTTACCTTAGGTACCTAAAATTAGGAGATTATCGAGGCAAAAGTCTTAGTTAATGGTTTGTGAGAATTTACCTTAAAATAGTGTGACCAATAATTCTAACTGATACATTTGGGGGAAATGACATTAATGGATTAAGAAAGTATTACTGAAATCTCCAGATACAAATTAAGCTTTGCATTTTAGTATATGTTACTGTGGGCATGTTTACGAGAGTATTCATGTCCACTTCTCTGTGTTTATATGTTTTGTGTGTGTGTGTGTGTGTGTGTGTGTGTGTGTGTGTGTGTGTGTGTGTGTGTGTGTGTGTGTGTGTGTGTGTGTGTGTGTGTGTGTGTGTGTGTGTGTGTGTGTGTGTGTGTGTGTGTGTGTGTGTATTTTGGGCTGCAGGCTGAGATGTCTGACAGGTTCTCAGTTGGGGGGAGACCGAGACCTAACAGCCTCAGGATGACCTATTACTGCAAACAGTGCAGTCCTGCTGGAGGGGAACCTTGTTACATCTCAAGCAAAACCTCAGCACATCTTATTCAGTGCTGACTTTACTATTACACACCTTTTACGTTATAGTCACAGTACGACTCGCAAGACAATGTATAATTGCATTTGACAATGTTCGTAGTCTAAAATTGCTGGTTAAAACCTCACCATACATCATGCATGTGTGTTTTGCTCGTAGTCTCACCGAATAGACGAAAGCAGATGCTGTGATTTACTTTCCTGCTTAATGTGAGTGTCTTTGTGTTAAAGGACTTAAATAAGGATGCTTTTGTTAATCTAAATAGTCATATTTTATTGATAATTTTGTTTCCAGTTTGATAATTTCATATTTAAATATTAATTTCTTGTAACATCAATCTTACCGTATTTTGTGAGCTCAATATGTGTACCAGACTTGTTTTTTTAATCAAATCAATCACAGTGGCCCACTCACACAATGTGTGTAATGGATGCAATGGACAGGAGCTAAATGTTTCCACACCGAAACTTCAGGATCTGCTTGGACTTAATGGGGATTTTCTAGCTCGATAAAGCATGAAGTATCGAGCGTATGTACGCCGAGGACCGGTTGGTTGCATATGAATTTGTTGTGCGGGTGTAATTGGCATTAATACGAATGACTGCCCCATGAATTCTCAATACGGCTGTCCACGCTCTGTCTCTTTCCCACCTTCTGTCTTGTGCCGATTTTCTTCTTAAACTCATTATTAAATGCACAGACCACTCAGTTGCACTTTATTTTACAGTATATATACTTGCATGCACTTACAGTGTATTTACCTTAGAAAGTACTGGTCATATAAGATAGCTACATGAGGTAGGGTTAGTTTTAAGAGCAGTTTCTGGGTTAGTAGTTATTACCTAGTTATGATAATTACTATAATATGTAGTACATAGTATGTACACGAGGAACATGACTGTAAAATAAAGTGCTAACTCAAACTCCATCTCATAACATCAACATGACTCCATGTAATATTTTTTTTCATACCTATATTTATGTATATTCTCTAGTGTTTGTGTTACATATAATTGCACTGTCCATGGAGGGGACTTGACTTAAATTTCACTGCTGGTTATATTCTGTATAATTGTATATGTGATGAACAAAAAAAAATCTCTTGGAATCTCTTTGAATCTCTACCGACAAGGGATGCATGATACATTGCTACCATAATGTTTAGCTGATATTTTTTATTTATCGGTATTGGTTGATATTGAAATCCAGTAATTTAAATCGGAACCCATGCGATCGAGAGTGTTGCGTGAGGGTGAGAACTTCCCCACACAGATTTCCGTCTAGTTTAAGTTGGCTATGCGAATTTGCCATGTCTACCAATAGAAAGCTGCTTGGCTTGAAAGATACTTCTGTATGAGTGGTACTTCATGCTTCACTAAACTATTGATAAAGGAATGAGAACACTTTTTTCCTTTATACAATTGTATTGTGCAAGTGTGTGCGCTCAGTTCCTCTTAAAAAAAAGATTATCTTTGCCATCATCTAATGCTAAGTTAAAGCTGATATTTAAAAACACTAGATTTTAATAACAAGGGCACTAAGGGCATTATTTAATAACACTGATAAATATAATCTTTAGCATATATCAAAATTAAAATTTGTATTTGGTAACACTATAGGGACCAATTCTCACTATTATCTAGTTGCTTATTAGCATGCCTATTATGAACATATTGGCTGTTTATTAGAACTTTTAAAGCACATATTCTGCATCCCTAATCCTCAAATACCTAAACATAACAATTTACTAACTATTACAAAGCAGCAAATTAGGAGTATATTGAGGCAAAAATCATAGTTAATGGCTTGTTAATAGCGAAAATTGGACCTTAAAATAAAGTGTGACCTTGAATTATATTATAATATTGCGATGCCTAAATTTGCTACCTATATCATTTAAAATTATTGATTTTAGTTTTTAGCAGTGATGGTATGAGAAGGTGATTTTAGATAAACAACACAATGGAAAAGCTGTAAAAAACTAATATTTAATATTAAAGGAGGACCAATTCGAGACACAATTTCTACTCCATGTTTTCCCCAATTAAATGCCATTTCGTGGAGCCTGGCAATTATTATTTTCCCCATCAATAAAGCTACTGACATGAAAGCATTTCTAATGTGAAAAGATCTGTCATAAAGTGATATTAGCACATACGGTATAGGCTTAATGACAATAGGCATGTCTCCTGCTAATGGCACCCTGGTCAGCACTCATTTCAGACATCTGAGAGGTATACAGTTGGGCTAATGTATTGTAAAATAGCACCTCTTGGCATAATAGCCTCAAACACAAGCTGACGCGCATGATGATATGAATATCTCTTCACAAACCCACAATATCTCCACTCAGATGCTTTGAAGCTCTTTTTGAATTACAAAATGTGTTTAAATGCATGCTTGTGTGGATGTAAGATTTTTGTATTTTGAAATCTAAGGACAGCTGTTTGGAGATAATTAGAAGGGTAAATGAAGAATGTTGGGTCTTTCTCTAATTTAAGACACCATTGGATGTGGAGATCAAAGGAAACAGGCATGATGGGAAGTCTGTGGAGGATACTGAGCACTGGCAGCCTGTCAGACTAACACCCGTTCTGGTCTCGTCCCACCCATAGGATACTACAGCACTGTCTGTCTAGAAAATACATTGACATTATCTTCTCTGTTAAAGTAGTCCTTAAATATTTAAAGGTGCTATAAACAAATCATTATATCAGTCGACTCTGATGCCCTCGGTTTCAATTAACTTGACTGGCACTGGTTTGACTAGTGTCTTAGCCATGCAGTTACTGGGCATATAGGTATGAAGCTGACTCAGCGCCCTTTCCAAAGTAATTAATAATGTAGTGTGGATAAGGAAGGTATAGCTGGAAAAAAAATTAAATGCAGAAAAAGGGAGCATATGCAAAAATTTGTATTCGATGGAAACAAGGATGTGTCCTAATTCCATTCTGAATTAGTTTTCTTTTATATTTGTTACAGCTTTTGGATGTGTTGAGGGTCATTATCGGGGCGTAATATAGGACGCCATCCTCTCAGACACACACACAAAAAAACATGGTTTATATGCATTTCAAAGCATGATCCGTCTGTGTCAGGGCACATTCTCTGCTTCCTCCTCTCTCTTCCTCTCCTTCAGATGCCAGGACTCTTTCGCTCTCTCTCTAATCACATGGCTGAGGAGGAAAAAACTGGAGCATTCTCCCCTCCTGTGGCTTAATTAGTTTTTAAGTTGAAGAAGCAGGTTGAGCAGTGTGTGTGTGTGTGTGTGTGTGTGTGTGTGTGTGTGTGTGTGTGTGTGTGTGTGTGTGTGTGTGTGTGTGTGTGTGTGTGTGTGTGTGTGTGTGTGTGTGTGTGTGTGTGTGTGTGTGTGTGTGTGTGTGTGTGTGTGTGTGTGTGTTATATAAAAGGCTCGTAATTAAAGAGGAGATGTGCAGTTCTTCAGGACCTCTGGGAAACCTCTGCATGATAGCGGAATTGCAGACAAACACACTGCAATGTTGCTGTAAATTACAAATGGCCATAAATAGTGAGAAATCTTGGAATAGTGCTGGAGTTTCAAGATTATGTGCAGTGTTTGCCAAATTTTGCTTAGGCAGTCAAACTGTAAAAATGCACATTTGTCAGGAAAGTTCCCTTATAAGAAAGGAATGTGGTGATGCATGGTACAGTGGTTGTATCAGGATGCAATGTGGTGCTATTATACTGCTATACCAAAGTATTTATTTAGAATAAATTTACATGGTTCTCCATTTCAAAGAGCATTCAATATATATTTTTAGATATCATTTATTTCTGTGATTTTTAAGTTGAATTTTCAGCAGCTCCAGTTTTTAGTGTCAAATTATCCTTCAGACATCATTCTGATATATTGTAGCTGATATGGTGATGAAAAAAAATATATTAACATCAATGTTAAAAACTGGTTGCAGCTTAATATTTCTGTGAAAACATTGAAAAAATGTTCAGGATTCTTTGCTGAATATTATTTCAAATATAGGCTATTTGAAAAAAGATGAATAAGAGCATATTTTCCAGAAAGTAGAAAAATATTAAATAAACTGATGATTTATATGTGCAGTCAAGACAATCTTCTTTTAGTATCCTAAAAAAAAATATTTTGGTGCATAACATTATTGCTAAGACTCTCTGCTGCACCATGTTGTCTTTGAAAACATTAATTGTATTTTTTTTTATTCAGATACAATCATGGACTGATGTGTGTGCCCAAAAATCAGTGTGGTTCTTGCCCACTTGTCTTTTTAATATTCTATCATATAAGGATTCAGTTGCTTGAAATGTGAAGAAACTTTGCTGTTTATTTACTCCGGGTCCCCTTCACATCTTAGCTGCATCTCACACTAACTTCCCCCATTTGGTCTCTCTCACTTTCTTCTCTCTTCCCCAGGGGACTTGTCCTGTTTCTAGTCCTTCCCTCTCCATTCATCATCTGCTGTGTGTTAGGGAGAGTGAACCTCTTTTAATTAGCTGATTAATAATGAATGGGGCTGCTCAGTGTCTCCTTTTGCCCCAGTGTTGGGGAAGATGAAGCGGATGCGAGTCTTCGTCAGACGGCCTCTAACGGGCAGATGTCAGACTTCTATATTTTATTTGAGATGTAATGTATTTTTTTCTTAGTAAGATAAGTGATTGGCTTTTTAGAACAATTCAGTGATCCTGTTATGATGTTGATGCTGTTCACTTGATCGGCAGTTATATAAGCATGCTAACAGAATGCAAATTGACTTTGATTTATTTAGCAATATGTTTTTTTCACGTCAAGTCCTCTGTCATGGTTTGCTGCCTATGTCTTTTCTATTGCTCTGTTATTACAAAAACAGGAGACTGAAACTGATTTGTGTTATCAATGAGAGAGTTTTGTGATTCACAAATCCTGAAAACAGGCTCTTCATCATTTTCCAAAATCACGGTGACATTACTTGTAATATATACAGTAATGGTCATTTTTTGGTCATTGTAGTTAAAAAAATTGTAAAGCCCTATTAAAGTATCATACAAGTAGTCCATACTACTGATGAGGGTGTTTACTCACCAAACCTGTATCTTTCTTCTGTGGAACACAATAGAAGATATTTGTGGAATCTTGGTAACCAAACAACTTTGATGATCATTGACTTTGATTGTATGGACACAAACACAGAAGCATTTCCCAAACTATATTATTTGGCGTTCCACAGAAGAAATAAAATCAAACCGGTTTGGAATGACATGAGTGAGTAAATGATGACAGAATTTTCATTTTTGAGTGAACTATCCTCATCCTCAATGATGAGTCAGTGAGTTGAATTTGAGAATCAAAATAGTCTGAACGTATCATTCAGACTGATTCATTGTCAGTGAATAATTTTGTTCTGTAAAATAAAGCAATAATAAAACTCAAGAAAGCTAATATATAATGCACAGGAAAGACTGACCAGTACATTCTTCCAATGTTCTTCTTTCCTGTTCCACACAAGAGGGAATTTTGGGTGAACCTACTTGAACTTGGGTGACACTTGAAGATCATAAAACTTTCAGTTTATTTATCAGACCGGAGGCCACGCTCATCTTAAACAGCGCTCAGAGTCTTGCTCTGTCAGCATTCATTGACATTTCTCCAGGCAGCCTATCCTAAATAATAACTGACACCCCTACTTGAGCGAGAGACTTGTTCTGACTATTTCTTCCCCCACTATGTCTGAAGTCCCCCCCTCTCACCCTGCTCATCTTTTCTTACTCCATTTCTCTCAGTCTCTTTCTTTGTCATTTCACTCTTTGTTTTAAGTGACTCTTTATTTGACTCCCCCAGTGAGATGTGAGAATCACAGAGAAACCCCAGAACACAGAGGTATTAACTCTGTAACCTCCGTAACCTTGTGCCCTTACACTCCTGCTGAACTAATCTACTGCCACCCACTCACACACTCACATATACACATCCCAAAGGGACTGGCAAAAGGTTAAGAATACCAGAAAAATAAGATGCCGGAGTGTGAACAGAAGATACGTGTGTGAGAGAGGGCTGGTCTTGGTGCAGGTCTGTCTGTTTTTGCCGTCTCAGTGGAATACTCAATACGTGAATGTGCTGCGTAACAGGCTGCTCTGTCCTCATCTTTCCCCGTGTGCGATGCTGCGTGAATACTTATGACTCTAGAAGGCATGTCTCTAGTCTCCTCTAATCTTTCTTTCTTTCTATTCTCATTCTGTGTTCTGGTACCGGAGCGCACCTGTGAAGGCCTGATTGATAAATGGTGCAAGAGAAGAGGAAAGCGGAGGTCGTGTCACTGGTCTGATGGGGTCTGTAATGCATCTGATGGGCTGCTTACATTGAAGGGGGTTTTCATGTGCATATATAGACTGATATACAGTAGTGCTGTTTTTGAAGGATTAATACCCAATCCAGTGAGGCGGGTGGTGCCTTTTACTCTTACAAAAAGTACTGTAGTATATACAATGTGCAACTGAATAAATAGCATATTTTTTTTTAACGTTAGCTCTGTAAATGCATGAAATATTGTGAATCAACAGTATTTTTACAGCATTTATTCATCTAGATTAACGCAAACTTCTATACATACAATATATAGATGCATATATTAGAGATGATATATAGATGTATGAGTTATTGGCAGACATTGGAGATTTATTTTTTATTCATCACTTGACAAAAGTCTACTACTAATAATTGTTTAATGTTAATTGTAAAATCTAGCAAATATTACAATGAATATCCATTTTACATTCTGCACATTTATAACGTTATGATGCCTGATTTAACTTTTAAAACAATTGATTTTAATTTTTATGTTGTTTTATGTTTCATTTTTTGTTTTATATTTCATTTTTTAGAAAAAAAATTATTGAATTTTCACTATCGACCTTTTATTGGTTTTGGCCTTAATGTGTACATAATTATCAGCTTGTCTCAGTTCATCCCTGATACTGTATATTACCATACATTTAGATTAATAAATGCAGTACAAATGTATTTTATGACACCTCTAATGCATTAACTAATTAAAATAATTTAAACTCTATTGAAAAGTGTTCCCACTTGTACCTTGTATTTACATTGCATTTAATTAACTCCTTGAAACATTTTCAGGACATATTTAAACCTATTTGCATGATAAATGCGTTAACTAATTAATATGAAAAACACAAATCTTTATTGCTGCTGTTCGTCCTCTGCTGAAGTAATTCCGATCGCAGTGTCCTAAATCTCATCTGAGAAGTAACAAAGACAGTTAATCAATAGCCCGTTGGCTGTAACCGCTTCAGCGGGGTGACATGATTGGCTGAGGTCGAGGGAGGAGGAGCTGTCATAACAGTAAATAAGAAAGAAGAGCAGAGCGGGTCAATAGCTCTTCAGTGGAAATAAGTGAATGGCGTTAATAACCCTCTCGCAGTCCTCAATCAGCAGACACATATGCGCATAATTATATTAATGGTATGTTGCATATTAGAAAAGAAGCCTGCATCAGTAAAAAAAAAAATACATAATAAAACCAAATAAATGAAATGTTATGTTAATATTTTGGAAGTGTTCAATGAAAAGGGATAGTTCTCCCAAAAAGGAGAATTCTGCAATCATATTGTAATATTTTCACATCATTCGAATTTCAAATGTCAATACAGTGAACGTCAATGGAGCCAGTGACTTTCATTTTTATGGAAAATATATTTATAAATACTTCTTTTATGTTCTCTTGGAGGATTCCGTACAGGTTTGGAACGACGTGATGATAATAAATTATGACAGAAATTAAATTTTTTGGGTGAACCAACCTTTTCATGATGTACATTGATTTTTGAATGCATAACAGATGCTAGTCCTTGTACTGTTGGACTGCGGTCCTGGAATAATCAGGGGCAGTATTGTTTTCATTGCAGTGCCTAATAACTGGACCATGGCTTTCTCCTCAACCTTTCTCCTCTATTGTCTTTATCCAAACCATACAGACTCATTGTGTAGGCTGCTTTATCTGTAATGAATGAAGAGGAGAGGGGATCAAAAGGAAGAAAGCAAGATGGGCGGGAGTGTGAGAGAGCGAGCAGATGATGTGTTGAGAGGCAGAAATCCCCACGCATGACTGTTAATATACATTAGGCATTGGGGTAACGAGCGAGCCGTCACTGACGCAGCACTTGAATGAGCCAGTGCTTGAGAGAGATGTCAACAGCCTCCTACAGTGGGGACTGGTATAATGCAACCCCCCCCCCCCCCACCCTCCCTTATACCCCCAAAGCACTTCTGCATTGCGTTTCATGTGCTTCTGGTAGGTCACTGCCAATTTAACAATTGGGTTTGGGATTTGGCATTGGGTTTTGCTCTTAGATTTGATTAAGGACAGGATCAACGTAATATTTTTGTCCATTGTTTCATCCGTCAGTGCCTCCTGTCTAGTTCTGTGGGATATCTTGGTCACTTTCACAGCCTACCAGGAAGCAATACTAACAGCTTAGCCTTTGAGGATTTATTTGGCTCCCCTTGGCTTTCATTAAGCGCAATAAACACATGTTTAATGACGTTGGCACACAGCCCTTTTATTTGAATCGGACCCAAGATACTCATGGAGCATGTGCTTCAGGGAGGGGCAGCTGGAGACATGTCTGCTGTCCAACCCTTCCTCCTTCCAGGGATCCTGTGTACAAGCTATGGGACTGGTTTTGGACATGGGCCCAAAATAAGTCCATTGATTTATTTTGGCCTGTAGGGGAGAAAATGAAAATGCTTGGCAGAATATTGAGTGACTGTCTACTAAGCATTTTTGCGTAGTACTTTGACAGTCCCATTCCTCTGTAGTTCTCACCTCAAAGACCCATTTTGTATCTGTACAAAAAATATTTGCCTAACCATCAAATAGTGCAAGGGTTGGCAACCAAACACTGGCATGAGGGAGGGTAATCACTGGTATGTGAACAATAAAGAGAAAAGTGTATGTCTTTCATTTGGATTTTCAAGTCGATTTACATTTTGAGATAACCATTACTGATAGTCACACAGCCTGGTTTTTACATTAGGAGCTATACATACTATTATCCTGCAGGTGCACATCTCTGACACAAACCTAAAGTATACTTCAGTTTTGACACGAAAGCTTAGCTTATGTGTACAGTTGAACACATAGCCTTTCGAAGTATGCTCATGTGATTGCATGTACAAACACATGCACACTAAGATGTTTCATCCTTGTTCAGTGTATCACCAATAAACATGTAGTTAGACTGTGAAATAATGGGCATGGGCAATGTTGCCACTGTGAACACACTAATTAGTGTGAAAGAATCTACAGGTGCATGTGCACATGTACAGTATGTGTGTACTATGCTGATGAAGAAATTTGCGTTATATGCATACCCTAGCATACATAAAAACCAGAGTATACGTTGGGTTGAACAAACCGCTAAGGGAGCCATGCATGCACATCAGCAGTAGATCCGTTTTGCTTTGTGTGACAGTAAATGACAGTTCTGCTGAATGTGTTACCCTCAGCTTTCAAAGCAAAATCAGATATAGCTAAGATTAAGTGGTAACACTTTAGTATAGGGACCAATTCTCACTATTAACTAGTTACTTATTAGCATGCTTATTAATAACATATTCGGCTGTTTATTATTACTTATAAAGCACATATTCTACATCCCTATCAATACCCAATACCTTACTACCTATTAATAAACAGCAAATTAGGGGTCTACTGAGGCAAAAGTTATAGTTAAAGGTTTGTTAATAGTGAGTAGTGAATTGGACCTTAAAACGAAGTGTGACCTGTTAAGATTCCACACATGAATTGCAATGATGGTGAGTTCTTCATAAAGCTAATTTATAAAGGGAAGAGATCACACATAGGCAGTGGCATTCAGTAGTAATATAGGAAATCTGTTAGTTTGTCAGAAAATAAACAAGCTTTTAGGTTATTGAACAGGTTTTTTTAACACAATTACAACTACAAACCTAAGCTTCAGAAATTTATAGGTTTGTTAATTATGAATAGATTATTTCATTTTAACTGCTGATAGATGTGTTGATTCTTTGTTGTTAAGAAGAAATAGATCTATGTGATAATCAGTGTTTAAATGAATGTAAGATTTGACATTATTCCACATTATGATTGATTTTAATTCATTCTGCTGTTGTTGTTGATGATTGAGCTGATCTTGTATTGAACCCAGACACTTGTGCTACTGAAACTAAAACCCTTGCAAACCCATGCTCTCTATTGTAATTCTCTTCTGATTAACCATACAATGTTGTATTTTTAGCAGGGTTAAAGTTGCTTGTTGTGTTTATTTTTTTGTAGGCTGCTTTGGTTAAATGAGTCTGTTAATTGAATCAATGTTAGTGTTCAGACACTGTTGACATGAACTTTATTTTGCCCCATTACCACCTTCATGGTGGGTCAACATTCGGGTCATAATCGCTCTTGGCTCGGAGTACAGCATGACGGATGTGATTGGGAGGTAGTGGGCTTCAGTCTGTCTGCCCGAGGGGACTCCTTTTAAATCCTGTGCTTTTGCAATTAGCAGATGGCATCTCAGATTGTTTCAGTGATGCAACCATCTACATTACATGCTCACAAAGAAGAGTCACATAGGAGAAAGAGAGCGATCCCTTGCTTATTGAATCCCTCATGGGGATGGTTCCCTTGTGTCTCATGTAGCTGCACATATCCCAAATGGACTATTTAAAGTAACTTTTCACTACTGCTATAACCAACTTGATTTCCATACTTTATGTATGTATGATTCATATTCAGATTTAGGATCATCAATCATGCTTTTGACAGGCACAGATGGCACATTGATACATTTCCAAATGGCTTCTCTCTAAAAGCCAGTCACCTGGAAAACACACATGTTTTAATGGTGGTGGAGACTTTCCTTTGACTTCTATTGTTTTATACTGAGGAAACACGCTGAATTTTCATCAGCCATTACTCACTTTAGAGTCATATGATCCTTTTTTTGTGGAAACTGTTATATATTTTTAGGATTATTTGATGAATAATATGTTCAAAAGGACAGCATTTATTTGAAATGTGTTTATATAATTTACAACAAATATAAAAGAGAGGCGCTCAGAAGTTTTATGTGAAGTGTGTGGTGTTACATTTTCTCTGCTGTGAGCAACAGAGATACTTGTTTCATATTTAATGCAAAATTGCTCCCTACAGGCAGCGTTCTGATTTTTCAGGCCCAAACAATTTTACAAATTAAATTTTACCTTTACCACAACAAATCTATATAGATTAAACTCTCATGCCCTTCCCATGTGTGGAAGTGAGAAGTATAACTTCCTTTTTTCCTTCCTATCACTTAGACCTATGGACGATCTGGACCGCTGGAACCCGCAAGAACAATTAGTGATTTGAAATGCAAAGTGACTCATTTACCTCCATCCAGCTGCTCAGTGGAGTCTCAGTGGCAAATGCTAAAAACAGCCTTTAAATAAAAGCAGAGCGCTGGTAGTTACAAGACAAAAGGAAGAGCAGTGGTGAAAGTGTGGGTGGTGATCTCAAGACCACCATTCCTCCCAGGCAGAAGCTATAAAAGCACTAATTGAAGGATTTTTACAGTGCAAACAGTGACGGAGATGAAGAAAATAAAATACACATAAAAGATGATGCCTGACTCCTAGGGTTTATGAGCTTCTGGCTGTTATTAGAGCAGTTTGTGTTATTGTTTTCGGTGGTTAGCGCTCTTCTCCGCTGAAGACACTCCTGCTGACCTGCTCTAAACAGCCTGTCAGAGAACACAAGCGCTCATCGGATCCCTGCGATTCACACCTGCCCTGCATCACTGTCAGACACTTTTGACTGGCAGCACTCATTGGGTGAATGGGGATGTGGAGGGTCAGAGGTTTGAAATATTAGCATTATCTTGTTGCAAAAAAATATATTTTAAGAGTAATGGCATTCAATTTGTATTTATTACATCACGTCGTGGACATCAGATCAGTTATTTGAATACCTGCAGAACTATTAATCGTGATTTATCGCATTCAAAATAAAAGTTTATGTTTACATACTATATGTGTGTACTGTGCATATTTATTATGTATATGTAAATACACACTCTTATTTGTATATATTTAAAAAAAAACATATTTGTCTGTATATATATTTATACTTTGTATAAATTTATATTATATATACATATAACTATTTTTTATATTTAAATCTAACATATAATTTTGTGTGTATATTTATATACATAATAATATACATAGTACACACACATATAGAATGTAAATATAAAAATATATATATTTTGCTGCCTAGTTATTTGTATAATTTAATACAGTAGCCTATATTTAATGTATGTAACGTGTATACTGTATATGTAATTTGTTATATTTTAACATGATATTTTACGGGTTTCATAAATTGTCTGTGTGATGTATCGATCCAGGCAGGTCCATAGTACAGAATTGTATTTGTTCTGAATTCCTTGCATAGACTACATCGTGTTCTCAAAGCCAATGTCATGGGCTCGATTCCAAGGCAATGCAACTATTTATTTGCAATAAATAATTGCTTAAATGTAAATGTTTTTGATAATTTCTCAGTAAAAACTTAAATGCTAGCTACATTGATTATAAATGTCTGAAAATCATTGTGGGGGGTCTCTCCTCAAAAAAACTATTTGATTGTTATAAATGTCAATATAAAAATCATAAAAAAACTATTTCAATAGTACATTTAGTTTATTTTTCAGTCTCTTCTATTTTTTGTTATTTGTTGTGGTCTAGTTTAAAAAAAGATTTTCTTTCTGAACAATTTTAATGATCCAGTGAACTTGTAAATACCACGGTCAGTTCTTGTTTTTGTAGGTCAGTGAATAAATGCATGGAACAGCAATACAATATTGAATATGACTCACTGGTCTCTTGGTATCTCTTGTGTTGAGAACAAGTTCCATTTAACCAAATAAACCAAACTGTACATCGGTGGATGTATATGAAGAGCGTTTGCATTTTCATGTTCACTAGAATGGATTAATATAAAATAGATGGGAATATTTGGATTTTAGTACCCACTTTAAATAACAAATAATGTTGTCAAACATGTTAAAATATGTATGGTGACTGTAGGTCATTGTTGTTTTTCATGCATCAACAGTCACCGGTCAACTTACAGATTGTTGACAAAGTATGATTAACATTCAGGTTGACTTTTACGAGCCACTTACAAACATAAGACCTGCATCAGCAACATGCATAATAAATAAGCATAAGTAACCTTTTCCATTTAGCCTCAAACAGACTCCGTTTGTTTCAGTCATTGTATTATTATGGAGTTTTTCTGCTGGAGTCCTGATGCTGCTACGTTAATAAAAAATAGATCTGAGTGGGACTACAGGGCCTTGGCAAGAGCCATGGTTTTCTATTGTGTGCTCAACTTTACTGCCAAATCTCATGCTGCATGCTCTTTGAGAAGAAAAGAAAAGAGTCCTGGCAAAATAAATGGATCTCAAGGCCTAACGTGGGATTTATTTTTTGTAGTAGAGACACAGTAGTTAATAAAAACTTTACTGCATCTTTCTATGGTTGAACGTTGGCATTATAAGCGAAGGGAAATAGTATGTGAAAAATGATCTGTGTGTTTGCGTGTACAGCAGAGAAGATCTGACACAGAGTGGTGGTTGATGGGAGAAGTCCTGGTGATTTCTGAGGGTCACCAGCAGGCATTTCACTCTAACTGATGAACTCCCACTTATTGATCTGTTGACGTCCTGTGGCGGGAAGATGAGGGAAGCCTCTGAGGACACATGCTGAGCCTCTTGGGGATGCATTTCCACTGTGCAACCATGAGAACATGATGTCATGCTGTTCCCTGCATGTTAGCGAATCAAAGCTGTGCTCTTTCAGTTTACTGCTATGTAAGGAGTACATGTAAGTTGAAGAGAAATGTAGCATAATTACTGTTTTTCCGTCGATACTCTGGACTTTCTTGAATATATTGTAGAGTATGTCGACGTTTAATTTAATTAGTGATATTTAAGGTAAAGGTTATTTGTTGGTGTCTTTGATTACATGGAGAACCATTGAAGCTTTTAAATGCACATAATGTTCTTTATAGTTTCTTCAGGTTATTTAAATGTTCTTCAAACTAAGAAAAAAAAAGGTTATTTTAAGAACTGTTCCTGAAAGGATATTTCGTTTTTTCTGCAAAAAACCCTCTATTGAAACTATTATTTTTAAGAGTATATTACTGTTGCTTATATATGATTAAACCCTTTAATGCTAAGCATAAACTTTTGGTGAGCTCAAGTACCAATTAAACTCAATCAACTCAGTATTTTACGGTTGTTATTTTTTGTAACGTTTTGGTTTCTACTCTTCCCATTGCTTGCAGACATTTTATTCACGAACACCTCCTTCGCAACTTAGTAACCTAACATCTTTTTTTGAGTTGTGTATCAAGTGTTAGTTGAGAAATCTCTTATGAGCGAGTGTTGTTTTTCTCCGCAAATGACAAGAACACTGCTTGTTTACTTGCTCGAGAGACTCGACTGTCGTTGACTCATCCATGTTTATGTTTTTTTTTGCAAAGAACTATGACTGAAGAGTGCTAGTCTAACTTTAGCCTAGCTTTGATTAGTTGTGCTCTTGAAGGTTTCCATGGTTTCCTATGCAGCCGAGAGTTTTGCTTTAATGATTTGAAAGATTGATGGTTTTTAAGGGATTTATTAGAAATTTGAAGTGCCTTTTGACATGAGAGCTTTAGCATTTTCAGATGAAATCATTTTGACTTTTAATTGACAACCCAGAAAGACTTAACTCCAGTCTGAGATCCTGTCTGAACCGGTTTGCTTGTGTAATTTACATAAAGGATACAGTATGCAGTTGCCTCCCACAAAAACAGTCTTTTAATGTAAATTCTATTAGTCAGCATTAATAATCGCAATTACAATATCAAGGGAAGTAATCTACATTATTAGTGTAAAAGCATCCCATTCTGGTGACCAGTAACCACCTTTACATCAGGTTTGCCATTTGCCATCAGAATTCAGTGTTTCTTTCTTAGTGTTGAAGCAAAAACATGATATATTTGCATGCAAGAATTTGTCTTCCTAGAAAGTTCTCTTGGTGACTCATCTCACAATTGCATTAGCCGTCGTACGGCATTTTACACATGTCTCTGTGTGTTCATCTCAGCACAAGGCAATTACGCCAAGATGAAATATTCATCGGATCCCCGGACACTCTCCGCTGCGCCCTCGAGCCTGGCGTGAGGGTGTAGATTGCATCTGTGTTGTGTCCTCTTCTGTGATACAACATCAATGACACGTCGTGAAAGTGGCACGAAATGCCATTCGGACTTTAACGACATACATATAAAAGAGATCCAGGGACCTGTCAGGTCTTTATATCCCCTCTGCCCCTGAGTAAACCTTCAGGGAAATCAACAGTTTGATATGCAGAGGCATGCTGAAAAATGTATGGGGGTAATAAAGGCATGCACAGACGTGGCATTTAGCCAAATATGCTTGCTGATATTTATATGTGCCCGTGTCAGCCTTTGAACATAGTGACAGTCTTTTATCGTTGATATGACAAAAAGCCATTGAAGGGGATCCAACGCTGATCTGGCCTGGTTTGTGTTTACGTATGTTCTCTGACATTTACTTTGCGACATGAAAAGTGCCCCTTGGTGTCACATTAGGGATACCGGGGTGCTTTAGCGGGAGAATTCTCATTTTGCAGAAATGAAACTCACGCTGGGACCAGCCTTTTATCCTCTAAGTGCTTTTTGGTTGATGTACTTTTTATACTTGTTGACAGAATTTCTTTCTCTCTTTTTTCCTTTTACTCCAGGCCTCGTGAAGCTGGGAATCCACTGTGTCACATGTCAGAAAGTTGCCATAAAAATTGTAAACCGGGAGAAACTCAGCGAGACTGTGTTGATGAAGGTAAGATTGGGCTGTTCTTTCAGTGTACTGCATGAGATGACTAAAGTAAAGCAGTCTGTCGCTCTGCACTGAACTATAATGGAACTGAAAGTTGTGAATAGGGCTGTTCGTACCAAATCTGTCAGTTACATATACACTGCAGTGGGTGAGTTTGAATGGTTAAATATATTTAGATTACTCACAAAGCTTATTTTATATGTTTATTTTTGTGTAGCTCTTTCTGCAAGGGAAAGTTAGCACCATTTCTGTCCTAATTATGCCGAGGTTCTTGCTACGGCAACAAAACATGAAAGAGCCTGACCTGCTGTCAGGGGATTGTTTGAGTTTCTGAAAGGATTACCCACAATTATTTTACCAATTATTTTACCCATTTTTTAAATCATGCACTGTGAGTATTGCTGTCAGCTCTTCATCTGTGATCCTCTAATTGGGTATGTATTTTGCTGAAAGCGACATGTTTGTCACATCATACACAGCTCATGATATGTAAAGTTCCTTCTATACTGTTGTTGAAAGTGTTGGGGAGAAATGCACTAAGAATTAATGGCATCCATCAATAGAATTATGAGAAAAGAATCAGGAAAGTTGGGTTGTTTACACTATTCATAAATTTAATTCAATTTCTGACAAGGAATAAAAAAAATTGAAACAGCCATGCTGATTGGCTCAATTGTTAGAACAGGACTGATGAAAAGTCTTTTTAAAAAGACATTTTACAGCTGTAATGCAGTGCATTTTTGAACAATGTGTTTTGGTTGGAAACCAATGGCATATGATGTAATTTATTATTGATTGGGTTTTCAGCCCATTCTTACTGATGCTTTCAAAGTCATCTTTGAAATGTGTTTGCAAGTTAAAAAGCATTTCTGGACAACAATTGGATGTTCCCCGGATATAATTTTGTGCTACCATACACTGCATATTGCGGCTATGGCTGTAAGGATGTTTTCTGGAAAAAAAAGATAAGTACTGATAAAAAATACTTTTTTTAGCTGTACAAATATGGTAGTCACATACTTATGTGTTTATAACATTATCTGAAAGTCAGCAGATGTTCTTTGCTTTATAGAGTGAATAATTGAGTCTGTCAAACTGCTACTGTGGTATTCATTTTAAGAAAAAAATGACAGGGTGAGCTTAAGAAGGTGCTGATGTTGCCAATTTGCTTTATAAATTCAGTGAGCTTTAACATAAAAGTCACCTTAACTTTTGACCCAGTCAACGTAATTCCTCTCAGTGTCCATCCAGCATCATATGGATTTCATTAAATGGTTAATGGCTCATTAACTCCTTGTGGTTTGTGGGGCAGTAGTAATTTAGATGAGCTGATTGGTTCCTCATTGTAATTGGATGTGGGCTATACAGTCATCTGGTCCACGTGCCGTCCCCAGACCCCCCTGCTCGCTCCTAGTGTTTGGACTGTGGGGGAAATTGCTTCTCAGCAGGAAATAGACCTAAGCCTTATGGGAGTCTGATTGTGGATGCAAGCTTTTGTGTGTCTCATTGTCTTACTTTACTTTCCTCACCAGGCTGTATAATTTAGAAAACAATCTGGTGCTGTCGGATCCCAACATAGAGTTGGAGTAAAGCCACCTCCATGACTGATAGTTAGTCGTGTTTCTCTGATGGTCACCCTGTAACCCGTTCTATTGTATCTCCTGCTTATTTTAGCTTCTCACAGGGCTGTTGTCATGGCAACCTGACATGATTGGCTTGGGGAGGGAGGTAGGGGAGAAAATAAAAAACAGCTTCAGATGTTGCACGCCTCAGTCAAAGTAGCTGAGATTTTGCGAACGACGGAGGCAAAAGAGCGAGACTGCAACCCAAAGTTGCCTGAGTCGCAAAGTCATGACTAATCTTCTCTATGGTGTAATTTCCCATGATTCCACCTTCATTTATCCAATTTAAACTAGACTTCATTCAGTTCAAATCATTGGACAGTCTCCCAGTCATTGGCTGCTGTGTTTCTCCTGGAGTTCCCTCCTCACCACAGTCTTGACGGAATAAATAAACAATAATGACTTAATTAGCATAATTTTAGACAGTCAACAGGAGGTCACCTGTCATTCTGTTGTTTTCCTCCTTCTTCTCTTTCCTCAGCCTCCAGCGAACCACACGTTGGTTGGCATTTGCATAGCGTGGAGCCGGTGTGCAGCTGTGTGGAAGAGCATACATGGCTGTATGTAAAAAAGCAGGGGGTTCGGCTACTTCCTGTCAGTGTGTGCGCTTGCTGGGACACAGTATGCGAAAGAGTGTGCATGTGTGCAGTCAGAGCCCAGGGTGAGCGCGTCAGGTTGTGTTTGTGTGTGCAGCATGTCTAAAGCTAGGTGTGCAGTATGCAGTGTGTGTGTTCATGTCTACTCCCAGGGAGAGGCGGTGTTGTCTGTTAGGTCGTGGCACGCACAGAACAGAAGCCTGGCATTTGAGAACATGCTCCTTGCAGAGAACTCCACGGCCCCTGCCTGGCCCTTCCTGAACTAATGAAGTCATCTCTGACATTTTCAGACATGAAAAGAAAAGCTCTCTGACTTACTTTGCGGTCACACTAATGAGGGTTATGTCAGGAGGTGACCTCGGCCTACTTTGCCTCAGAGGATGTGCTGCAGATGCTTCACAGCACGTTTTTATTTTTTTGTCTTTAGGGGAAAGATGTGTTTGTATGTGTCTGCTTTCATTGTGTTGCATAAAATTATAGGTGGTGTTTTTAAAACCAGTGAATTTGATAAAAAATATAGAGTGTTTCCACACACGGTGCCACCATTGTGTTTTTACAAGCGACAACGATGTTCCAGTTCTAATGGCATTGCAAAAGTTTGAGCAAAGTATGCTTATGCTACCTGTTCTGTCTTTGGCTGCACAGATGAGCACAGAACACTATTTAGAGTCCCAGCCTCAGAGGAGATAAGAGAGCAGTGGATTTATTGATTTATTACGCTGCTGCCACACAGATCTAATATAAACATGTAATTTTTTTGCCTGCTGTTTACCTTCACAGACATAACCGACTGTTTTTTAACTCATGTGTTTTTAACATAAACATGTGGATATTTGACGTTTAGCTAAGACACGACATAAACTTAGGAGTACAATGCCGTGTGACCCGCGAAAACTTATATGAAGTTTAAACTAATATGGTTTAAAATGCATGATTTCAGCACAATAGACATAATTATCAAAACCAAACAGGTATTTATTGCAGAGTATCTGAGGAATGAGCTGTAAAGGCAAGCCCCATTCTGGAAAAGGGAGAAGGGGGAGCAGCAGCTCATTTGCATTTAAAGAGACATGCATAAAAACAGCATTTTTGTCTGCTTCCACTCAAAATAGGCATTTTCTAAATTGTATAATACATGATCTGTGGGGTATTTTAAGCTGAAACTTCACAGACACATTCTGGTGACACCTGAGACTTATATTACATATTGTAAAATAGGGCATAATAGGTCTTCCTTTAAAACACTGGAAAAACTTATTTCATTGTGTTTCCACTCCAGTCCCATTTTAATGGTGTTGTGGAAAAGCTGTTTCAAAATGCTAAATAGTGTGCTTATCGTTCAGTTTCCCTTGAGACAGCCTACTCAAAATTATGTATGACAAACCATGCATTAAACATCATCCCCTCCTAATGAATGACTGCCTCTTGACACTGCAGGGTGGATCCCAGTAAACATTTTAGAAAGGTATCACTCTTTGCTTTAATCAAGTCTTGGGTGGTTAATGGTAAATGGCCCAAGGGATGGTAGGTGTGAAAGTTTCTCTCAGCGTGCAGTGTCGAATCCAGACGGGTCCTGAGGGGAAAGCTAACATTTCTGAAACCAAGCCCAGTGTTGCCCAGGAGACTGGCTGCTGAGGAGAAAGAGGGACATGTTGCACCCCTGCCATGAGGAGATAACTCAAGCTGTGGATGAGTGCCTGTACACACACTATATGTTACATAGTGAAGGTGGAAGATAACCTTAACTATATATTTTAACTAAACTATATTTTAAATGAGAAGTGTACAGTTTTTGCACTTCTAGCAGCACCAAACTGTATTGAAAAAAATATTACAAACATGTATATGTATGTGTCCATCCATCCATCCATCCATCCATCCATCCATCCATCCATCCAACATTTTAGAAAACCGTTCTACAACAACAGTGAAATTTCATCCATTCTAATATTTAAATCTCACTTGTTTATTTTCAGATTTTCCGTACTGTCCAGCCAGTCAAGTTGATGCATTTACGTCACATTTTGTGGTGTTACCTCACAACTTTTCTTTTCAAATTGAAAGAGAAAATGGCTCAAAATAGTTATTACCAGTTTCCACTTAATGTAATAAACATAATGAGTACTATCATTGTTTTCAGGTATGTGCAACCACGAATCAGTATATATATGTGTTTAACATAACATAAAAATCGGTTTCCTTATCCTTTTTTTTTTTGCTGCCCTTTGTTAAGTATGGAAGTATTAGTATAAACTTTTTTTTCTTGCAATTGCGAGTTCACATCTCACAATTATGATTTTTTTTTTTTCTCAGAATTGCATAAGACAAACTCACAAATCTGACTTTTCTCGCAGTTGCGGTCTTATAAAGTCAGAATTGTGGGACATAAACTCGCAATTGCTAGCTATACAGCCAAAAAAAAATTCCACTTTCACTTTCACAGAAATAATTGCAAGATAAAAACTCACAATTCTGACTGAGTTATAAAGTCAGAATTGCGAGTTATAAAGTCATAATTGCGAGTTATAAAGCCAGAATTGCTAGTTATAAAGTCAGAATTGCGAGTTATAAAGTCAGAATTGCGAGTTATAAAGCAGAATGCGTGTTATATTAAAAGCCAGAATTGCAAGTTATAAAGTCAGAATTGCGAGTTATAAAGTCAGAATTGCGAGTTTATAAGAGAATTGCAAGTTAAAAGTCAGAATTGAGAGTTATAAAGCAGAATTGTCAGTTATAAAGTCAGAATTGCGAGTTATATAAATTTGCGAGTTATAAAGTCAGAATTGCGAGTTATAATTCAGAATTGCGAGTTAAAAGCCAGAATTGCAAAGTTTAAAGTCAGAATTGAGAGTTATAAAGTCAGAATTGTCAGATATAACGAGATTGTCATTTATAAAGTCAGAATTGTGAGTTATAAAGCCAGAATTGCGAGTTATAAAGCCAGAATTGCGAGTTATAAAGCCAGAATTGAGAGTTATAAAGTCAGAATTGTGGTATATACACTCATAATTGCAAGTTATAATCCAGAATTGTCAGATATAAAGTCAGAATTGCGAGTTATAAAGTCAGAATTGAGAGTTATAAAGCCAGAATTGTCAGATATAAAGTCAGAATGGCGAGTTATAAAGTCAGAATTGAGAGTTATAAAGTCAGAATTGAGAGTTATAAAGCCAGAATTGTGAGTTATAAAGCCAGAATTGCGAGTTATAAAGCCAGAATCGAGAGTTATAAAGTCAGAATTGTGAGTATATAAAGTCAGAATTGCGAGTTATAAAGCCAGAATGTCAGATTTTTATAAAGCCAGAATTGCGAGTTATAAAGTCAGAATTGCGAGTTATAAGCAGAATTGCGAGTAGAAAGCAGAATTCGATAAAGTCAGGAATTGCAGTTATAAGTCAGAATTGCGAGTTATAAAGCCAGGAATTCAAGTTATAAAGTCAGAAATTGAGAGTTATAAAGTCAGAATTGTCAGATAAAAGCCAGAATTGCGATTATAAAGCAGAATGCGAGTTATAAGTCAGAATTGAGAGTTATAAAGCCAGAATTGAGATATAAAGCCAGAATTGCGAGTTATAAAGTCAGAATTGCGAGTTATAAAGTCAGAATTGAGAGTTATAAAGTCAGAATTGAGTTATAAAGCCAGAATTGCGAGTTATAAAGTCAGAATTGCGAGTTATAAAGTCAGAATTGCGAGTTATAAAGTCAGAATTGCAAGTTATAAAGTCAGAATTGTCAGATATAAAGTCAGAATTGTCAGATATAAAGTCAGAATTGTCAGATATAAAGACAGAATTGTGAGTTATAAAGCCAGAATTGAGAATTATAAAGTCAGAATTGCAAGTTATAAAGTCAGAATTGTTCAGATTATAAAGTCAGAATTGTCAGATATAAGTCAGAATTGTCACGATATAGCCAGAATTGCGAGTTATAAAGCAGCATTGCGAGTTATAAAGCCAAATTGCGAGTTATAAAGTCAGAATTGCGAGTTAGAAAGTCAGAATTGAGAGTTATAAAGCCAGAATTGTCAGATTAAAGTCAGATGGCGAGTTATAAAGCCAGAAGAATTGAGGTTATAAAGCGAATTGTCAGATATAAAGTCAGATTGCGAGTTTATAAAGTCAGAATTGAGAGTTATAAAGTCAGAATTGCAAGTTATAAAGTCAGAATTGTCAGATATAAAGTCAGAATTGCGAGTTATAAAGTCAGAATTGTCAGATATAAAGTCAGAATTGAGAGTTATAAAGCCAGAATTGTCAGATATAAAGTCAGAATGGCGAGTTATAAAGTCAGAATGGTGAGTCATAAAGCCAGAATTCTGGGATATACACTCATAATTGCAAGTTATAAAGCAGAATTGTGAGATAAAGTCAGAATTGCAAGTTAAAAGCCAAATTGCGAGTAAAAGTCAGAATTGCGAGTTATAAAGTCAGAATTGAGAGTTAAAAAGTCAGAATTGTCAGATATAAATCCAGAATTGCGAGTTAACAAAGTCAGAATTGCGAGTATAAAGATC